>CM022533.1:23084415-23401915 GCA_012273795.1 Dendrolimus punctatus
AATGTTGAAATATCGTTACCCTAATAGATATCGTTCCCTCTTGACTTTGGCGTTCGCCGGGTCGAAGTCGTTGTAGTCCATATCCACCGCGTAGGCTGAGGGGAAGATGCCCTGCTGGCCCGTCCGAAGGTTCACCCCTGCACGACAGACAATGTTCCAATTGAATAGTAGAAGTGGTATACTAAGGGATAGGCCTCACTAGTACGTTACGTCGTGTTGCATGGTCGCAGCGTCAACGCTGCGTTGTTTTACATATATTTTAGTGACATATCACATTATGCTGTGCATCGTCGCACGCGACGTGTCGACGAATCGACGGACGAGAGAAGAAGTGGGGAAGGGTGATGCGCTGCGGTGTTGGAGCTACGCGCCGCACCGCGACAAGGCAATCGAGGTATATGTCTAGAATTTTTTTTCTGTATCTACGTTTGTTTTAGTGGTGGCTTAATAAGAACAACAATAGAACACGTGTGTGCCATTCCACTGTCCAAACTCGACTGAAATCTACACTGAGACGCTGCTTTGGGGCGTTGTGCGTCGTTGCAACGCAGGTGTGGAATACAGTGCGTTGATCGATTGTGACGACGGAACGCAACGCACTAATGAGGACTCACCCTTATGCTAATACTTAGACAGAAAAATAAATTAAATGAATTTGGTTGAAAAGTATAGAACTGTAATGATACAACAGTGTGTAATAATGATGAAATGAATAATTCAAGTTTGTGTTTATATTGGACCATTTTGCTTAATTCATCCCAATTGAACGATAGAAACGAACAGTCTAGAATGACAATCACCCAGTTAAAAGTGTAGCTTGTAACACACTATAATCACAATTTGTTTATTGTTTTTATAGAAAATCTAATATTTGAAACGTCTTATATTGTTTTTTTACTTAGATCAAACATAAATTGTTAAGTATTTTTAAATTCCATTTCAATCACGTTAAAATCATAACATATTTGAGAAGATGATTTATCTTAATTATTAATTATAATCAGAAGTTTTGTCGACTCAAAATTTTGGACTATGATACGGAAAAGTCCTCAAACTCAACGTAGACTTTCAATATACTTTCAAGAACGCTTCTTTTGAATAATATCCGTTGAGTATATTTGTAGATATGTTTGCATTCTTAATTTTTGGGTAAAGATTTAAAACTAGCGTTGGTATTAGGTCATGTGTATTATATGTAATGTTAATAACCTTTCTTCTAAGTAGTACCACCTATTATTGTAATATTTGCGGGTAATTGTAATCACTATTCGGCTCTTTTCGTCATTACTCGGATATAAAAGCAAGCGGGCGTAACGACGAAAGATCATTCTCACTTCAACTATCGTTGGAAGCACACGTCATTGTAGCGCTCTAGGGTAGCTATGTGAGAATCAGAACTTTTTAGAACACAATCTTTGTTCGGAAGTTAAATAAAACAGTTTTCCAAATTATTTGGGTTTTTCTGTATAAATCCTGCAATACTTTTTTTTTATAAGTACCTTCGCACCATAGATCCTCAGCTTCCTTCTGCACGTAAATGGGGTCACCGATTTCGACCTCGATCTCGTCGTGGTGCCTGGGGTTGAACTTGTGCAGGCCCCGATGCGTGGCCTCCAGCATCTCCAGCTGGCTGTGGGGGACCGTGGTCATGTTGCCCGCGAAGTTCATGCCGCTGATGCTGCAGCTCGATGACGGGGACACTGGAAAATGTTCTAAATACATTTATGAGACATCTGTTTGGCATTGAGACACAACACAACAATACCAACTTCAAAAGAATCAAATATGCTTTTGTTTTTTGTTATTTTTTATTTTATTTTCAATTTTGGTAGTTATGGAAATACTTAAATAGCTTTAGAAAACAAAAATAAATGAAACATGTGTTACATTGATTTACTTGCATAGTTGTTCTTGTCATGTTTCTTTTTAGGTTATTAATTAATTTTGTTATGTACCCTCTTATTTCGAAACGATTCAATCTGCCATTTCCTTATTTGAATAATAATAATATATTATAAAATAGCGATATTTTTATTTATTCTGTGATTAGCTCTTGTTTTATATAGATATATGTTAACAGTAGTGATAGATTTTCGGAATTCGATTTAGTTTCATGCATTACTTTAAATATAATCTTTTAATATAAAATATTATCTAAAATATCTAAATTATTGAGTCGTAAAGTTCTCAGATTATAAATATAGTGACCAGTTTCTGTTCTCTTGTTAACATAAGCCCTTTTGAGTTGTTGCAAGTATTTACAATTGTTGTACATGCTTACAATATTCGAGGGTTGATCTCGAGTTCCCTATGATCCATAGATCAGATCTTAACTTGGTGACAATGAGACCATCACGGCAATATACTCTTTCAAATAAAAATAATATGAAAATCGGTCCACAATTGACGGAGAAATTGCGTATGCAGCAAACAAAAAAAAAACACGTAATCGAATTAGAACCTCCTTCTTCTTGAAATCTGTTAAAAAGGAACTATCCTTTTTAGTATGGGAATACTATTGAATAATGTTGCAATAATAAAACTGCATTTACATACAGCAGCTTTGCTCAGCCTTTTCTACAAACCTTTTATTTTTGTCAAACATGTTTGAGATTTGCTGCATTGTGAATTTTAGCATATCTCGTGGTTATCCAAATTCAAATTCAAAAGTTTTTATTCAAAATAAGTTCCACTGGAGAACACTAATGGAAAGGCAGCAGGAATCGATAGTGTGTCTGCTGAGATGATCAGATATGGTGGAACCTGCGTCCGGGACGCTTTCCTGTCCTTATGCAATTTGTGCTGGAAGACGGGAAAGGTTCCCAAGGACTGGAGGCGCGCTGTCATCGTGCTCTTGTATAAAGGCAAGGGGTCACGTATGGAGTGCACCAGCTACAGGGCCATCAGTTTGATCAGCACAGCATCTAAAGTGTATGCGAAGATTATTGAAAGGAGAATGAGAGTGGTATCCGATGGATTACTGTGGGATGCACAAGGGGGCTTCAGAAATGGAAGGGGATGTATGGATCAAGTTTTCTCGCTCCGCAATATCGTGGGGAAGCAACTGGCTATGGGCCGGAAGGTTTTCTGCGGTTTTGTGGATCTAGAGAAAGCATTTGACAGGGTTGTGCGGAAGGACCTCTGGGACATATTGCCCGGATATGGGATTAATGGCCAATTGCTGCGTGCTGTGCAGTCCACTTACGAGGACTGTATGGCATGCGTGCGGGTGGACGGCAGCCTGTCGCCCTGGTTTGTCGTCAATATTGGCGTCCGACAGGGCTGCGTGCTGTCGGCTTTGCTGTTCATCCTATATCTGGACAATTGTCTCCAGAGATTAAGATTGATGGATGTTGGGGTGCGGATGGGTGATCTAGTTGTTAGCACTTTGCTTTATGCAGATAATGCCGTGCTTTTAGCCGAATCGCCATCGGAACTGCAAACACTAGTCACAATGATGAAAGATGACTGTCAGGCGAGAGGCTTACATTTGAATGCGAAGAAAACAAAGGTTATGGTGTTTGAAAGAGAAACAACCAGAACGAATGCAAGGATAATGGTCGATGATGTTATACTGGAACAAGTGAATGAGTTTGTGTATCTTGGATGTGCTTCTAGCAGGGATGGAAGGTACACCGCTGACATAGAAAGAAGAGTACATTTGGGGAATAGTGTGAATGGAGCGTTAGGTAAACTTCTAGGCGCTAAGAACCTCAGCCAGAAGGCCCAGCTTGCCATACACAACGCGGTGCTGGTACATACGCTCACGTATGGAAGCGAGAGTTGGGTATGGAACAGAGAGCATGAAAGTAGAGTAAACGCAGTCAAGATGCGAGCACTGCGCAAAATCTGCGGAGTGACGCTCGCGGACCGCGTTCGTAATACCGAAGTAAGAAAGAGAGTATGTCTAAAAGATAGTGTCGGGGTAAAGGTAAGGAAAGGAATGCTCCGGTGGTTCGGGCATGTGGAAAGAATGTATGATGAAAGAATGACTAAACAGATATACAATGCAAAAGTGGAAGGATGCAGAAGTCGCGGAAGGCCACGACACACCTTCCATGATCAAATTGATCGTGTATTAGCAGAAGGTGATGTCAGGAGCCTTAAGAATAGACGAGCGTGCATGACAAGAGCTATGAATGTCAAAGAAGCAAGTGAGGTGTGTAAGAATAAGCCTGTATGGCACGCTGATGTTCGTGCCTACCCCGCAAGGGACCTGGCGTGAAGTTATGTATGTATGTATGTATGTATGTATGTATACAAATAGGTTAAAATTTTATTTTACATCCTAGTCTATGTACACCTCTCCGCAACGTGTTAGTGCTGTTAAGGAGAAGAAGCGGCAACAAACTCCCCAGCAACACGTCTAGCTAAAAATTGATTTTCTTTATATTTCTCTTATTCTATTTACATCTCAAGTTGGTTTTTTAAAGTTTTATACAGAAGTATGTTACAGAATGACTTTTGAAGAATTAATGGAGTTGTAGCAAACAGTGCATATTCAATAAGACAGAACGCAATAAAAGGATAGAAAATATTATTATAGTTTTAAATATAAAGACATACCGTACTATAATAAAACTACGTTTTAACGGTTTTAAGCGCGGTAATTCATTTTATTTAGGTTTATCTATTATATATTAGGTTTATTTTTATTTACCGTGACCACGGCAACTGAAGGGCGGCCGAAACGTCGGATAAACCTAAATAAAATAAATTACCGCGCGTAAAACGTAGTTTTATTATGTATACAAGTCGCGAAAACTTAAGAAAATATTACATACCGTACTAATTATTTTTTGCAACATATCTCCATATATTCCCTACAAATACGGCAAGACAAAAACGTTACACTCGTACAAAACACAGAATAAGAGGTTGGAGCGAGCTGTTATGTAAATGAAGTTTTGTCATTTAAATATTCTTCAATAGTGTAGTATCCCTTTTTAAGCAAGATACTTTTTAATTTGGTTTTGAATTTAGTGAAGAGCAGATCTAACATTTCACTCGGAATCTTATTGAAGAAGCGTAAACCAACCCCCAAGAAAGAAGACAATACTTTTTGTAACCTAAAAGATGGCAATATCAGTTTATTACAATGCCTGGTGTTGAAATTGTGAACATCCTCATACGGCTTGTAGGCGCTCAAATTATTACGAATATAAATTATATTATTGAAAATATATTGGCAGGCGACCGTCATAATACCGATTTCCTTAAAGCGTTCCCTAAGAGACACCCGAGGGCCGAGGTTATAATATGACCTTACGGCTCTTTTTTGTAAAACAAATATAGTCTCAAAGTCAACAGCGTTGCCCCAAAGTAAAATACCATAGGACATGACACTAGGAAAATAACTAAAATAAACTAGTCTAGCAGTCTCTTCGTTAGTCTATCACGACACCAAATTTCGTTTGTCGTTTTCTTCTCTTGCCCTGTTTGCTCCAGGTCCATTAATTTTTAGAACAGTAATTATATGAAATATTTAAGTAGATACTTAAAATAATAATAATAATTAAAAACATCAAAAATCCGCCTGCAGAAAAGATAATTTCAAAATAATGCATTAAAAAGATTGAAATGAGAATGAGAATGGAAAAAACTATAAATAAAGGAAAATCTACTTCGGTTTAATAGGTTATATAATAGCTGAATCCCTAAGTTAAATACCCGCATTAGAATTAACAAGCGGGACCAAATAGCAAATTATAAACTGAAAGAAAATTAATGCCTGCTCCGCTTGCTACTAAACTCAATGCGGATATTTAACTTACGACTTTCAGCTCAGTCTACCTTGGATATAGGTCCCGTGTGCTATTTAAACAGACGATATTGCAATAATTTTAGTAAGGATGTATTGTCTCTAGGTACTATGTGAATAGATTTTGCAAAGTACAAAGAGCTCTCAGTAAAGGTCACGTCAAAGAGTGGGTGGATGTCTATTTTTGTCATATACTACCTACTCTTTCTTTATTCGTTTGTTTTCAGAGCTTTATAGGGGCTTTTATATCGATTTTTAAATAAGCCACCAATAAACATGATTCCTATTCTAGGATACAACTTTGTATTTGCTGTTTTAAAACATAGTTATCTCGCAAACACTATTTATCCACGTTGAATTCCATCAACTCACAATGTTTGCTAAAGATGACGCAATATACAAATTTTGTTAGTTTTTTTTAGTAAACAGTCTTTATAACTGTGCCATATCGATACCTCGGGGCTCAAAGGGCGTAACCGCCATTTCGGCGAAATTTACTGTTTAATGCAGTCCTACTTAACTTTTTCTCTTCTATCGATCGGTATATGTAAAGTCTTCCAATTCGCCAAAAAAAGGCGTTTACGACCCCATTTTTTGTATAAAATAAAACATATATTTAGCTTTTGTGTCGTAACAGCAACCAATGTTAATGATCATAAACGCGAGGGTAGCAAGCGACACCGTACATGATACAAATGTTTTTACGCCTAATATTTTACGTCGAAATAGTTTTAGTTTTGGATCGTATGAGCAATCACTCATATTGATCAATAAATGTGAGGGTAGTAAACGACATATCTAGAAATATAATGGTGCTTACGCCCGAATATATTCATTTTTAAAGAATCAACTTGCCCGATATGATATGAAAATTTTTATACATGAAAAACGTTCATAAAATGAAAACTGCTGGGCCAAAGTATATTAAATTTTTAGGGGACCAAATGGCAGCTATTCTGCGTCGAACAAAAAAAGAATCATGGAAATCTGATCATAAATCTCGGAGTAATCGGTGTACATACATAAAAAAAACAAACAAACATACCGATCAAATTGAGAACCTCCTCCTTTTTGGAAGTCGGTTAAAAATTGAAATTAAAAAGGCAAGAGAATAAAGAAAGAGTTTCTTATTTTCTCTCTTTACTTGATATTTAATTAACTGAAGAAAACAAAGCAACAGTCTACAAACTGGTAGAATTAGGAGGCAAATTGTCAGTTACGATCATCTCTGATCACACATCCATAGAATTTTAGGATGTAAACGCCCCTAACATTCATTTTTCCGGGGCGTATAGGAAAGCTGTTTTTGTTACTTTTAAATATATTTAAAATATAATTTAACAGTGTTTTGCATCATAGAATTGTAAGACTTTAGGTTTTAGAATGGTTTATTTAGGCCAAGAATCAAAAAAGTTATATCCGAAATTATATTTTATATTTTTTTTCGGCTCTCCTGAAAAGTCGAGTTTTGGTGCTTACGCCCTTTGAGCCCCGAGGTATCGATATATCTATACTCATACAATATGTATTAGATCTAAAAACAACAACTAGATGTATATAAGATTTAAGTGGTTGAAAGTTTTGAATACGTAGAGCTGTTTTTAGTATTTATAAGTAATCGTGCGGTCTGTCGCCCTGGTTTGACGTCAATATTGGCGTCCGGCAGGGCTGCGTGCTGTCGGCTTTGCTGTTTGTCCTATATCTGGACAATTGTCTCCAGAGATTAAGATTGATGAATGTTGGGGTGCGGATGGGTGATCTAGTTGTTAGCAGCTTGCTTTATGCGGATGATGCCGTGCTTTTAGCCGAATCGCCATCAGAACTGCAAACACTAGTCACAATGATGAAAGATGACTGTCAGGCAAGAGGCTTACGTTTGAATGCGAAGAAAACAAAGGTTATGGTGTTTGAAAGAGAAACAACCAGAACGAATGCAAGGATAATGGTCGATGATGTTATGCTGGAACAAGTGGATGAGTTTGTATATCTCGGATGTGCTTTTAGCAGGGATGGAAGGTACACCGCTGATATAGAAAGAAGAGTGAATTTGGGGAATAGTGTGAATGGAGCGTTAGGTAAACTTCTAGGCGCTAAGAACCTCAGCCAGAAGGCCCAGCTTGCCATACACAACGCGGTGCTGGTACATACGCTCACGTATGGAAGCGAGAGTTGGGTATGGAATAGAGAGCACGAAAGTAGAGTAAACGCGGTCGAGATGCGAGCACTGCGCAAAATCTGCGGAGTGACGCTCGCGGACCGCGTTCGTAATACCGAAGTAAGAAAGAGAGTTGGTCTGAAAGAGAGTGTCGGTGTGAAGGTAAGGAAAGGAATGCTCCGGTGGTTCGGGCATGTGGAAAGAATGTATGATGAAAGAATGACTAAACAGATATACAATGCAAAAGTGGATGGATGCAGAAGTCGCGGAAGGCCACGACACACCTTCCATGATCAAATTGATCGTGTACTAGCAGAAGGTGATCTCAGGAGCCTTAAGAACAGACGAGCGTGCATGACAAGAACTATGAATGTCAAAGAAGCAAGTGAGGTGTGTAAGAATAAGCCTAAATGGCGCTCTGTTGTTCGTGCCTACCCCGCAAGGGACCTGGCATGAAGTTATGTATGTATGTATGTATGTATGTAATCGCAAAGTTATAACGGGAATGGAGAAAGTTTTTTTATTTTGTATTTTATGTTTGGTAGGCAAACTGGCAAACAGATTACTTGGTGGTAGGTGGTTACCGTCGCCCATGGACATTTGCAACGCTCAGAGAGCCGGTGCGTTGCCTACCTCGTTAAGACTAAGTATCTGTTTACGCCCTTTTGGAAGAGCGCCATATTGGGAAAACCGCGGGAGGGAGTTCATTCCATAACTTACACATACACACATGGGATGAAAGAGCGTGCCACACGTGCAGTGGAGGACTTTCAAGTGTCTAGGAAGTGAGGAGGAACTTCCAATCGCTGGCGAGTATTGCGATGATAGAATGGCGACGTAAACAAGAGACAAAGGGGACAAGACAATCCACAGCCAGGTGGCAGGGTATTTACCCGACTGGATGGCTGCCACTCATGGTCTAGACTCTAGAGTATGCCACCATAACAACTTTGAGTTGTGTTCCGGCACCAGTGGCCAGGTTCCAGTTTCTGCTTCTAGGCCGGCAGCGCATTGGCGACACCTCTGGTATTGCTAATTTCTACAGGCGACGGTAACCACTTTCCATCACAGTCGGACCACCAGCCTGTTTGCTGCGCTTCAGCTCACCAGTGCACTCCCCGTTGTAGAACACGCTTAGAATGCCAGCGTCCCTTCTAAGGGACTCTAAAAGACTCTAAACTGTCTGTAATTACGGGATGTTCAACAATAAGAAACGCTCGGCGCTGCTAGTAGTCAAGTGGGAGCAGATGATACTGAGGTGCACCAACCCAAAGATCACAAGAGCACATGGAAATATAGAATATTCATTCTGGCATTTGCTCGTCTAGCTAACTACCACCTCTAGTCTAGAGCATGTCGCCATAACAGACGTGAATTCTGTTCAGGCGTTAGAAGCCAGTCTACAGACAGACATAACTATTTAGCGAGGAGGAAATAGAAAAATCAAACATCATTTACATACATACATATTATCACGCCTTTTTCCTATGGGGGTACGCAGAGACTATAGATCTCCACTTGCGATGATCCTGACAAACTACTTTAGCTTCATCTACTTTCATTAACCTCTTCATACATGCACGTTTATTTATTAACGATATGCTTTTTACCTGACCTCGTTTTAACACTTCTGTTATTTGATCATGGTGTGTACGTCGTGGTCTACCGGTACCAACTCTACCGTTCGCAATACTCTCATACACTTGTTTTGTGATTCTATTTTCATCCATCCTCTCTACATGCCCAAACCACCCTAACATTCCTTTCAATTCTTGTTATTACATCTTCTTTCAATTCACAACGTTCCCTTATTACATTATTTCGTATCATATCATTCACGCTTACCTCACATATAATTCTCAAAGCTCTCATTTCAACTGCATTTATTCTACTTTCATGCTTCTTCTACCACACCCAACTTTCACTGCCGTACGTTAGTGTTGGCACCAACACCCCTTGATGGACAGCCAAACGTGCCTTTACAGACACTTTTTGGCTTTTCATAAAAGAGTTTAGTTTCAAACATCATTTGAAGACTAAAATGGTATAAGTAATATCAGAGCACCTGACAGAATTATAATAGTAGTTTCGATAAAAGTCATTTTGGTAAGCAAGCTAGTAAAGAGGAGGTGAACACAAATATACAGATTAACTGATTCCTTTAATTAAAAGAAAGCATTAAAAAAAAAATAGTATCTTAAAAGAAAAGTAGGTTTGTTGTAAATACTGACCATGCTGTTGTAACGGTGTCGGCGATATACTCTTCGGTCCAGTGTCAATAGGTGAATGTGCAGTGCTATGTCCGCTGTCCACGTCGCCTAGGCTTTGGAGTCTTTCTGAATCTGGACTTGAGTCTTCGTCCAGGAGGTATCCGCACTTGAGAACCAGTAGAGGGCGTCCGTGACATCCTGGTCGGATTAGCAGACCAGCCAATTGACCCAGTTCGTCGGCTAAAGAAGCTGGTTGACCACAAGCTAATATGGTAGCTGCAAAATAATAACAACTTATTACAATAACCGTTACAAATCCTGATAAGTGTATAAACAACCAAAATATTTGAAAACTAAATATAATCAAAAATTTTATTTTAAGGTATGTATATATTTATATATACAAGGAAACATGATAATTTTTCAAGGTACTTAGATTTTTTATGAATTACACCTTGCACCTTACTATTATTTTAGAATTCATTTTTAATAAACATTTTTTTTATACCCTATAATTTAAATATCGGTTTTATATTTTGGTAGTACATTCCGAATCACATCAAAAAAGTCCTATAATCTTTTCAAGCCTTTATTTTGCTCTTGACATTTACACGCCTATCAAGTTACGTGTGGCTTTATAGTAAATTCCACTATAGACAAATTATATAATTGACATATTTTAATGTTAGGTGCTGTTTCATAAGTCTTTCAACGCACGGACTGTTAACTGTTAGAAAAATTACTCGTTTTGCAAAAATCATTAATACGAAAATTAATACAATAGTTTTATTGTCTTTGTATAAAACATTTTTTTTTTATAAATATACAAAATACCTATGAATTGATACATGTGGGTATAATAAAATGTTATACTAATAGATTGAAATGTACTAACAAAGAAATTAAATTGCCATAACAAATCAAATAGAGATCATTCGAGACCATATACGGGAGGGGTATAGAGACACGGCACATTTATTTATTATTAACAAATACGAACTTTTTTAATATAGGTTAGAAGGCTAAGGCGCCTTAGCCTTCGTGATTTTTTTTTTTATAACCACCCAAAAATAATTTTATATCTCAAGTAATAAATAAATGTGCCGTATATCTATACCGCACCCCATAATATCGCAGATCAGTGTTCGAGCTGCCGAAGTAAGGTTAATGGTCGGAAGGATTAATCTGGCTTTATTAATCTGCGTATACGACGCATTTAATGTAAAAGAGTTTTTGATAGAGGGTATTGACACAGTAGAACTGCACAAATTTTAAAGGTATTTATTTCCATTTTAATATTGTGCTGAGGATATAGAAAAAAAATGTTTAATAATTAAAAACAATAGAAGAGAAAATATAATTAACAGCTATAAAATCAAGAATAGAAAAATGGTCTACCCTTTTTAACATTGAGATGTTTTTCAATCATAGTAATAAAAAAGAATAAACTGTTCATACAAGTATTTTGCGTAGGGATTGAGTTTCTCAAATAGAATAGGAGAGCGGACATATAAATTAACATTGGACGCGTACAAACTTGTCACCTTATAAGTTTGCACAAATAATATACGTCAAATAGCGCATTAATTTTGTTTATACAGTGACATAATTATTTATATTTAGCGCATTCATTTATGTGTAAATAATATTACAATTTATTATACCGTATGTCCGCATTCCTATTGTAATGATACAACCATATTTTATGGTAAAAATATTAAATGAAACAAAATTAATAAGCCTCCCAGAATAAAAATATCTCACTCCAAAGGTAGTTTAGAAATTAATAGGCTGGACGAAAATACCCATAAATAATAACTTCGCAGTAGCATTGAAACAAGAATGAAAACAAAACAAAAATAAATAGTCGCTTTGGCGCAAATGCAGTTTGAAATGCAGTGACGAGTGCCAGCTTCATTATTTATAAACGTATTCATTGTTATTTTACAAACGCAATAAACAGACATGACAATGTAACGATTACTTACATTTCTTGTTCTTGGGAATTTCAGGAAGTTTTCGCCGTCTTCTTTCGCCAGTTGTAAATGTTTGGTGCCTTGGGCTGCGCTGCAAGTCCGGCCCATCCGCGCGAGGGGTCGGAGACGAGGCAGGCTCGGGGGCTCCGTTGGGCCCCTCGGCCTCTCCGACGCATCCTCTGTCATCTTCTGGTGACCCCTCACTCTTGGACGATGGTGAATCATCTTCCAATCCAACATTTGGCACTAGCCTTTTCAAATAAAATATAATATAATATCAATACAGAAACACAAATAATGTCAGTGAAATTCAAAATAATTCTGTTATATATTGTCTAACTCGTTATTAATTATAATAAAATAATTTCTTCGAGATATGTGAATAGTTTTTCTTTAATTAGATAAATATGTATAAAATGTATGTACAACTAAATAGGTAGATTATGTAGCAGATCACTGCCAGCGGGGAGCGTGCCCGGAAGGCTGGCTGCATTGCATTGTATTGGCTCATATTTCACCAACAAAAAAGTATTGCCATACAGCGTGTCTATGTTTAGAAACTTATTTGGTTTGATGTATGATTCAAATTCTGATTCATCGAACTGCGCTTCCGATTTTCTTTAAGCTCACGTGACAATTAGCATGTTACGTTGAAGCAACCGTGACTTAGTTTCTAAGGTATAGAATGGCTTGTAATCGAATAAGTAAATTACTTACGAATAGAAAGGCGTTGGTGCCTTTATATGTTGTGGTAATCTATCAAAAACACGGCGAAATTCCTCGAATTCGCTGTCAGCCATCGCTGCACCTGATTGTTGAGTTGAAGGAATGCCGCATGCGCGAGCATGGCCCCGCGGCTCTATCGACCAGCACTGAAGGCCCGATGTGGAACCCTAAAACGTCCAACCGCTGTGCGCATGCGCTGGGACATTGCGCGCGCAACTCACCCCTAAACAGCAGCCAGGAGAATACAATGAACATGATGCATCAGCGGGAAACCCATTCAAATATGACTACAATGAATGATGACCCATTACTCAAAATAAAGTAGATGGCAGTGTAATCAATTGATATACTTGAGTTTTCCTCGCGGTCAAGCTGCGGGTCAAACCCTAATAAATTAATAAGTCTATTTATCTAGAACTATTTTACTTACATAAAAAAATAATTAAGTGTTTATATATCGCGTAGTTAGTATATATATGAACCTTACTTAAAAAAATATCAAACTTATGGTGAAAACTGATTAGTAGTTAAACTCCGTTGCATAGTTTAGGTGGAGTTAGCAGCCCATAAATGTCCCACTGCTGGGCTCGGGCCTCCTATAATAGGGGGAACGGACAGTATACCCGCCACGCTTGTCTAAGGTGCCTTGGCAGGTTTGACATATCGCTTATCTCGATGTGCAGGTTGTATCACGATGTTTACCTTCACCGTTGTAAGCAATATGCACATTAGGTCAGAAAACGGCCTAAGTGCGTGCGTGCATCCGTTCCGGCCAGGATCAAACCCGCGCCCTTTGAGTCCGGGACGCGTGCGCTGGCCATTATGCTACCACGACTTGTGATAAATAACAAATAGTAATATCAGGAAACTATATTTAGGTAACTAAAACCAGCACTCAGTGGAGTCATAGTCGAGTTTTACAAGCCTCTTTACATTTAGATTTAGTTAAGAGGCATATATCGATTCGCTTATTGATTTTGTTGTATAAATAACTTCCTAGAAAGTAAAAGGATGTACCTATAACAAAAGCCTGGTGTAACAGTGTCATAATGATGAGATTTTTCTAAGATATCATAATTTGGATAGACAGACAACTTGAAAGATTATGCTTACCCATTAACGTCGACGCTTATGAAATAGACCATTTCCAATTAACAAAGTATTTCTCTTCATGTGGCATCGCTAGCATACAATCGTATCTCTATCCCTCGATATACCATCATATTTTCTACAATAAGAATTCTAAATCTATACATGTGTACTAAATTTAGTGTCGGTTTATTCCCAAGTATGTGAAGAAAAAAAACATTAAATCTATAGAAGGGGCGTTCTCACATTTGTAAAACGAATTGAAAGAGGAGAAATAATGCGATATTATTTAAACTGGCACTTTCCAAACGGATTGAAATGAAACTCAAAACAGAGTTAACTTATATCCCGGACTTAGGATATATATAGTTATATAGATAGATAACACTTTAATGTACAAAGAATGTTAAACTACAATTGTACAGGTAGACCAAAAAAGATGGATGTACTGTGTGAAAGATGATATTATGATGATATGTGTGACAGAAGATGTAATTTAGAGTAGATGAGTGTGGAAGAAAAAAACATATTGTGCCGACCGACGACGACTTTAAGAACTTTTAAAATTGTAGAACACTTTAATGTACAACATTACAGAGAACCTGCGAACTAGTATGTATATATATAAGTCGTGGTAGCGTAATGGCTAGCGCACGTGCCCCTAAATCGAAGGGCGCGGGTTCGATCCTGACCGGAACGCATGCACCTCTTAGTAAGTTTTCTAATCTGATGTGCATATTGTTACAATTACCACGTGCTAATAACGGTGAAGGAAAACATCGTGATGCAACCTGCACATCGAGATAACCGATGTGTCAAACCTGCCAAGCCGCCTTGGACAAGCGTGGCGGGTATACTGTCCGTGCTGTACTGTATTTTTTTTAATACATATTACCGGAGATATAAATATTATTAAATTCCCTAACGATGAAATGCTGCTACGTGGTTGACGTCATCGTAATTTCCTTTTCAAATGGCAGATCGAAGGCCAAATATAACGAATGTCAATACGAACTGGATGCGGCGAGCGGCTTACAGTGTTTACGGAGCACTCCAGACGTGCCTTGACAACGTCCTGGGGGATGACCGGCGTTCATGTACAAGCCGCAGCACATACTTCTATCGATATGAAGCAGTCACATTGTGACTTTTCAGCTTCATTTAATAAAATTTTAACCAACTTCCAAACGGAAGAGATTCTCAATTCGACCGTGTTGTAACCGT
Organism: Dendrolimus punctatus; assembly: GCA_012273795.1. NCBI lineage: Eukaryota > Metazoa > Arthropoda > Insecta > Lepidoptera > Lasiocampidae > Dendrolimus > Dendrolimus punctatus. Next base: position 23,099,557 of record CM022533.1, read on the forward strand.
CAATTTGAAAAACGATTTTTTATATATTCGAGAAAGCAGACTCCTGAGGTGATCCCATTTTCACCTAGTCTTGATCTGATAACTTGATCCCAGGGAAATTGAGAGCAACACTCTTTGTAAGCCAAACTTGTACACGCGTGCAAGTAGTACAGTTTCTGCAAAAAATACTATATTTCTAAAAGTCAATTTAAACAACTAAAAAATAGTCAAGATTGGGGAGACGATATTAGTAAAAGAGTGATATACTTATGAAGTATAGTGTTACGGCCGAGGTGCCGACAAAGACTAAATCACACCTGCAGCCCTATAGAAACACATTTTATTCCCATTTCGGCGTTTGGACTTCTTTTGTTTACTATGTGATTAGAAAAACAGACCATTGTGTATTGTTATCTCTTAGTCATTAGCCAGGTGTGATTCTAGGAGATTTGGTCAACGCGGCCGAGGAGACACATTGCATCCGTGCAGTATAAAGCAATGCCTCGATTGATAGACGAGGTAGTCAAACGATAACCACTAGCGAAGCAAGACATGTGTACTACATTCCGTAATCTATTTAGTGACAGACTTGGCGCGTGTTATTATATTTGTAGCTGTGTTATACGTGTTCTTATAGTTCTAATAAACTCTTTATTAATTCTAACGGCATTTTAATTCGAGTCCTGCAACTTGTAACAATATTATTGAATTTAATTATAGGAAGCCCGATTTAAAATTAATAATAATATATGCTTGTTGCGGACAGAGAGCAACAAGGACAGGTTTGGGGGGAGTTATCAGATATACAGACAGACAACAAATATTTAAAAATAAATTTAAATACAACTTGTTCATTTGAATTGCGGTAAATAAGCTAGTATAAAACTTATCGGGCGAACATGTTGTTGGAAGAGATGGGTTTACTTGGCAATGCTCCAAGTTTGTTCGCAACTCAGGCTGGCTTTCTCAAAGGGTAGGATTAAAGTGAGACAGTTTTAGCTGCACATCATGAGTTACATTTTGAAAAGGTTTTTTAAAATATTTTTACAACTTCGGTCCCGACAAAAACCAAATCTACCTGCATATCTGAAACAAAATACATTTTATTACCTGTCGGTATTTAAAGTAATTGTAAATCTTTTATGGTCGACTTCTTTTGTTTACTTTGTGTTTAAAATTGGTGATTAGAAAACAGCCCATTGTTTTATAGTATTCTTTTGTGACAGTTTGCGGCCGAGTCGTTAGCCAGGTGTGGCGGATTAAGTCGACTTAGATACGGGCACATTGCATTTGTGCTGTATAAAACGATGACCTCGTGGAGGGGGAGGCTGTCGAGCGAGAACCACGATAGAAGCGAGTCGTGTTTACAATCTAATAAGTGATGGACTTTGCGCGTGTTACTGAATCGTGCATTACGTTTGGACTGACTGTGTTCAGTTATATTTGTACCCGTTTTATAATTCCATTCTAAATTCTTCATATTACAGATATGTTATCGTATAGCATTTATGTATATTTTTATTTTATTTTATTGTGTCTTTGTCTTACTGAGTATATATATATATAATATATAAATAAATTATAATAATTTTTTAGCTAGACGTGTTGCTGGTGAAATTCTTGCCACTTCTTCTTAACAGCCATTACACGTTGCAAAGCGGAGTACATACATACATACATACATAGACTAGGAAGTAAAATTAATAACACTACTTTCAAAAAGTGTTCTCCAATGAACTTATTTTGAATAAATATATTTGAATTTTATATATTTCACCGCCGACGCGTTTTATGTGCTAAGAGATAATTGAGATCAAAGAGGGTAGTAGTAGTCAGAAGCAATTCCCGTCAGAGTCCAGGGAGTGATTGAGCGGTTAACCCGTCGCCCTGGTGTAAGACTAAGGCACGATATCTGAGTGGGATAGTGGGTATTCTCGATTCAGCTGGCTATAACATATTGAAGTTTTGTAAATCATGGCTAGATAGAAGCAGAAGCTGCCAAAGATGCAAATAACCTAACGGCATACCACATGTTTCTCTTTGTACATAATACATTGTAAGAGGAGTAAAATTTTATTTATTAAATTTAAGATTATATCTTAAAGCATATAATTCGTACTTCAAACAAATTATTCATCTGAATAACACTTCCGAGTGAATGTCTATTCGAATAAGCAACAAGTTGAGTCTTCGCAAGCATCAATAGAACGTCGATTCGGCTTAAATGGAAGTGCGAGGCTCGAGGCGTCTCCGGAGAAATCGAATTAAAAGCTCCGCCTGACTACGTTTTGGAGGCTTCTTGTCTCTTTACACAAATGCATTGAAAACATGATGTTAATACTTTTATTTATTCTATCATTAAATTAATTACAAAGGAAGTTTTTATATTTGTTTGTTTATAGCACATATGTTTGAATAATATATGCCGATAGCTATTGGTTTTGATCACTATTCAAAGACACTTCGGATTTTCGCAATTTAATCATATATCCTACAGGACGTGTCTGCATCTTTGCCGTTTCCCGTAATGAGTCTGGTTTCTGACTCAAAGCTATCCTCTCCCCAAATAAAGATACATGGATAGATAATACTTCCTTTTTCTTTAGCTTTAAACATTAGCTTGGGTTCTCGTATATGTACATGTGTCAGTGGAACAGAGGTAATCGACCCAGGATACTATGGACTTTCTTAGCGCCGCAGTGCCGTCAGATGTTCACGCCACTTCACCTTGAATTATGTTTTACACAAACCTGCCGGCTTTATTGGAGCGGAAGGGTAGTGTTGTACGTGGCAATGGTAAGCATCCTGAGAGAATGATTAATTCCCTGGCAGCGTGGCAAGCCTTTGATGTAGGATGCGACCTGCCAAACACGTCTAGATCAGTCAAAGTGGTGCAAATAGTTGAGATGTTTCGACCGTGGGGTCCTGAGACTATGAGCCTATATCAAAATTTATCAAAATGACTCATTGACTCTTCGGGTGATCAGAAGGCTAGTGCTTACCTCGGACAAGGGATCAGAATGGCAACTTACCGGGAAAAATAGCCAGCCTCACCTTACCCATAGTAGACGGTGATCTAATGAGTCTTGTCTTGACTTAATCTTGAAAGACTATGGGTAGAATACAATACAAATAAGTCTTCTTTTATTGTATTAGAATATCTATAAATTTCTTCAATGTACTATTATTATATTATGTTTGTTCAAAAGATATTTTTACCAGAGAGAGCACATTTTCACGTCGATTCCAACCATTTTTAAAATTAACAATGTTATTCTTTATCTCGCATGGACCACGCTCACCGAGAAGGCACCTATTAACACGGCAGTTGAACGCACAACTAACTACTAATTAAAACAATTAGTATAATGGTACTACTATTACCTAAGATCAGTTGTAATGGTTTACAATAAAGAGTTCTCTATATATTATCTTAACGGTACGCCTCAATCGGTAAAAGATCTATGGGTAGCATACATACATATTGATGTACTGAAGGTTTTAATGAAAGGAGAGGATGTTAATTCGTCGGCGTAACGAGGCGTGAATGACACAGGGTATCTTGGCAACTCGACCAGAATGTCTTTTGTGATATTCATGTAAAGCTATGAGGGCAATATCAGATTTTATTCAACATTTTTGTATGCCTTATTTTTGTCCACACACAGCATCTTAACAAACGCTTTCACGAGATCTACAGTTTCTTCAAGACCAGTAGTGTATTGGCAACGCTCCTCCTGTTGCAGACGTCCATTGATGAAGAATTTTATATCTATAAACTTGTGAAATGTTTGGTCTCCCATACAAGCTTTCACCCTCGATTTCAACCCAGTCTAATGTATCTGAAAACTGCATAAATGACGAAAATAATCAAAATGACCACAACGACTTAATGACGAGAATAGGGACAATCACAAAAAAACTCACCTACTTTCTGGGATAACCTTTATACAAATCGATCCCATTATCCGGGATGAAAAGTAGCCCTTTTCCACCCACGTTATTAAAATTGCATATAAACCAAATTTCAGCCAAATTGGTCCCCTAGTTTTTATGCTGGCCACATTTCCACATTAGATGGCAATGCTGATGCATTGGTCCAGCAAGCCTTTTGGTCTTGCAAGACCTCAGTTAGACGCATTACGGTCTCGAGGTGATGAGCTCCAGGACACCAAGGATTTACGTTTTGAATCAACGCTTCTGATTTATATGTTAGTTTAGAGCAAGCTTGGTGGGGTTGGAAATCTCTACACATGGGTAATTTTGAAATACCTACAAGCGCAAGGTTAACTCGTAAGGTTTCTCGTCGCCATCCGCGTGTCAAAATTGTATGAATATGGATATATGATCAAAGAAACCAATGGTATGAAATGAGACAGGTTGGTTTTGCCGCTGAGTTAACACATAAACATGTTTAACATTAATTAATATTTGAATTTGAGATCATGTGGAAGAACTTCACATTACATCAGATCAGAATATACAATTTAATTTTCACGAGTAAACAATATATAAAGACTTCAATTAAAAAGTTCCGTCAAGCTTTGAAACGGGAGAATAATAATTTCGATAATGAAGTCGCTATGAAATGTGTTTTACTTTTAGTTCGTTCTTCGTTTTTTCCATCCAGTCGATGATGCAATGCTGTTCATAAATGAATTAACAAGTTGTATATTAAATGGGCAAGTGAGTTTATTCTTGACATTTTAATATTTGTTTAATGATTTCTCATATTCATTTTCATGCAGCTTTGTATAAGTACCACTAATATTGCCAGAGCGAAGTGTCTCCAGAAGACCGAAACCAATTTGAATACTAGACTTTTGTGTTGTATGAAACAAGTCTCTGGTCTCTCCATTCAGACTCAAGTGAATATCTATAATATTTTAAAATTCTATACTTGCTTAGCTATTTAAAAAAACTACTGGAATAGATTATGTACTTATAGTTATAAACGAAGGACTATGCGGTGCATTTTTTTTGATTTCTTGTCTGTTTGCTGGGGATTCACGTAAAAAGTATTATAGTCTGATTTCGATGCGGTTTTCGCTGATCGACAGCTAATTTTTAGACTGAAACTGAATCCCGTGGGATTTTTTCTGGAAATGATTTAAAATATCCAGGATTTTATACTGATCGATAGCAAATTCAATGTAATGAAATGTGTAATTTTTTATCCCGGGAGCGGTTTGAATTCTTTTTTTGACACAATTCCCACTAAAATCATAGCTTACATGTTTTTTTGAAATGGTGCAATAATTCCATATAGTATTTTAAGGTATATCCATCATCATATAATGTTTTAAACTGATTATCTTAAAGTTAATAACTGATAAGTGATAAAATGTGCGTATCCCTGTGCACCCTTGCCTCCGTAGTAACCTTTGTTTTATAATTAAAAAAACTATGATAATGTAGTATTAAGTTTTATCGCTTTTAAAATCAAATAAAATACCGCCCTTCAAAGTGTGAAACGTAGTTTTATTATGTGTACTATTCGCGAAACATTAAGAAAATTGAAAAAAACTTTTAAACTATAAAAAATATTGGTTAAACAAATTTTAAAGGGTACCTCTAATTTTTCAGTGGGTTAACACGCACTTAGCATGTCTAAATCACAGTAATCGATTAGTTTTAAACATGGAAAATGTGAACTGAAAGTGAAACACTACACGAATGAAAGTGATATGAAAAGAAAGTATCTAAAAATAGTTTTATATATCGAAGGAGCGAACAGCAAGAATCGCTTCGGGATAATGAATGATACGGGATGCTCTTTCTCTAAACAATGGTAATAAATACAGCGAACGAATGCTTAACTCCCGCGATGGCCGGAGGACGGAGGCACAGCCTGCCCCTGCCTCCTCTGCACTGTTACACTGATGATTACATTTCGTAGTGTGAGTATGCCCCACAGCCCTAGCTTTTATTCATTGAACATGGTTTCTTAAGACAAATAAATTTTTACTTTACTGTAAAAACACCTTAAATATTACGATGTGTAAGATGCTCCATCTTGTCTCTAGTGTATAGCCTTTGTGGAGCGCTGTAGCCCACGGGTAAGGTTTTTTTTATTAATGGCCCCTGTGGCCATGCGTTCCCCTAACGTAGTCAGGGTCTTTGTTTATCATACTCGTATTAGTATTATCTTGTATGTCTTTCAAGACCAACGGCCATAAAAATGGCACAATAGTCCTACACGGCCATGCACAGTCAGTGTAGGACTATTGTGGGAAATGAGGACAAAAAGTACCGGGCTATTGGGGTGAACTGCAAGTGATACTATTGGTCTTAGCTTAGCTTGAGTCCTATCTCTACCGATCTCCACTCCGTGCCCGCTGTTTAAGGAAAGCACGGGGGGGGGGGCCTCATAGAGTCCAATACTTATGGACTCTATGAGAGAGATATGACCTAAATCCTTACACTAGAAATGGAGAAGCTCCGTCTGCCTTGAGTTCAGCCCTCTCTTGGCTCAGTTCTAAATTTTACTTTGGAGCAACACTCTGTACCAAATCTAAATATACGGCCAGTAATAACAATGAATTGAGAGAATCCTATCTAGAGACAAGGATGAGCACACGGCGCGGTGTTTCTCGTCAGAACGTTGACAGTCAGGCTGCCCCTACCCTCTAATGGCCGTATAGCAAAATCGATGGACGGGTGTTCTACCTACCATACTAGGCCAGGTCCGAACAGCCATGGAAAACATGGCGGAATGTATGTTCACCAGTTATATACATTTTTTATAACACAGTCTTGTCTCAATAAATTCGCCATATTTTATCGATTAAAGAATTATGTGATTTTTTTGCATGAAAAATAATATTGCATAAAACAATAAACCTCATGCAATAACTTACATACTTATATAACAATGATTACATGTTATGTAATTTTAAAATAATTTCTAATGTAACAGGATTCTCAGCTGAGACAAGAAAAGCATGGTACCTTAAATAACTCAGAAGGCAGTGCGACGTTTAAGGGGTTGGATCGTTTGTACTAAGTCGATTGAGACACTTTTTGTCATCTTACACGAGTCACACGAGAATAGCAAGTTGAATTGTTTAAGATATGAGATATGACCTCAAAACTTAAACAATTCAAATGGTATATTCATTTTATTTTTAAATAAATTATACAATTATGTAATACAATGATATTTTGAAAGCAAGATTATGTGATGTAATAAAAATGCTAATATGCAAGTATTTTTAGATTTTTTTGCGACATCAATCACTTAAAGATTTATAGAACTTATAATTACAATTGGCTTAGACTTCTTTCTTTGAAAGTAAATAATTTATTATATGCATTAAAGTTTATTCGCAAGTGGAAATAGCAGTGTTTCTTAACTCTGATCTGCTACCACGATTCCTACACCGACGAGCGCTACCAAGACTACTGCACAGGTATATCTAGAGGAAATATTACTTGTGTACGGTACTCAATTATAAAAGCTTTGAAACTATCTTCTCCAAAACAAAAAATACATCAAGAATAAAGGGAGTAAAAATCATTGGTGTTAACTAATAATGAAAATACTTTTTATCCCTGTTTCATGAGTAATGTTATTTTTCAATGGTTAAGTTGTAAAAACGAAATAGAATAAATCTAAGCTCGAGTGTGTCCACGTCCTTACGTTTGAGAAGGAGACCGTTTCCCAAGTAACTCCGAACACTTGATTCAGCCAATCAAATATCACCCACCCTCCTGAGGCTCTCCCGCGCCTCGTCTCTTTATAAGCGAACAGAGAGCCGGCCGAGGGTGCAGTCCGCCCCAGTGCTTGGAGCTCACGCAACCACCAACAGACCAACATCTAATACGGTAAATGGGTCCTACTCGATACACAAAACTTTCATTCGCCTATTGTCGTGCCATATGTTAAATACGTTACACTACTATATGTTTCTTAAACTTCAATAAGAGCTGTTCCAAAGTTTTCTAGTGATTTTTTAACAAGTTCACTGATGTTTTGTGGTATTTTATTTTATTTTCAGTGAAGTGTGAAGCTTTGGCTCTAGAATGAATAGAAATGAAATTGTATAAAAATAATTAAATTGATACTGTTAAAGGCGGGTCATCTCATTGCCGTCGCTTGCGAAATTCGTTTTAAATTATTGCATAATAAGTAAAAAAGCTTACTACTAATAATTAATCATACTTAATAATGTATGTCATAAATGAATGCTTGCTTGAGTAAATACCATATATCCTTATTAAAACTAAGTTTTAACGGTTTTAAGTGTGGTAATTTGTTTTTTTAAGTGCGTGTAAACTTAAGAAAACACTACGATATATCTTATAATTGCTTCTGTAGTTGAGCGAGCTAAGTTTTAGATGACCGAATCCCTGGAACGCAAATGCTCTGGATTCGATTCCAGGCAGGGTAAATTTCGGAAACTGCTTTCGGAAAATACAAGCGCAAGTTGCTTAACTTGGGGATACACCTACAATTTGTGTGTGTCTCCCGATTTATTTTTATAAAATAATTCATTGTTCTCTAAACATTTTCTAATCTATCCATAATATTAATAAACTTCTAAATATGGCGAGTCCGTATATTGAAGCTATTAAAAAATCAACTGGAATGCACTATACAAGCGACGGAGAACACGCTGCAATTTTTTTTTTATTTTTGCCTGTTTGTCGGTTTGTCTTTTTCGATACAGTTTTCACTAAAACGAGAGCTTTAAATGCTGTCATACTTTGTGTCTCGGAAATCCCGCGGGAATTTCAAATCAAGCATGGACGAAGTAGCGGGCATATTCTAGTTTATACATAAACATTTCGTCAAATGTCTTGCACAGGTTTGCGCACCTCCTGCGAAATTGGAAGCTGAAATGGGGTAGTCTACCCTTGATATTTAACTTTCCCAATGTCTTTAAAGGCATGAATGTAAGAATACGTCTTATGACCGGTTCCTATATCCTATTATGCTTTCACTACATAAACGTACGTGTTAACGGTTTTAAGCGCAGTAATTTATTTAATTTACTTGCAAACCGGTGGTAAATTAAATAAGTCTTCCATAGAGTAAATAATAACCATAAACAATTAAAACTAAATAATTAAAATTAACAAGTTGGCGGTAGGCTAAATAAAACTTTAACGACAGTCGATAACACTTGACATCTGTGTCTTCCGTGACCAGGGCCTCTGAAAAGTGGCCGTCGGAAGTGAATTAGTACCACTCTCAGTTATGTATGATGGCTTCCCTCTATACTTTTTTTTTCGCGATTTCACTATATAATGTTAGAGAGCTAAATAAATAAAAACTTTGTCTAATACAACTTCCTACTGCTGAGCTGCCTGTCGTAAGAGGCGACAAAACAACCCACAGCCAGGTGGTAGGGCATTTGCCCGACTGGAGGGCTACCACCCCTGGTCTAGAGAATGTCGCCATAACAACCTTGGGTTGTTTTCCGGCATTAGTGGCCAGGTTCCAGTCTCCCTTAAGAGAGCAGCAACACATTTGTAGCACCTTTGGTGTTGTAAATGTCCACAGGCGACGGTAACCGCTTTCCATCTAGTGGGCCGTCTACATGTCTGACAAACAAACAGACTGCCGGGCATGATATACATATAATGGGTGCGTTTTCCCAAAATCTTACAGAATTCCAAAAATGTTATATAACATATTTTAATCGAACTAATTTAGTCTTATGGTCGTAATAATGACATTACGTGTGTTCCAACTTTATTGGCCACGTGCCATTCTCCCTTTAAAGAACAACCACATGGAATGGTAACTGGTTTCCATCAGGTTGGCCGTCTGTCTCTCTGCTGAACTCATGCAAAAAATAACGAATTAATAGAGAAATAATATTATACCACAAACGAATTCCTTAATGACAAATTTGAAACATAATATCAAAACACAATTAATAATAGACATTAAACACATTTTTTTTATTGCATGTGTTCAGGAGACAGGCAGAGGGCCTTCTTATTGTTAAGCGGTTACCATCGCCTATGGACATTTGCAACACCAAAGATCTTACAAATGTGCTGCAGCTCTCTCGAAGGACTCTGGAATCTGGCCACTCATTCCAGGGTTTTTAAAGCGGCATACTCTAGACCAGGGGTGGTAGCCATCCAGACGGGCAAATACCCTACCACCTGGCAAAATAATTGACGTACACAGATTGAAAGAATAATTTTAAAAAATATACAGATATCTATATAATTAATAAATAAAGATAACAAATATTATTATACAAGTTACATAAAAGGTACTTAATGATATAAATAAGAACTAATTATTTAAATAATGACGATTAAGAGCCAGCTTATTTGCACACCATTGAAACTGGTGAAATGTTCTGAACCATCTATTTCTAGGAATAACAACTGCATACATCTACATTTGTGTTAGAATAAATATTCCAACATCAATAAATAAATCGTCTTAACATCTTTTTTTGTTTGACACTTCTGTCACAGAAATCACTATGAGTGGATCTGGGAAAGGCTTGCTTGGACTGTGGCTGTATAGGACCGGTTCCGACTGGCAGGTGAAGAACGAAGCACCACCTCACCCACCCAAGCTGGCAGACATCCAAGCCGCAGTCCAACAGCAAACTCAGCATGAGCCCAGTGACAGAATATCTCTAATATTCACACTCAAAAACGAAGTGGGGGGACTTGTCCGAGCGCTTTCTGTCTTTCAAGATTTGGGTATCAACGTTCTTCATATTGAATCAAGAAAATCAATTACTGAAATGTCCTCTGTAAGTACTCTTTATGGCCCCTGTTTCATCTGGGATAATTTTAGTCTTAGCGACAGCAGCCGAATTTGCCTTGTTTATAGCATTAAAAATAAGGCCGTCAATGACTAGCCGTATTAGATATAGCGAGAAATACTTAAAAAAAGAGAAATCATTAGATTTTTCAAAAATCAAATATTCTGACAAGGAGTTGCATCTACTAATTTTGAAAAAAAATACAGCTATATTATTACATCAACTAATCAAATTACTTGCAAGGATCGATTTCTATGAAATAGTGCTAAAATAAATGTTGTAAAGAAATTAATTAATTATACAGGCTGATATCCTGATGGATGTAGAATGTGACCCGCACAGTATGGAACAGTTAAAGAGGATGTTGAAACGTGAGGTCCAGGACTTAGCGGTGGTCCCTGCTCAGACCGGAGACGAGTTTCCACCACCGACGCCCTTGTCAGCTGCTGCTAGTTTCGGTAAAGCACTTTGCTAAATTATTTGTCTACTTTCTCGGTCACCTCGCATAATTGACCTTCAGAAGCAATTATAACTTGGTAGGGTAATGTAGCCAGCCTTCTAAACACTGAACTCATATATGACGATAGTCTAGGCTCAGTATACTTGTAATCTCAGGCCTTCCAGGTAGAATACAAAACGAATACTATAATAATTTAAGATTAATTACGTTTCCTTCTTTGTATCATTTAGATGCTTAACTACGTCACTTAAGGTCAGACAATGTCAATACTTTTGTTGCACGAGTTTAGCAGACAGGCTAACGGCCCAACTGAAGCGGTTACCGTCGGCTATGGACACTTGTATGTGTTGCCACTTTCTAAAGGACGACTGAAACCTGGCCACTAATACCGGGACATAACTCAAGGTTATTATAGCGGCATACTTTAGATCAGAGGAGGTAGCTATCCAGACGGAATACCCTACCACCTGTGGGTTGTTTAATCGCCTTTCATGACATTACAGCGGATTACGCTGCAATACGCTGTAGAGTGGTCTAAACCTGTCACGGTCTGATATTAGACGGTTAATGTCTATCTTTCCATTTAGATGAATCAATCAAAGTGATCCGTGTAAACATAGAATTGAATCATTCATCATATGCTTTCAGTTCTGTACTTTTTGATCAAATTGGTTCAATTTGATTGATACGTCTAAGATCAGCATTATTACCCATAACGCAAGCGTAGTACTTAGTTATAAATACCCAATATAAAATGTATGCGTTTGGCTACTGATTTATGTGAATCAATCTTCAAGCCACAACATGTTGTGAAGCGGTGGTGAATTAGATTAGGCTCCCATAGAGTAAAAAATAACCATAAACAAATTAAAATGAAGAAGTTGGTGGTAGGCTAAATAAAACAGTAACAATACCCGTTGGACAAATGTCATCTTTGTCGTCGATGACCACGGCTACTGAAAAGCGGCCGAAACGTCGGAATAACCGAAATAAAATAAATTACCGCGCATAAAACCGTTAAAACGTAGTTGTATTATGTATATGTCACGGCTAATACCCGAAGTGCAGCTACACCTGGTTCTAGCCGGCTAAAACTAGGTGTAGCCGCATTTCGGTTTTTAAACCTTGCTGTATAAGATTTGTTCACGGCTAATATTAGGTGTAGCCGAGTTCATTTGGTTAAAACTAGGTATAGCCTTCTTTATGCTAGCTACAACTAGATGTAGCCAAGTGGAGTCTGTTGGTCTGTAGTGTCATGTTTTCATTTTTAATATAGGTTAGAAGGCTAAGGCGGGTGCGAAGCGGAGCCGAGTTATTTTTTTTTTGTTATTTTTTTTTATAACCACCCAAAAATAAATTCCGAAACATTCACGGTTAGTCCCTATGTGTACTGGCAGTATTCGCGTACCGCTCTTGTATGGATTGGAAGAACTTCGTAAAAAAACTTATTTCTAATCTGTACGTGATTAGTTTAATAAATACCCTTGCATTCTGGCCTTGTACAGAATGGAAAGACGCCTCGGCTACACCTAATATTAGCCGTGAACAAATCTTTCACACCTAGGTTTAAAAACCGAAGTGCGGCTACACCTAGTTTTAGCCGGCTAGAACTAGGTGTAGCCGAACTTCGGGTATTAGCCGTAACATATACAAGTCGCGAAAACTTAAGAAAAGTTATGAATCATTTTTTTTAATTACTTAAATTCTTGCCCTGTAATCACAAAGTAAAGCAAAAGATGAAGTTATGAAACAAACACACCCAACATCGGTTCCCCTTGTTGACATAACTCCAGAGATCTCGCTTTTTCGTGAACTTTTATTAAGAACTTTAAAATGACTCGGGGAGTGTAAATATTTTCGTTGATAATTGACTTTTAGATTTCGGCGAAATGCCGTGGTTTCCGAGGAAGATATCCGACTTGGATCGGGCCCAGAACGTGCTCATGTACGGCTCGGAGCTGGACGCGGATCATCCAGGCTTCAAGGATCCCGTCTACAGGAAGCGGAGGGAACAGTTCGCCGCTATCGCTAACAACTACAAATAGTGCGTATTTTGAAACAGAGTTTAATAAATTTACCATTATGTAGAGCAGAGGTCTCCCAAACTTTCCAGCCTTGGGGCCAAAATAATTGTTTGCATAAATCTCATAAGCATTAATTTTATCAAGTTTTGCAATATTAGTGGGATTCATTTCAGTAATGTTACCATTAGTTATTATGCTGAACTAAAATTTTATTTTAATAAGCTTTATCTGGCAAATAAATAAACCGAGTTGGTATATATTTTTAACCAACTTAACATAGCAACTGAGGCTGCGAGAGAATGAGATAAAATGCGTTACATTTAATCATTTAAACATTATACTCATACAGATAGAGTTCGCAATGTTTTGAAGTTTTTCGTTAATAAGAATCCATCCCACCCCTTGTCACACTTTAATTCACTTGTACTGCTTGTGAACTGCATATAGACACAGAAGCTTTGCTTATAATCGTTTCTTGAATTTAAAGAAACTGCTCAGCAACTTGTGAAAATCTTATCCATAAGCTCCTCTTTAGTCGAAGATTTTGGGTACAACCTACGTTTATCATTCAAATTTCGTTTATCTGTGCTCCTCTTAGGTAAACAACAGGTAATGCACGTTTATAAGTGAAAAAAGGTTTTAATGGATTAGGGTCTGATTATGGTTCTCTTACTTAAGAGATGCCTAATCGTTTCTTAACGAGATTATTATAAGTAAGGCTGAGTATGTTTATTATTTATTATTGTAGCTGAATATTTGTTTCAGTGGGCAGCCAATCCCAAAAGTGCAATACACGGAAACGGAAATTAAAACATGGTAAGTCGATAAATGTTTCTAAAGAGCATCTGTAATACATACAACAACTCAGAAGATTTTATGATAATAAAAGAACACCATCTGGTCACTCACTATACTTAAAATCAGAGAAAGTTACGGCTTAAATACGTTTCATGCTCGAGATACTGGACAAACAATTTTAGAACACCTCGCCACCCCTCCAACAATTTTACAGTATAGTCACAACCGATAGCGAATTGAAGTCATTGATGATAATTAAGATGGTTATGAATGATAAGAATTTGTTACATTATTATTAGGAAACTTTAGACAATATTTTTATTAAGGTACTATACAAAAGATTATATTTAAAGTCATACATAACTTTAATAAAATAAATAGAACACAGTAAAAATCTATTGCTTCTGCCAACATACATACATACATACATAACTTCACACCAGGTCCCTTGCGGGGTAGGCACGAACAACAGAGCGCCATTTAGGCTTATTCTTACACACCTCACTTGCTTCTTTGACATTCATAGTTCTTGTCATGCACGCTCGTCTGTTCTTAAGGCTCCTGACATCACCTTCTGCTAGTACACGATCACTTTGATCATGGAAGGTGTGTCGTGGCCTTCCGTGACTTCTGCATCCATCCACTTTTGCATTGTATATCTGTTTAGTCATTCTTTCCACATGCCCGAACCACCGGAGCATTCCTTTCCTTACCTTCACCCCGACACTCTCTTTCAGACCAACTGCAACCAACTCTTTCTGCCAACATGTTAATAAAATGTAGAGAATACCGTCTATTTACGATTGATAGAGTTTGAAATATAATCTATAAAATTACCACATCATATTAGAGATAAATATTGTCACACAAAATTATGGTGAATTATCATGAATTATAGAAAATACCTCTATACAAAACAGGCGTTAATGGCAGAATAAATAAAAATATAGCAAAATTATTATTCAATTAAGGAAATGGCTAGTTTTCTCGTTTAGAAATAAGAAGGTACATAACAAAATTACTAACCTTAAAAAAACATGACTAGAACAACTGTAGAAGTAAATAAATGTAGACACATCAGTAGTCAGAGACCCTGCTCGGAAACGCCTTTCGTTGTTGAAAATGTCAAAGAAATCTTAGATATAAGAGAGGAAGAACAAAGATTTATTTGAAACTACATGATTAGCTATAATAACGTCAGAAGTAGCGTCGGTGAACCTGCAGCCCATCTCTCTAAGCCCTTTAGCCACTCACACCCATGTTGTCTCAGTCTTCTATGTCATTTTTGGGGCCCATGCAGGGAGTGGCGAGTCACCGTCTGCACATTTTTCCATGTTCCCCGAACATTGCAATTCCCAGACCCTTAGTCCCACTATCAATTCATCCCAATAGCCCAGATACTTTTTGTTCTCGTTCGCATTCCCACATTAGTCCTACACTGGCAGGGGCTTATCCTTGGTGCATTATTATATGGTGAAGACGAGGATAATCTTTTTACCCCGGGAACCTTGTGGGAATTTATTCTGGGAATAATTCAAAACGTCCAAATGGAAATTTTGTGTAATAAAAAGTGAACTTTTAAAAAACAAGCAAAATAGTTTCAAAACGATACGACGAAAAACATTTCGAATAAGCACTCAGGTCCCACCTCCCCTGGGGACTAGCAGCCCTTTGGTAGCTTTAGTGTTACAAATATCTATAAGCGGTAATATTACCTTCCAACAGGTTAATCGTCCACCTGTCTGTTGTAATCCAGCTTAAAATAGTTTACAATTATAACGGCTATGACGTCCATGGACACAAATACATGACGAAATCATCAGAAGTTTATTTGCGACATTTTAGTCTGAAACTCTTAAAATGTTGTGTCGACATCTCCGGAGTAAGAGGAAACGTGCAAATGTCAAGCGCTCGCCTCAGAAGCGAAACTTGTTACAAATGTTTTCATAGTCAGAAGAAAATTAAAACTATTTGTATAGACGCTTGAAACGGATTCTAACTTTGAATAGTTCACGTCAGGACCGAGTGACGCGTCTACTTTTTGTCTGAATTACATTCTGAATGCGGTTATAAATAATATTGTTTCTCGGTTTTTAACGAAGCTGTAAACCTCTTATATCTATTGTGAATAATAAGGAAACGCTTTATTTCTTTTGTGACTTTTAAATAAGATTTTGTGTTGGAAAAGTACATTTCCTTTTATTATTTGGTAATAATTTGTATTTCTTTTTGAAAAATCTTAAGTGAAATTTGCACGCCTCATGGACAAAACATGTTAGTCTTGTATTCTTGTTACTTCATATTTTATAGAAAGACTCCACAACCAAGTCCGACTCAAACCGGTTATTTATTATTTTTAAATAAATTAATTTCTTCAGAACAGTGACTTGAAGATTTTAAATAAAAATAATTTTCTATTAGTGTACTACAAATATTTGGCTAATCCTCAGCATACAAATCTATGAATGATTAACTTTGCGTTTTATAAAATACTAGAGTTTACCCCGCGGCAGAGGCGCGTGTGCGTACCTCTTGTTTAATCAGCCGGCGTTAAAACAGGTTCAATTGTTTTACAATTTTATATTGGTGCTAATAGTGGTAAATCTTATGAGGGCAATCATAAGATATTTATTTATTTATATCGCAAACTATCCCATCTGTCGGGATGAAAAGTATCTATGCCCATTTTCGGTATTCAGATAGACAGATCGAGTTACTATCACACTTTTTTCTATAGATGATGATATTTTGATATCTATTAACTTGAGAAACGATTAGTCTCTCACTCCAACTTTCGTCTATTTTAGTTATATTTTTGCGACAAAAAGTATGACCAAAAAGGCTAAAATGGCCAAAATGACCAAAAAGGCCAAAATTAACTAAAATAGCAAAAATGACCAAAAAGGTCAAAATGATCAAAATGGTCAAAATGACCAAAAAGGCCGGAATGACCGACATAGCCAAAATGACCAAAAAGCCCACAGTGACCGACATGGCCAAAATGACGGAATAGACAAAAACGACCAAAAAGGCCAAAATGACCAAAAAGGCCACAGTGACCGACATGGCCAAAATGTCGGAATTGGAAAAAAGGACCAAAAAGGCCAAAATGACCAAAAAGGCCAAAGTGATCAAAATGGTCAAAACGACCAAAATGGCCAAAATGACCAAAAAGGCAGAAATGACCGAAATAGCCAAAATGACCAAAAAGGCCACAGTGACCGACATGGCCAAAATGACGGAATAGGCCACAGTGACCGACATGGACAAAATGACCAAAAAGGCCACAGTGACCGACATGGCCAAAATGACCAAAAAGGCCAAAATAACCGACATGGCCAAAATGACCAAAAAAGCCAAAATGACCAAAAAGGCCAAAATATCCAACATGGCCAAAATGACCGAAAAGGCCAAAGTGACCGAAATGGCCAAAATGAGTAAAAAGGTAAAATAGCCAAAATTACCAAAATGGCCAAAATTACCGAAAAGGCCAAATTGAAAAGTATCCCATGTCCACCCTCGGTATTTAATTTACATACTTACCGAATTTCAGCCAAATCGGTCCATTAGTTCTTTCGTAAAATCATAACAAACAGAAAGACAAATATATTTTTATCCCGGAAACTATCCCATTTTTCGGGATATAAAGTATCCTATGTTCATTCTCGGCATGGAAAATATATATATATATATATGTCGCAGAACGGCCTCGTTCTCACGACATCTCCTTTAGTTATTGCAGGTTTAGTGGGCGTCATCAGGATAAAATGCGAGATAAAACACGACAGCCACGGTTTATACACTTTTAATTTAGATTTAAAAGACATTTTAACATAGTTTAGACCGAGCAGCGGGTTCAGGGCACCGCTCATACTTCTTAACTTAACACTTTCTTTAAAATACTCCATGGTCCAACTCGACCTATTGCCATCACCCAAATGTGTCACAAAAACTCCTACGTCTACCGAAGTAGATACTACTCAAGTATAGAGGGCGTCCTTGACCCCGCTCCGCCATCCGCCATATGCTCTGCTCTGATTGGTCGTTTATTAAATTACAATATTCATAACTTTTATTAGGTTAGAACGATCTTTTAGGTATAGAAACATTTAAGACATCAAACCGAATTAAATTAACAATTTTAGAAGCAATTAAAATGTAAACAGATAATATTGTGCGTTATAAATCCAATCAACAATTATCCGATTTATATATTCTCTCCGACATATATATACCGAGTTTCAACCAAATCGGTCCAGTAGTTTTTACGTGAACACGGAACAGACAGTTACTTTCGCATTTATAATACTAATAGGGATTCCACAATAATTTTAACTAAAGAAATTTTAGATCAGGGCTCACGGCTGGATTTTTGCACCAACGACTCATTCTTTGAGTTTAACCATATTTTATTTTATTACTCTATCTTTGTCCTAGATGATTTACCTTACAAATTTAATGAACAGTTATTAATTGTTGTACTGGTGTATTTATATTAGACTGAACTATGAGCAAAGTACAAAGAGCTTACTATCAAATAATGTCCTAAACAATATCCTGTATAATTATTAGTCAGCGCCATCTAGTTGTATATGTATCAACTAGTGCCATCTGCGACAACCCTTACTCTTATTTTCGTTCATGTAAGTATATTCACGGGGCCCCCAGGCTACATGGGCCCCCAAGGATGTAAGTAAATGTTCCCGAAATGTTCTCCACAATCTTTTATAGATTATTAACATTTTGAGAATAACTGCTGCGCGAACATGAACGGGGCTGTCAGATTTGTCTTTGTTGTCTACTAGTTTCTGCCCGCGTGGAAAGTTCTTTTAACTATCCCACGGGAACTCTTTAATTTTTCGGGATCAAAAGTCCTGTTCTTTATGTTGACCAGAGATATAAGCTACCACCATACAAAATTTCATTTGAATCGGTACAATTGTTTCGGAAATTAGCCCGTAAAAACAGAGAAACAATTTTTTTTGAAAAAAACCGAATTTAGTTCTCACTTCTAACATCCCCCTGGCTCGGTTTTTAGCATTTATTTTTTATTGTACAGAGATTCGACCTCTACTGTTATATTGTATGTACAGAAATGCAGAAAACCTAGAAAAACTAAAATCGTCTTCAGCTATAGATGATTAAATTTGATAAATAAGCTTACCCAAAAAAAAGGCGAGAAACGTTTATTTTGAATGACGTTGTTTCTCTAACTTAGCTCCTAGGATCATTAAGTATAAGTAATAACTTATAATGAATATATAATTATTTTAATTCAGCTCGAGAATTTTTGTTTCTTTTATAAAAATACTTTACCCTTGCTTTGGGCCCCCCAACACACTTCCAAGGCCCGTCTAAAGCAAGCTACGCCACTGCATATAAGCGGTATATATAAGATTGTTACGTTAATTTTCATTCACAATTGTTCACAAGAGATTTTAAAATTCTCGATTGGATAAATGTCAATCAGAGAATCTAGAAATCTAAATAAATTGGCCAAGTTCATTTTACTAGCTACTAAAGGTTATCTACCGTGTCGATGCAATTCCGTAACATGCAGCAACCCAGTTCTATTGTATCAGAAACCAAACTTCCTAAACTCGTTGCAGGGGAATCGTGTTCAGAGAGCTGCATAAACTTTACCAGATGCACGCTTGCGTGGAGTACCTCGAGAACTGGCCCCAACTCGTCAAGTACTGCGGCTATAGGGAGAACAACTTGCCACAGGTAAACGATTTTCAAATGAGCTTAGTTGTAAACATCATTTCGAGTATGTTATGGGTAGTGTACAGGAGAAAGTTCGTTTACGTAATTAACTAGGTATTAAAAGCCGTACATCTGCATTCCGTACAGTTAGTAAAAGTTTATAGAGTGTAGCTTATGCAAAGACTTTTCATTTCTCCACCTTGAATATATACTGATTTTCATGAAATCCAATCTAGACCATAACACTACTATTAAAGAAAAATAACTCGGTTTATTACATTCTAATGACTAAACTACGGAGATAAAACTGAAAGAGATAGTATCTTGATGAAGGACAAGCAGTTTTCTGTCTCAAATCAGTCTTGAAGAGTCCTCCCACAAGACCACATTGCATTCTACTTACACGACCCATACGTTCTCTCATGTCAAATAACACATGTAAGTAGATGAGACGTATGTGTGTGCTAATGACATATAAACTACAAATCTTATATAATGTATTGTTACGAGTGCGGGACTCGAATTAAAATGCCGTTGGAATTACTACAGAATTTATTAGAACTATACAAACACGCATAACACAGTAACAAATATAACTGGACGCAACCAATACAAACGTGATGCACCACTCAAAGTCCGTCACTATATAGCTTATCGAATGTACACACGTCTTACATCTTACACGACTGCCATCTCTGCATTGAGCCGTTGCTTTATAATGCACCGATGCCATATGTCTACCTGGCAAGCGTCGACGCAATTTCCCAGAAAATGTAATCCGCACACGCGCACGTACAAATAAAATGAATGTGTCTCGACACAATACTCAATTGCATAACAATAATTTCCTAGCAGCACACCTGGTTAATGCCTACCATAAAGGATTACAATACACAATAGGATGTTTTTCTAATTACAAATTTTAAACACAAAGTAAACAAAAGAAGTCCAAATGCGGGAAATATAATAAACGGCAGGTGTGCATTCACTTTTGTCGGCGTGTGACAATAGAAACTAATCAAAAATTATATTTATGTCAAGATTTTTTTAACTATGAGGTCAGACTTGTTGGTTTGAGAGAAGGATGAACCTTACGAAAAATACATACTTGGGATGTGATTTATCTCATCCTTCGAAAATTAATTAAAATTTTAATAGTGACCAGAAATATTTCGATTGATTTTGAATACAGAAATTTTGCGTCATTTTACATTTTTTGTCTACATTTGTTTCCATAAATAGAGGTAGGTATATTTTATCATATTCATCCCAATGTATGACATTGAAAATGACCCATTATTTCAACTCTTCTACAAAATGTCGCTCATAACAAAATTTAAATGTTCGATATGTTTCCTAAGCCGGTATATAATAAGATATTTTCATCGCAGATTTAAAACAGTCTTTACGGGGTACGAAACCGTGAATTTGTATTTTATACAAGCGACGTCGAGTGGACGTGTCTAGTGCGGGTATTAGTATAATATATTTGAATGAGTATTTTTATTAATATTTACGTTGAAATGTTTCCCTACGTGAATTGGCTTTCAGCCAAAAGGCTTTGTAGGTATTTCCCAAATAGCTTTTCCAAACCAGTGGACTGTCAACTCCCGTTTCACAAAAGCATTCACCCCGATGAAGTTTTGATTCACGGCAATATTGGAAGAAATATTCACATAATTTTTTACATTTTCCATAAAACGAAATTAAAATGTAACATGAATTAATGTAGGTATGTAAAAATTATTTCATACCTTTCAAGACTGATTTAAGACTACTTTTCGATAAAATATTGTTATGAGATGTAGGACTCGAATTAAAATGCCGTTGAAATTACTATAGAGTTTATTAGAACTATACAAACACGTATTACACAGATACAAATATAACTGAACACAACCAGTGCACACGCAATACACAATTTTATAACACGCGCAGTCAGTCACTAAATAAATCCGATCTCTCGATTACGGCATTGCTTTATACTGCACAAATACAATATGTCTGCTCGGCCGCGTGGACTGAATTTCCTAGAATCGTACCTGGCTAATGACTACCATGAAATATTACAATACACAATGGGCTGTTTTTCTTATCACAAATTTTAAACACAAAGTAAAAGAAGTCTAAATGACTAGAAAGTAATAAAATGTCTATAGGTGCCTAGGTGTGAATTTATCTTTTGTCAGCGTTCAGGTCGTAACAATATTATTTAATTTACATAAGTTTGAGCTAAATATAATATAATAGCAATATTGTCTGTGACAAAAACACAGGCTGCTAGAATGCCACAAAATGAAAAAATAAATTATATATATAATGTGACGTACGTGATGACGTTTCATCAGATTTAGGTATGGATTTAACACCTATTTTTATCCGAGAAGTAATTATTTGTTTAACAAATCAGTTTATATTTACTTTCCTCATACACGAAATGAAAAGCAAAGTTTTGATCTCGGCTAAAAGGCCTATTTAAGCACTCGAATTATAAACCATCTCATGCTTAAATAAGTCATTTTCACCTTTCCTGTAACAATCTACTATTATTTAAAGATGAACCATGGTGATTCCAGCTAGAAGACGTGAACACCTTCTTGAGACGTAAGACTGGCTTCCAGCTGCGCCCTGTCGCCGGTTACTTGTCGCCCAGGGACTTCTTGTCCGGATTGGCCTTCAGAGTGTTCCACTGCACCCAATACATTCGCCACTCCTCGGATCCCTTCTATACTCCAGAACCGTGAGTATTTGTGACATTAAGGCCCAAATCGACATCTAAGATCTCAACTCCTACTTGTCGAGAACTCCGTTGGGAAATTCACATGTATCTAAGGCTGCGTTCCTGACCGCGATTGTTCCCGTTTCATTTGCATGCCGGCGTTACAATTGTAAGCCCAAGTGCAACGGTTATTCGACCCACCTCTTGACGTGAATATTGATGAACTTCTAGTTAATCTTACTAGTTTAGAAATCTGTGATTAGACTCAACTTTTGGTGTTGCATAATAATTATTATTAATTTACCACATTTTTTGGGGAAGTCGAGTTTGTACAGTGGCTTTAAAAGTAAACAAAAAATCCGAGGAGCTGATTCGCATCCGCAGAATATCAAAAAGCAATTTTTAGGATATTTTCTGTGTCCATTCAGTAGAACATCACGTGAAAACTACTGAACAGATTTCAATGAAATTCCACACCGATCCAGCTCGGTTCAGAACTTAAGATACTTATTATCCCGATAAATGACATCGTTTCCCGTGGGATGAATGCATATAAACAAAGAATATGTCGCTGTGGTGGCGTCTTGTTGTTTTGTGTTAGTGCCGGCATTGTAAAAACACTAACAAATACATCGTTATCATAGCAACGACGCGAACGAAGTTTCGCTGACATATATAAGTATACAGACAGCATTATGTTTATCGACGTATTTATAATAACATTAATAAATTGTGAGAATAGCTGATAGGACCTCTGTATCCTCACGTATGATATCAAGCTTGATTCGCAAAATACTTACGCGGAATTTCTCTAGTAAATACACAAATGTCACAGTAACTTTGTAAACGTAGCGGTTTCAGGTGTATTTTGAGACGGCCACCTGTCACTGCGTCTCTGCTGTCTCTCTGCTGTTTTATTCATAATGACTCCTGTATTATTGGGCTGAATTACAAGAATTCTATTTTTGATGGTTTGTTCTCTCCTTGGTCTATCCCTCGATTCTATCCGCCATAATTATATTTGTAATATTCCGTAACTGCACATATGTCTGATCGCAATCCCGGAATCATGAGGACATGAAGAACACATACAGAATCAACATATATATATAGACCAAGTAAATCCTATATTTAAAATTAACAATATATTGTTACAAATTACACAGGATTCGAATTAAAATGCCGTTGGAAATACTACAGAATTTATTAAAGCTATACAAACACGTATAACATAGGTACGAATATAACTAGACACTACTAGTACAATCCGCACCATTCAATAACACGCACTAAGTGCTTACTCGTATCGTAATCCTCGCTTGACTGCCCCACCCCTCATTCGGGCACTGTTTATAGTAAACTGTATAATACAACAGTCGACTGCGTGTACTGAGTTTTTCCAAGAACACGTAATCTGCACACCTGGTTAATTATTCCTGCAAACGGCCAACAAAGTAAAAAAAAATAACAATAGGCTATTGTCTAATTGCAATTTTTAAACACAGAGAAAAGAAAAGAATTCCAAATGCTACAAAGGTAATAAACTGCGTTTTATGAAAAGCAGGTACGCATTTATTTGTCGGTATGTAACAATATGTATATATATATATATATATATATATATATATATATATATATATATATATATATATATATATATATATATATATAAGATTTTGATTTGCTAATTATAATTGCGAACTGTATCGATTTCTTAAAATGTTGGGACAATCGTGGTAAATTACGAAAGAAAGAGCGCGCGCAGACTTGTTAATGAAGCAATAGACAGTTCTCTCTCTTCTTTTCACTGTGACTTCGGTACTCTTATGATGTTCAATATACTTTTTCTAAGCTTGCGGCACATTTTTTTCAGTACATTTATAATAAATGTATTTGTTGTATTATACGTATTTGCTGTATGTATTTGTTATATAATATTATTGCACTCCGGAGCGAATTAATTATTTTACACTGAATGTTTGTGGCGGAGCGATATCGCTTATGATGGCATCAATGGCATTGGCATGCGTCCGAAAAGAGAACACGCTGTCAGATTTAAAAGAAGAATTTAAAAACAATGGATGAAAAGTGTATTTAGCCAAAAAGGTGCCGAAAATTTTTATCCGTGCAGGAACGGAGAAAGAATACAATTTCCTGCGGCCCGGCGGCCTGTCGTAAGAGGCGACAAAACAACCCACAGCCAGGTGGTAGGGTATTTGCCCGACTGGATGGCTACCACCCCTGGTCTAGAGTATGTCGCCATAACAACCATGTGTTGTGTTCCGGCGTTAGTGACCAGGTTCCAGGCTCCCTAAAGAGAGCAGCAGCGCATTCGTAGCACCTTTGGTGTTGCAAATGTCCATAGGCGATGGTAACCGCTGTCCATCAAGTGGGCCGTCTGCCTGTCTGCTGATCTACTGCAATAAAAAAAAAAAAAAAAAAAAAAATTAATCCGACACAGCACTGATTTTCAGTGCTTACCTCTTTCTTAGTCTTAAAACTAATTTTATTGAGACCCATGGAAGAAGAATAAATATACTGTTATTTATTAGTATTAGAATCTAATATATAAAATTCTCGTGTCACAGTTTTCGTTGCCATACGCCTCCGAAACGGCTTGACCGATTCTCATGAAATTTTTTGTGCTTATCCGGTATCTATGAGAATCGGCCAACATCTATTTTTCATCCCCCTAAATGTTAGGGTTAGGCCACCCCTAAAGTTTTTTTTTATTTTTTAGACAAAATTTTTAATTTCTATTTTTTTGTGATACAACATACAAAAATACATACAACCCTAAATTTTCAACCCTCTACGATCAACCCCTATTTTTTACCGGGCAGGACGACGTCTGCCGGGACAGCTAGTTATATAATAAAAAAAATTAATACTAAAAATAAGAGCATAATATGTGTAAACAAGAATGAATATTGAAAATAAATCGATTTAGTACACACAGAACTTTTTATATACATAATATATCTACTATATATAAACCTAAACATATATAACTTATACTAATCATATAATATCAGCCCATAAATGTCCCACTGCTGGGCTCGGGCCTCTCATTATAGGGAACGAACAGTATACCCGCCACGCTTGTCCAAGGCGGCTTGGCAGGTTTCACACATCGGTAATCTACTATGCAGAATGCATCACCGTTGTTAGCACGTGGTAATTGTAACCATATACACATTAGAGCAGGAAACTGACTATCCTTTGCGGGTTCGATCCTGGCCGGAACGCATGCACAGAGGTGCATGCGTTCCGGCCAGGATCGAACCCGCGCCCTCTGAGTTAGGGACGCGTGCGCCAGCCATTACGCTACTACGACTTATATATAACTAATCACAGAATATATACACAGCATAATTATTATAATCCCAGCTTATGGCTCTATAAAATGATATTTAGCACATAATCAGCAATTATAATCATACGTAAAGATTAATATGCATATGTATGTAATATGTGGAAAGAATGTATGATGAAAGAATGACTAAACAGATATACAATGCGATAGTGGATGGATGCCGAAGTCGCGAAAGGCCACGACACACCTTCCATGACCAATTGACCGTGTACTAGCAGGAGGTGATGTCAGGAGCCTTAAGAACAGACGAGCGTGCCTGACAAGAGCTATGCATGTCCAAGAAGCAAGTGAGGTGTGTAAGAATAAGCCTGTATGGCGCTCTGTTGTTCGTGCCTACCCCTCAGTTATGTATGTATGTAATGAATTTATGACGTAAGAATGCCATCATTGTTTACTTCTGACTTTATAACAATAACTTGATAATAAGGAGTTATTATCATGCTAGCATATGGTTTTTATTAATTTCGATCTGCACGCAGGGATTGCTGTCATGAGCTTCTGGGGCACATGCCACTGCTCGCCAACCCCAGTTTCGCTCAGTTCTCCCAAGAGCTGGGCCTGGCCTCTCTCGGAGCTTCGGATGAAGACGTCGATAAATTGGCTACGGTAACATCTTCATTTACCGGTTCTTTTAACTTATTTACTATTCGTTTTCGTTATTATTACTGTTCCGTTATTGTTATTAATGACGTCGATTTACTAGCTGAATTACACTGTTTAATTACCTAATTTGAAAGATGTAGTCATAAAAAGGAGTAAGGGCGTACTATAAAAATTAAATGAATATATTTATTATTATATTATGTATTTACAATAAACTTAATATAATATTGTATTAAATTTACAAATAATTTCATCAAATAGAATATATATATTTTCACGACCTTTTCCTTAACCGTCATTAGTACGCGGTATTTGTAACAATATTTAAATTAGCGTTCCGGGCGGGATCGAACTTGCGCCCTTTGAGGTTTTTTTCCGCCGTTCGTCTCCGTCAAATACCAAGACAGAGATTTTCTTTTTCATGTCTCTTTTAATCCTATCTTTAATACTATCAACATAAAATAAAGAGGAAGTCATTTTATTTTATTTTTCCTTCTCTTTGTTCTTTTCTTTTCTTTTTAAAATTAACTTAATTTTTAATACAATTTCAATCAGAAATCATTTATTCATAACAAAATTACACGTCAATTTCTGCATCAAATCCACAGGTCGTATATAAAATTAAAATTATAAACTCCTCATGATTATAGAAGGTGTGCTCGAATAACCATTTCCCGAGCCGTGTTTTAAATACACCGACGGATATACTTAATATACGATTATACACACATACATACATACATACATAACTTCACGCCAGGTCCCTTGCGGGGTAGGCACGAACAACATTATACACACACAACTCTTATATTGATTACATATGATTACTCACTATACGCCCTTTGAGTCTAGTACGCATGCGCTAGCCATTCCACTGATTAACAATGATAAAAATAAAAAAACTTTATATGTTTTGATATTAGCTGTATTTCTTCACGGTCGAGTTTGGGTTGTGCCGCCAACCCGACGGCACCTTCAGGGTGTACGGCGCCGGTCTCCTGTCGTCCGTGGCTGAGCTCAAGCACGCATTGTCCACGCCGGAGAAGATTAAGCGATTCGACCCCGAAGTAACTGTCAATGAAGAATGTATCATTACTTCATATCAAAACGCCTATTATTACACCGACTCCTTCGAAGAGGCCAAAGAGAAAATGAGGTAGCTGTCAGAATGTTTTTTTTAATGCAGGTGTTCAGCAGACAGGCAGACGGCCCACTTGATGGAATGCGGTTACCATCGCCTATGGACATTTGCAACACCAAAGGTGCTACAGATGCGCTGCTGCTCTCTTAAGGGAGACTGGAACCTGGTCACCAATGCCGGAACACAACTCAAGGTTGTTATGGCGACATACTTTAGACCAGGGTAGCCATCCAGTCGGGTAAATACCCTACCACCTGGCAAATGGATGAACACTAGCTTCATAATGGCACCATACCTAGATTTTGTCTTTTATTATCCTACCTACATCCCTACCTGTGTTTACAAGTTTCTCAGTAATCTAATAGAGTTTTTGGCGTGTTTGGTTTCAAATGCGCCAACTTAGGATTCGTATCATATGCAAATTATCGCATTATAATAGCCCAGCCGTTCTAAGAATGCGTTTGCACTTTGTGCAAAAGTAATTTATTTAGTTGCCTAGGTCAGTGTTTTTCAACCTTTTTCATGACACGACCCCCTTAGTATGAAGAAATATTTCGCGACCCCCCCTACCCGTTGCTTTTTAATACGCTTTTATTAGCTTCATACGTGCGTTAATATGTAACGAAATCTTTCAAGTTAAATTTGATCGACTTCCCAGTTTCCGATTGAGCTGAAATTTTGCACGTATGTGTATATCGCGTGACAATGCAATAATATGGTACCACGGAGCTGATCTGATGATGGAGTAGGCATGTGGCCATGGGAACTCCTGTACTAAACAAGATAGACCCGTCCTGTTTGGACTCGTTCTACTTGTCTTGGCTAGTACTCTGCTGCTACATGATATGCAGTATCTCAAAAGCTTGTATTTTTAAAAACCTTTTTAAAAAAATCAACTAAAAATGAAAAATAAACAATAGTTTTTAAAAACACAAAAAAAATACGCTTTTATAGAAAATCCAACTAAAAAATAGAAAATGAATTTAAAAAAAAGCGTGGGGTGCATGGTATCAACAGTTATAAATATTTTATGAACAGATATGTTATTTTGATAAAATCCTGAAAAGCACCCCATGCTTTTTTTACAACATAATCATTTTTTCTTTCACTATTATTAATTAAAATTTGATTAAAATTCATTTTCTATTTTTTAGTTGGATTTTCAATAAAAGCGTATTTTTAAAAAATACAATTTATTTTTCATGTATTTTATGACAAATATTTAATCCCACATAATCATTAATTTTCATAATTAGGGTTCGACTAAATACATAACTAAGTACGTAAAACACATTTTTTTTAACATGGATTGCCTCGCCAATAGATAACGCAATTTACGCGCATACGAGGCATGCCTTTTAAGTTTTGTCGTTTGAAGAAAAAAAACACAACTAGAACCTTATAGTACTTTTTATTGTTTTTCAAAGTATTCACCACATAGCTTAATACACTTTTCCATTCGCTCAAACCAGTTGTTATAACATTTATTCCACTCTAAAGTGGGAGTGTTCAAAATGGCTGACTTGAAAGCGTCAACTGCTTCTTCACCGGACTGGAACCTTTGACCGCGAAGACTTTTCTTAATTTTAGAAAATGTAAAGAAATCGTTAGGGCTTAAGTCAGGACTGTGTGGAGGATGGTCAAGAATGTCTACTTTTTCATGCTTCAAAAACTCAATCGTTTGACGAGCGCTGTGTGAGCTTGCGTTGTCGTGGTGCAGGATGATGCGTCGCTTTGAGTTAGGTTTAAGTTTGGCGATGACCTGTGGTAAACAAACTGTGGTATACCACTCTTCGTTAACCGTTCTACGATCTTCAAGTGCAATAGTCGCAACATGGCCGGTTTTTCACCACCATCTTCTTTGAAATGCTTCGAGAACGAACAACTTTAGTCGGCTTTGGCTCGTCTTGAAGGACCCAGATTGTAGATTGTTGTTTGGAATCAGGATCGTAGGCATAGATCCAAGATTCGTCACCACTGATGATATCGTAAACGTGATTTGACTCTCCTCGGTTGAACCTTTACAGAGTTTTCTTACACCACCTGACGCGGGCCGCCTTGTGATCGTCGGAAAACAGATGCGGTATCCAACGGCAAACTAGCTTTCTTACACCAAGCACTTCATGCATGATAATAAAACTACGTTTTAACGGTTTTAAGCGCTGTAATTTATTTTATTTAGGTTTATCCGACGTTTCGGCCGCTTTTCAGTTGCCGTGGTCACGGAAGACAAAGATGAAATTTGTCTAAATTGATTAAATTAATAAAAAATTGATAAAAAATTACCGCGCTTAAAACCGTTAAAACGTAGTTTTATTATGGGTACAAGTCGCGAAAGCTTAAGAAAATATTTCATGCATGATCTTCTGAATGGTTGTCCCTGAGATGCCTAATAGAGCCTCTATCTCTCGATACATCACATGACGATCTTCGAGAATTAGTTGTCTCACAGCAATGATATTATCTTTAGTGAAGGCAGATCTTGGGCGTCCTTCGCGAGATTTGTCACTAACACTCATACGTCCACGCTGGAATTCTAAATACCAGCGTTCGACAGTCCGCAGACATGGGGCTTCATCACTGAATACAGATGTTAGCTCTTCCAAACACTGAAGCCGTGTCAGGCATCTTCTAACGTTGTAGAAAATTATTGCACGAAAAATTTTCCTTTGAAAGATTCATTTTCGTACGTAACCTGACAGATTCCAATCGACACTGTGACATAAACAATAGTAATTAATCCTAATACCTTCAACTGTTTTGAGATTTAAAATTTGAAGACATTCAAATATATAACAGTTCCAAATTCAACATTGCCGGGAAATATGGAAACGACAGAACTTAAAAGGCATGTCTAGTACGTGTACGACCACGTCCGATGCCGGCCGCCCCGCATAAATGAGAAAGCGTTACTATCGAGCAGCTCTTTGTGTATTTAAAGCAGATAAACCTAATACTATTGCCGAAAGTTTAATTTTACCAGCGGTTTTAGATATGGCGGAGATTGTTTGGCAAACAAGAGGTCGAAAAACTGAAAAGTATACCTCTATCTGACAGTACCATTCAACGCAGGATAAGCGATATGGTGACTGATGTTCGTGATCAAGTCATAGAAAAAATAAAAGAACGTACTTTTGTGTCCTTGTAATTTGATGACTCTACGGATATTGCAGACTTTACTGCAGTAGCTTTCCCAACCTTTTGCAACTCCGCTATAGAAGCTTCGCGACCCCCCTAAGTAGGCTTCGCGGCCCCCTAGGGGGTCGCGACCCACACGTTGAAAAACACTGGTCTAAGTGATATCCATTATGCCTAAATCTTTTTGAAGTGATAACTTCTTATGGGAAGGAAAACCACTTCGTTACGTAACCCGTTACGGCGTCAGGCTTTCTGGCTTCGCTTTCTCACGCACATACGGCAGCGGTAGGCGGGCTCCGCCTTTCTCAAATTGAAGTAATACCTAACCTAACTTAAGCATTTCTCAAGTTAAGCAATTTCAATATTAAATAGTTCAACTTAGAATAGTAGAATAGTTTAAGTTATCACATTTTTATGGAAGTATAGGTTTGCGTTTGACCACTGTCTCACCTGGTGTTGAGTCATGACGCAGTCTAGGATGGAGCACGCTTACCTAGAAGATACCTATCCATTCGTGACTTGGATCTTTAACCATCCAAAGATTGTTTGGAAGCAGTTAGTTGTCGTTTCTGTTAGCTACATCTTTTCATATTAAAGCATTATTTATCCATCATTTCACTGCAACTAAACCTTTGTTCCGAAGGGCCTTTGCTGAGAGCATCCAGCGTCCCTTCGGCGTCCGCTATAACCCCTATACCCAGAGTGTAGAAGTGCTAAGCAACGCGCAGAAGATAACTGCACTCGTTCGAGAACTTCGAGGCGACATCTGCATCGTGTCTTCAGCTATCAAGAAGATCTCGGCCCAGGACTCTACTCTTGATGTGGAAACCATTGCTAATATGCTTCACACTGGATTACAGGTTAGTTCATATCAAATTCTATCTGTGTTATTATTATATTAAGAAAGTATCGAGATCGGATAATTGTTGCTATATCACTCTAAAACTACTGAAAAGATTTCGATGATACATAAGTTACGTTTCATACACAAATGACATCATACGAATTACATGATTTTTGACCCTCTCTCCTGTCCCTGTTATAGCTGGTCACATTCTCCCACCCTAAAATGACGTCACATTTTTGCAATTATACTTCAAGAAATTACTAAATTAAAACAACTATTCCGTAATTAGTTCATTTCCATTTAAATGATCTTTAAAAAAAAAGCGGAAGTTCTTTATATGCCTATATGTTTTTTTTATTGTATGTTTGTTACCCTATTTCTCCGTTAATTGTGGGCCGATTTTCATAATTTTCTTTAAATCGAAAAGTTATACTCCCGAATTGGTCCCGTTATCACCAAGTCTGGATGTTATGAGTGAATCGCAAAGAAATCTAGAGCAACCCTTGTTGAAAAGCATAGACACCGATGAGTGAGATGGCAAATTTGTATACGCGTGCCAGTTGTACAATTTCTAGAGGTGCTTAATATATTGTCTAAAACTATTGAAGTATACGCAAATAAATAATAATAAAAAAAAAATTAACAGAATCAAGACCGACTTAACACTAAAAAACAAAAATTAAGTATTTAACCAACTTCTTTCTAAAACATCTAGAAATCAGTGTCAAATAAAATTACTATATTTGATGTTGTTTTTTTTTGTTTTACTTGACACTATAATTTTATGTTTTATACGTATCAAGCTCTAAGAAGATTATCTTAGTAATTATTTAAGTGTTAGTGTTTTATCAACCGAAAATAGATGGCTAAATATACATTATAATATTAATAGACCATCAATTGTGCTCTATTAAGCATATTTAATAATTGAGGCAGTAATTTTGGTCACGTGCCCAGTGAAATAGGTCACCGCGGTCTCCACGGACCGCTGTGTTTTGTGCCAACAGCTGGTAATAAGTCCACATTATTTAAAACACTCCCGCAATCTAATTAAGAGAAATTACTTTGTACTTGAAAGAGGATGTAGTGACACGAGTTTAAAAAGGTATTACTAAGGTGGTTTGGGCATGTACATACAATGAATGAAAGCAGACTCATTAAACAAGTATATTGTTACGAGTGCGGGACTCGAATTAAAATGATGTTGGAATTACTATAGAATTTATTAGAGCTATACAAACACGTATAACACAGGTACAAATACAACTGGGCGCAACCAGTACAAACTGCACGATTCAATAACACGCGCAAAGTCCATCACTATTTAGCTAATCGAATGTACGTGTTGCTCGTATTGTAATCATCGCTTGAGTCACTCACCCCTCCGTTCGTGCATTTCTTTTATCCTGTACAAATACTATAGCTCTCGACGCAAAACAATAATTTCCAAGAATTAGTTTGACACACCTGTCTAATGACTGCCATAAAAGATTACTGGTACCGCCATGTAAACCTCCTTTCGACCTATTAATACTTTTCACATATTAAATTCTTCTTAAAATGTGAAATGTGAATGTGTGGGTGTCGCCACTGAAATCACTCATTGTCATATCATTAAAGTAAATTAAACTAAATCGCTCGCTCAGTAAATAAATAAAATAACATAAAAACATACCGCGCCCGCACCATATAAATATACATATATATATATATAACTTCTCCGCACCGCAATTCTAATATACCTATAATAAAGAAACAAAATAATAAAAATAAATACGTATATAATACAAACTACTATAAATATATCAAGTACAATAAAGGGTCTGTGATAGTGGATAATGGAGAAGAGAAGCCGCGTTCCATACTCATTAACCAGGTAAGTGCGTGCTCGTTCCGATTCCCATTCCAAATTGTCCACACTTCTTTTCCCGCAAAGTCGACATAGTTCGCTTAACGCTAAATCCAGCGCCTCCGCAACAATTACAATACACAATACTGTCTGTTATTCTTCATTGAAAATTTTAAACTTGAAAGAGGATGTAGTGACACGAGTATAATTTAAATGTTATTAGTTCAAATGCCGACAGGTAATAAATGTGCTTTGTTTCAGATATGCAGGTGGATTTTGTTTTTGTCGAAACCCGAGTTGTACCATTATTTTGGAAAAAAAAACTCATATGAAGTTGTGCGAAGTGAGAATTTAATAAATCATGACGACGATCTTTCTGTAGTCACCTTAATTGAGTTCGTTATCTCCCTCGGTCAGAACCATATTCCTGAATACAAATTCACAGATTTGATTGAATTTACTCATGACAAGTCTGTATTACTAAAATCTTTTTAAAAAGGGCGTTACAATAGAAGTCGACTACGCGTTGGCGATACCCGTGGTGTTGCAAACGCCGATAGGCGACGGTAACTACTTTCCATCAGGCAATGAAAAAATTAAAAACCACCTCCGATTTCGTTGACGCTTGATATACCGCGGGATGCCCGAGAAACAAAATACCGCTGCATTTGAATAATAATGTAAGCTATTGTTTTAGTGAAAACTGTGTCGGAATAAGCTAACTTTTACGCAACCGAACAACTACAAATCGCTCCCAGGAAAACTCCCGCGGGATTCCCAGGATAAACAGTAGCGCAGATTTTAAATCTAAGATTAGTGAAAATCTTGTGGAAATCGGCCTAGTACTTTTTACGTGAATTCCTGATAAACGACAAACAAACTGCTCCGATTATTTATGACCCAAACTGCACGGAGAAAATAATTCTTCTATAGTACAAGCGGTCTTGTACTAGACTTTATAGTTTAATTTATTTACAATTTCGTTTATTTTTAATATTTAGTTACATAAAAACTAATTTGTGTGAATATGTTTTTTGTATATGAAACCCTATCATAAAACATTTTTTTTTGTGACAAATGTATTCTTTATTATGTTCTTAAGATTTTACGTAATATAGATTTGTCGTACATAAATTCTATTAATTTGTATCTTCAGAAAAATGGTATACATGAGCCAGATGACCACTTGCATTTATGTAGACCCTTCGTTATTTAAGTAATAATTTAACAGATGTGAAGATATTACAAGGCCCCATACTTGTGAAATTGTGTACTCCTGTTTTGTAATGTGAAATGGAAAATCAAGAAAATATTACCACCTCATAAATGAAATGAAAATTGTTTAAAAAATATCCATTAATTATTATATTAATATGTGAAGCAAAAACTTTGCACCCCTTTTTACGAAAATTGCGCTGAAGGAGGAGTACGAAATTTCGCACACTTATAGTTAACATAGAGAAGAAATGCAGAATGCTAATATTTAAAAAATATATGCATAAAAATACATAGAATCGATTAAAAGAAACATTACACACACTACCATGTGTTTGACACATACACGAGCATATGGTTGATTATTAAAATCAAATTAACAGTGTATCCCTGGCGAAATCTGTGATTATAGAACCTTAGGGGGCGTCCATAAATTACATGAGGTGTTTAAGGGGGGGAGGGGGTCGAGTCAAATCTCATCTAATCTTACGTTGGAAAGAGGGGGGGTCTCGGCAAATATCACGCAATTTTTTTTCTGACTGAAACAAAAAAAAAATACTATTTTGGTCCATTGAATCCAGATTGTACATGCTTAAGATTTAATGTTAAGCGTAATCGTAATACGATTAAGATCATTTACTAATTCCTTCGAAAGAAAATAATTTCATTCATACTTCAACGTTACACATTTACTGACTGTCAAACCACGTTGACAGTTGGTTCCAATAGTCTCTCTTGAGACCGTGCATGATTCTCCATGGACTGAATTAGAGTAGGTATTCTTTTTTAATCACAGTAGTTACGATTTAATTATTCTATTGTTAAATTTTTATTACACTTATAATTAAACTCTCAGCAATGTTGATTACTAGTCTTAACTAGTCGTTAATAAAATCACGAAGCAAATTTGTTTTTTTATTTTTACAATAACAATCCAACGCGTTTACGTAAGAAACTCACATTTTGAAAAATCTCACGTGAGATTGGGGGATGGGGGAGGGGGTTGAATAAAATCTCACGACATCTCACCAGGGGGGAGGGAGGGGCAGAAAATTTAAAAAAACACCTTACGTAATTTATGGACGCCCCCTTAATAATGTACAAACTTAGAATTTAAATTAATTATGGTCGAATTTCGACCACTAGTAATATAATAATTACTAGTGTATTTTTGATAAAATGTTTCCTTATCTAAATGACGAAAATCGTAAACGTTTATGTCGTCCACGGAATCCCTTACCGTGCGCGAATTTCCGAGCACTTACCTAATTTGTGTATCTATAATCCTGTGGGAATCCTCTTTCAATACTGAACCGATTTACTTATTTACTGACTAAATATTAACCCAAGTCTACACCAATAGATCGCTCACATACGCAAAGGCGAGCCTCACGTTCCGTAAACCTGCCGCGAGAAAACCTTTGTAAATATTTGAACACAGGCTAAATCGCTTCCAGACACCAATAGCTAACAATTCAGAAATAAATTGAAATTTGAAAATAGTCCTTTTTTATTTTCTACCGTCAATCTTTTAAGTTTATCTACAAATAGGATAACAATTAAATCAAATCAATCTTTGTAATATAACAAACATGGATAACTTCATACTACATATTTAAATATGTTAATAAATAATTAATGTCAAAGACCATACTTAATTAATTATTAATTAAATTAAATTAATTAATTAATTTGACTTTAACAATAAACAAAAGAGTATATATGCCGCTCTGTCAAATACATGGTAGTGTGTGTAATGTTTTTTTTATGGATTTAATATACTTTGTCCATAATTGAAGTTACGGTTACACTTTTTTCGGTTACGCGCCATCTTTTTCTTGCCCCTACGTCCGTGGTAGGGGCTTTATTTATTGAACCGATTTCTGTAAAGTTGCATGTAATATATCATTTTTCGAAAAATAAGGTCATAAAGAAGTTTCGCTTCTTACATGTGTACACTAGTACAGGCACACATTTTATATTTAAAAAAAATAGCTTCTTCTCTATATAAACTACTAGCTGTCCCGGCAGACGTTGACCTGCCCTGAAGAAATAAAATTTTGAATCCGATTGCAGAGCCACCTACTGGATCCAATTGTGAGATAAAAACTATCCTATCTTTTAAGTTGGATCAAACCGCAAACGGTGTGCAAATTTGATTGAAATCGGTTGAGTAGTTTAGGAGTCCATCGCGGACAAACATCGTGACACGAGATTTATATATATTAGATAAGTGTGCGAAACTTCATACTCCTCCGTCCGCGCAATTTTCGTAAAAAGCGGCACAAAGTTTTTAGTTCAGGTATTATATATATAAAAAAGCGCAACATCCGTCCGTTCCACGGTGCAGTTGAAAACCAGTGTCAGGCAGCAATTGCCTGGCATTTGTTGAACTGCACCTATTCGGTGCCATCACTAGACATGTTTTTCTATAATTGTACTTAGTGCAATAGTTATTATATGATTAATTTTTCTATGTGTCGCGCTTTGTTTGGTTAAAAATAAAATAAGTGGAAAAACGAATAGCAAAAAAAATTTTACTAGAAATTTTACGGGCAGGTTTTCAAACTGGACATCTGCCCGTAAAACTTCAGTTAAAATTTTTGTTGCGATTCGTTTTTCTATTTTTCCGTTGAAGTTACACTTCTACTATGTGTCCCAGCAAACACTTTGATTTTTTCGCAGGTTTCCTATAAATTATATTTGTTTAGGTTAGGTACATTTTAATTAATGTATTTTTTATTTAAATATATTTTATTTTATCAAACAAAAATACGGCATTCGATCCGGAACCAAAAACATCCATAGTCTACTCTAAAATTGTGCCGCCTTTCACCACGACCATAACGCTTTTTCGTGACAGAAAAAATCCTAATAGGGTATTATATAGGTCTATATAGAAGTTTCACTTTAATAAATACTTTTTATTTCTACCATTCTTTTCAAACAATTCAATCTTCTTAAAGTCTCAGAGTAGCTGGAAAAAGAATTATCAAAACAAACCTGGCAAATGTACTTGTTGTAATTCATTAAGAGATGTGCGCGGTCTGTTTGTCTTATAGCTCGCTCTGCCTTCCTTTGATCTCGCGATCAAAGGTTCTGTTCAAGTATTTTTAACGTTAAGATAAATAGTTAGTTTACATTAAAATAATTGTAGTTATTTATGGGATGACAGCCCTGGATCTATTTTAATTCCCTCGTAAGTGAGAGCTATAATGTTTGTGTAAGACACAAGTACAATAAATATTTATTACAAATTCAATTTCTGTGTCACCTCGACCGTAAATAAATGTTAAAACAACAGACGTATTATTTACTCAAGCATAACGTAAAAGCATTCCTTCTTCAACAAGCATATTATTCAGTTGACGATTATTTTAGTTTATAAATGTTAATATAATTTAAAAAAAGCCTTCTTATTGACATTCCTTATCATGATAATTATAGACATTTTAAAATAATTATTTGAGATTTATGTACTATGTATCTATATACAGACACAAAATATTTTTATTATTGAATTAATATAAAATAAATTAAACAAAATTCATACTTTCAAATGAAAAAAAAAAATTAATTGTTAAAATCGTGAAGAAACCAACACTGATTGTAACTTTAACATTTATGTGTTGGTATGCAAATTTATATTTTATTATGCTAGTTTTTCGTATTTCTACAAATGATTAAATGTATATCTGTAGTGTAAATTCTCCAGTTTTGCAGGTTCACCGTAAAGTGAATAAAATAACCATAACAATAAATAACCACAGTAGGAATTTGTTTACAATAATACACAAAAAAAACTAAAAGAAGTATGTTAGCTAGACGTGTTGCTGGGGAGTTGCTTGCCGCTTCTTGCGAAGTGTTGTACATAGAATAGGAGGTAAAATTAAATTTTGACTTAGCTATATCTATGACTCTCAAAGTGTCCTCCAGTAGAACTTATTTTGAATTGATTGATGAATTTTTACATTATAAAAACAATTAATGAATATGAGCATATTGTTACGTGCGAGCGGGGGTACGCAATTATGGATTGGAAGAAAACACCAGTTTTTGACTAAGAGCTTTTATTGACTTACAAAGCGACGCGCAGTACCTCACTGCAGGGTCGTCCCTGAACACACGCCCAACGATGCACAGTCCCGACGATAAGTTAACACACCTTCAATACCGTCGCCGATATTGCGTAGACCACCTCCGATATTATCGCGTTTAGCTCGCCTCTGGTTCCTCTCTCGAACTACGCTACACAGGTGTGTACGGATACGTGAAGTAGGTACTTCACGTATCCGTTCACCAAACTTGTCACTATATTCACCATTTAATTCGTCTCTGTCTTCTATTAACCTTCTCTTCCAATTCATTAGTATCGCACTTATCGCTTCACCGTCTTGGATTGAACTCAACTTTTAAACTGCCCGGTAGGCGCGCCTAACGCTTACGCAGGTATATAAACATATCTGGAAGAATTTTCTAGAACCCATCTATCTCTGTCTCTTCCTTCCCGAACGGAAACTTTCGTTTATACATCTATCCCTTTCTAACATCTTTCTATCTTTTTCTTTCGGTCGTCGTCTATCCCTTTTTAACATCTATCTATGTCTTTCTTTCGTCTATCGTCTATCTCTTTCTAAATATATCCGTCCTTGTGTTTTCCTTCTAGATTGATCCAGTATTTTCCAAAAGTTCTAAAACTGTATGGATGGTTCCACCATCATTCG
Source organism: Dendrolimus punctatus (assembly GCA_012273795.1). NCBI lineage: Eukaryota > Metazoa > Arthropoda > Insecta > Lepidoptera > Lasiocampidae > Dendrolimus > Dendrolimus punctatus. Next base: position 23,138,881 of record CM022533.1, read on the forward strand.
CCACAATATTCATGTATTTCAATATGGCTTTTTCGCCTACTTATTTAAACAATACCATCTAAAGAGTGTAAAACCTGAGATTAGATTAAAATATCAAACCACATACATATATTAGGAGTTTTGCAACTGCGCTGCGTTTAGTAAGCTTAGTGTTTCAAAATGAAATAAAAAATAAAAACTTCGTTTAAAAAACCGACTTCAGAAACTGAAAAACTAAAATGAATAGAATAACTTATTTCTAAAGCTATTATTATTAATATATATTATCTAAAACGAAAACTAAACGAAGTTTTTATTTTTTATTTGTTACTTTTTAGTGTCTAGCTATGTATAGGTGGACCTACGAATGGTGCCGCGCTTCTTAAAAAATATAGATCCCAAGAAACAGGTACGAAAACATGTTCATAAAATAAAAACTACTGGTCCAAACTATGTCGATTTTTTAGGCGACTACATGGCAGCTATCCCGCGTCGAACAAAAAAAGAATTACGTAAATCGAATCATAAATCTCAGAGTAATCGGTGTACATATGGAACGAAAAGGAAATTTTCTTCATAAAAAATGTTCATAAAATGAAAATTACGGGGCCAAACTATGTCAAATTTTAGGGGACCACATGGCAGCTATTCCGCGTCGAACAAAAAAAGAATCACGTAAATCGAATCATAAATCTCAGAGTAATCGGTGTACATATGGAACGAAAAGGATTTTTTTCTCATAAAAAATGTTCATAAAATGAAAACTACTGGGCCAAACTATGTACAAATTTTAGAGGACAATTGGAAGCTATTCCGCGTCGAACAAAAAAAGAATCACGTAAATCGGATCATAAATCACGGAGTTACCGGCGAACATACATTAAAAAAAAGATCCCGACGAATTGAGAACCTCCTCCTATTTTCTAAGTCGGTTAAAAAAGGAGAATGGAACAATTTTGAAGGATAGTGGAAAGAAAGAGCACGCACGTATCTGAATAATGGGCATGAAATGAAACTACTCCCCTACTTTTCAGTATACTTCACTTATATAATTTAATTATTATTAAAATATTTATGTAATAGGTTTTATACAAGTTTAAGCGGTGCGGAGCGGTGCAAGTTAGTTATTTATGCTATTGCGGTGGAGCTAGATTTGAGATAAGCGAATTGTATCAATTTTACAGGAAAAGGGGTGTGGGACAATTTAGTTGGGCATTTGAGAATGAGCACGCACGTACCTGGTTAATGGGCATGTAATGCAGCTGCACCTCACTTTCAGTTCCTCTTCACAAATGCACTTGATAGCTTATTCATGTATATTTATTTAAGTGGTTTGGCGAAAAGTATAGAATTTTTTGTATTTATTTTATACTACATATGTTCATTATATTTAATAATTGCGATGCGGAGCGGGTTACTTACATAATATACACATTTATGTTGTTATTTTATTAAATAGGCACAGTTTTCGGGCCGAGGTAATTTAATTTATTTGATGACATGACAATGAATGACGAACGCGCCGTCAGATTTGAAAGGAAATTTAAATATATAAGAAGAAGTTTGAATAAGACAAAAGGAGGTTACAGCGCGGTATCATATGCAATATGAATAATATTTCTGATGAAATAAGACGAACGACTAATTGACGTGCTTGTGCAAAGGGAAACACGCCGTCAAATTAAGGGAAGAATCTAAATTGGTAAAAGAAAAGTTTGTATAGGCCGAATGAAGTTTACTTGGCGATATCAAGGGGAATATTTTTTAACTGTTTTTCTTCATTGCTATGAACCTGTCATTATGTTACCTATGAAATAGATCACATCTAGCTCAGCCTATTACTGTTTTCTCTCCAAATTAATACTGCTTTCTAAAGTGCGACTCTATGTGGAACGCAGATCCCACGCTACGTAATACAGTGTTATTGTAAAAGATGCCAACACACTCGAAGATTGGTCTCCTAATCTTTTCCCTATTCTGGCGAAAGGGGTTTTGTTACAAAACAGCGCAGAGCCGCAATGCGCAATGCCGCAACCTCGATCTTCTTTATACTCCACTTTAGTGTCAATGTAAATGTATCCAACGGTGCCTTCGGTGTAAAGCCAGCGAGCGTAAGGTGAATTATATACCACATTGTCTTTGCATTTATTTGTTCTTCGTTAATCTGTTATAATTCACCCGCGGCGGCATAAGTTTTGCATTTTCGGTGATAAAAAATTTCTTAAATAAATCATAACCACACAGTGTATGTAGAATCTCGTTGGAGTTAGTGTTATACAGTCAGATTTACAACAGATTTTAAATTTGTCTCGAAGATTATCTTTTCGCGATATAAGTATATTATATTCATCGTTGTGATAGAGAAGCTGTCTTTAAGTACAACTTTTGTATTGGCATAAGGATGGCATGATAATTAAATGTAATACCCCAGGGGGTGCCGCCCTGGACTCGTCTCCGTCCAGGAAGCGGTACAAGGGGATGCGTCCCCGGGGCCCCGAGCGACCACTGTCATATTGCCCCCTTTACTCCATGACAGTGGTGTCCCACCTTCTCCTCATCCTAGTATCCCTTATCTTTACTCCTTCCCACATACCACTTCCTATTCCTGGTTTCCCTACACGGGTTGTGTAGGTCGGGCGGCAGCCGCTACACTTAAAACCGTAACTCGCCACATCAACAATGGAAAGTTTGGTAAGATCACTGGGTATGGCTAGGGCGTCGCCGCATAACGACGCGCAGGCACATCGCCCTACACCTGCGATAAGTGGGCAAGGGCTACCGTGCCAAGGGCGGGCACGGCTAACGACGCGAGTCCACACTCAGATTAGGAAACTCCGCTTCGCGACGTGGAATATTGGTACGCTGACCGGACGCGCAAGGGAGTTGGCCGAAGTACTCTCCAGGCGGAGGGTGGCCGTGGCGTTCCTGCAGGAGACTCGGTGGAAAGGCTGCAGATCCCGGTTCATTGGGAATGGCTACAAGCTGATCTATACCGGTGCCCCTGGTGGGGAAAACGGAGTTGCTGTAGTACTCTCCGAGGAGTTCCAGAACAACATCCTAGAGGTGAAACGCTTCAGCGACCGGCTTATGGTCGTGTCGGTTCTTATTGAAGGGGTTGTGACCCATTTGATAAGTGCCTACGCGCCACAGGCTGGTTGTAGCGACACTGATAGAATGAGGTTCTGGGATCAGATCGGTGATGTACTGCGTGGCATCCCGTTATCACAGGGGGTCGTTTTGGGTGGTGATCTGAACGGTCATGTGGGTGAGAGGTGGGAGGAATTTGAGCGTGTTCACGGTGGCTTTGGATACGGAAGCCGCAACGCAGAAGGGGAGGATATCCTCCGAATGTGTGCGGCTGCCGATCTTGCCATCGTGAACACGTATTTCAAAAAGAAATCCGAACACTTAATCACCTATAAGAGCGGACGGCATGCTACCCAGATCGACTACCTACTCACCAGGAGACACCACATCGGCAAAGTAGCCAACTGCAAGGTCATACCCGGAGAGAGTCTCACAGCACAACACCGTCTCCTTGTTATGGACCTCTGCGTTAAACCCAAAGACAAACCCGTTGAGCATTGTCGACGCCAAATTAGATGGTGGCTGCTTGATGAAGGCAAATCCCAGGAGTTCGCTTCAGCATCCGTCGAGATGTGTGTCGGAGCTGACAGCGAATTAGTCCAGAGCCACTGGGATAAGATCCAAGCAGCCATTACTAAAGCGGCGAACGCAGTGCTGGGTGTGTCTAAGGGTGGTCGCAAGTGTGACAAGGAGACTTGGTGGTGGAACGACACAGTCCAGAGGGAGGTTAGGGTGAAGAAAACCCTCTTTAAAAAGTGGCAAGCGTCTAGATCTCCTGAAGATCGCGACGCATACAGGGCCGCAAAACGTGCCACTAAAAGAGCTGTAGCCAGAGCCAGACGAGGCCACTTTCGATCGTTGTACGATAAGTTGGAATCGTCTGAGGGGCAGAAGCTCATTTATAAGTTGGCACGTTCAAGGATCAAAGCGGCACAGGACATTTCCAAGTGCCGCTGTGTTAAAGATCCTGGCGGCAACCTGTTATGCGAGGACCTCGCGGTGAAGGAGAGATGGCGCTCTTACTTCTACGAACTGCTGAATAAGCAGCACAAAGAAGTACAGCCACCGAACCTCCCTCCGAATCAAGGACTAGTGCCACTGATAACGCCTGATGAAGTCCATAGGGCTCTTCGCCGCATGAGGAATCGGAAAGCTGTCGGAGCCGATGGAGTCCCCATCGAAGCCTGGAAGGCGATGGGTCCTCGTGGTGTGGGCATTTTAACAAACCTTTTTAACCGCATACTCCTCACCGGAAACATCCCGAGCCAATGGAGACTGAGTGTTATCACTCCAGTCTTCAAAGGTAAGGGATCGGTGCAGGAGTGCGAAAACTACCGCGGAATAAAGGTAATGTCCCACACCATGAAGCTCTTTGAGCGCATAATCGACTCTCGGATCCGGCAGGAGTGCACTGTCTCGGGATGTCAATATGGGTTTCGTCCTGGGCATGGAACCATGGACCCTGTTTTTGCCCTAAGGATCATCATGGAGAAATACAGGACGAAGAATACGCCTCTGCATTTCCTGTTTTTGGATCTGCAGAAGGCCTTTGACTGTGTTCCTCGCGTGATGATCTGGTGGGCACTGAGGTCCAAAGGGGTGCCAGAAACCTATATTGACGTTATCCGGGATATGTACCGTGATTCCGATTCCATAGTTCGGACCGCTGTTGGCGACACCACACCCTTCCCCATTACAGTAGGCGTGCACCAGGGATCGGTCCTTAGTCCGTTTCTGTTCAGCGTGATATTAGACGAACTGTCGAACAGCATCAGGGATGCGCATGAGCAACCTCCATGGTTGCTCATGTATGCTGACGATATCGCGCTGGCAGATTCGGACAGGGGGCGCCTGGTGGGACGTGTAAATGCGTGGAAGAGATCGCTAGAGAACGGCGGTTTGAAACTAAATGTGGCGAAGACTGAGTACTTGGCCTGCAACACTACAGATCCCACATCCGTGCGCATAGGCGAAGATACGGTCGAGCGCACGGATCAGTTTAAGTACTTGGGATCTGTCCTTAATGCGTCCGGGGATATCGACCTCGACGTCAAGGCCCGTATCACAGCAGCTTGGGCCAAGTGGCGTGAGGTGACAGGTGTCATTTGTGACCCCAAAATGCCGGTCAAATTAAAAGGACAGGTCTATAAATCCATCATTAGACCTGTCCTTTTGTATAGCAGTGAAGCGTGGCCAGTACTTGAGCGACACAAGCAAGAGCTGCGTGTCACGGAGATGAATATGCTGCGATGGATGTGTGGAGTGACGCGGAAAGACCGGGTCAGGAACTCCCGCATCCGCGGCAGTCTTCATGTCCGTGACATAGCAGACAAACTGCAAGAGTGTCGCTTACGCTGGTACGGCCATGTTTTACGCAGACCGGCTAATTACGTGGGGAACAAATGTCTAGCCATGCCACCTCCGCCAGGTCCCGGTCGAAGGGGAAGGCCCAAGAAATGCTGGCTTGACGTCGTGAAGGATGACATGCGTGCCAATGGTCTCAAAACGGGGGATGCTGAAGACCGCGCGAAGTGGAGTAGAAAAAGTAGGAAAGCGGACCCTGGGCGTCGGAGTGAATGCTCCGAACGCAACCGGGATTTAACGCTCGGATGATGATGATGATGATGATAATTAAATGTAATAATATCATTTATTGCTTAAAAATATGGTAGTTATACAAATAGGTGTTATTATTTTAGAGTTATCATATGTTTTTTGCCAAACCAATATTATATAGTACATAATTATTTCAATATTTATTTAATTATTATTACTAATGTCTCAATCTTATAATTATGTATAACCTTAAATGAAGCAAATACTAACCAATGTACAATTTAAATTAACATATGTTTCTAATTATAGTAATATGGTACAAATATAATAAATATGAAGTGAAACACTTAAGATACTAGCTTATCACCTATGTTATATAATCTGTGGTGTGACAGAGGACGTATGCCAGAATAGACTTGTATGGAAGAATATGACATAGTACTGACCTCAAATAATTAGGAAAATATAAAAGATATTAATAATTAGCCAACAAACTATCCTCCTTTGAGTACTTCAAAACAATTCAGTCTCAACTCACTCACCGGTAACCCTCTGCCATCTTTATTTCTCCTGCATTAAGTCCCATAATGATGAACATCTTCTAAAATATCACATACGAAGCAATTGTGTTTTTTTTAATGAGCCTCGTTCTACGGACTCTAAGTTCTGCAGCTTTTTTAGAAATTTAATTTGAAAAAGTATTTGAATATTTACACGCTTCTTATATCTATTTACTGGTGTGTATGACAATTGTTGGATGTTGTATTTGTGTTGAGATGTACCTTAAAATTAATTATGATATTATTTATTTCTAATTTTACACTAAAATAGCTGATCCGGCGAACTTCGTACCGCCATATTTCCTGAATTCCTAAAAGACTTTGTTTCATGACACTAAACCAGAACCACCAAAATCGGTCCAGGTGATTAGGAGGATTCTACAACACGATATCAGCGCCACCCACCGGTTCTACTTGCGAATCTAAGCCGTCCGGGAACCTAGTCAAACACACAAAAACAAAATTATTAGAATCGGTCCAGGTGATTACGATGATTCTAAAACCCGACCTCAGCGCCACCTACCGGTTCCAATTGTAATTCTAAACAATTCGGGAGCCCACTCAAACACACAAAACAAATATCATCAAAATCGGTTAAGTGTATTCAGTATCATATCTACGATTCATTTTTATATATATAGATTATAGAGGATACGTTGGCTACTGTGGCACTCCACATTTGTTGCATGGTTTGTGGTGTTGTGACTACGTCGTATGTTGTTTTTAATAATGATATATGAAATAAAACTAATTATAAATAAACATTAACTAAAATATAAATAAAAAAAAAATACCAACTATAAGTAAAAAATAGAGTCCAGGTCGCTCTCGGCGGGGAGAGTGCCCAAAATGCTGGCCGCATTTCCGCGTTGGATGGCAACGCTGATGCGTCGCCCTAAGTGCAAGCCAGCCTTTTGGTCACGCGAGACCTCAATTAGTCGCTTTGAGAGGTCTCGATAGAGGTGATGAGCTCCAGGCCCCCACGGCCCCAGGGTTTCAACTCCGAAAGCCACAAAAATGTACCCATTACCAATGGACACATATTTGCGGCGTTTCAGGGCCTCCTGGTTGGCGGCGGCGGCCCCGGCAGTCACGGCTGTTACTAGGAGATGGGAAACCGCCAAAGTATCAGCACAAGTTGCATCCCATACTAAGGGGCGTCCCATCTATAATGGTATAATAATATATATATATATATATATATATATATATATATATATATATATATATATATATATATATATATATATATATATATATATATATATATATATATATATATATATATATATATATATATATATATATATATATATATGTATATCATATAATGATATATATAATATTATATATATATTGTGTTATTTTATCCTATAATTAGTTTTAAATTGTAACTTATTTAGTGCCATGGTGTATTGTTTTGTACTTTTGTGTCCGGGTTAAATATATATTTAAGACTTTTTGTGGTTTTTTTCGTTCGGTACTGTGTGCGTGTAGTATAAATGTGGTGGTGGTGTGCGGTAAGCAACTGAGAGATTCGACTTTGCCTATAAGGTAATCATAACTCTTGATAAGAAAATTCTACTAAATTTCGCTATTATCTGCTTGTTTTTTGAAGCTATTAAAATGGGAGTAATAACTTACAAAACTAACATTTTCCGATTTCTAAATTATTTTCAGCCGATAAATGATAGATTGCTGAAGAATTAACGGACCAGCAATTAAACTCGTCTTCCTGCATTGCAACTTTGTAGGAATCTGTAATATTCGGAATAAGTTAGGATTTTCAGTATTCTCTACTCCTACACTCACCAAGCACAAATGCCCCATAATTTATTCAATCACGATCTTGCCTGTCGTCCCGAACGCGTGGAACTTTCTACGACTTTCGCTAAAGGCGTTTAATGTTCAACGTATAGGCGATTGGTATTACCGGCCGTTTGTCTCCTCTTCTTCACTTGTAGCCATTATTTGTCAATAAAACGACATTATACAAACATCGATAAAGTAGGTCAGTGAATGATGAAGTGAGCGGAATTCGTTTCAGGGAGGATCCGACACGCGGGATTGCTTACTCCTTGCCTCCGAAACGAGAGTATGTCACTTTACTTTGTCCTGTGCAGTCTCTTGCCAATTGTTGGCTCGTAGCTCCGACAGGTCATCCTCCACTCTGCCTTCCGATATTTGGGACGGCCGACCGGACGCCGACCTACCGGCCGTCCCAAATATGCTTTCCTCGCGCTGCGATCCTCTCCCATCCGCTCTAAGTCACCGAGCCAGCGAAGGCGGTGAGCTTTTTCTCCTATTATGTTAGACTCGGCCACGAGATTCTCAATTTGGAGGTTGGTTCGGACCTTACAGCTACCATCCTCTCCTTTTGTTGGCCCCGCGGGCTTAATTCTGTTAAATTAAAATCCAAATTCTGTAAGACTTAAAGCGGTGGTTCATTTATCTTCATTTGTGCAGACTTTACACCTGAATACCGTAGAGTATATACCGTATGTACCGTAATTCCATTTTTGCTGCCGACAGAACGTTTATAAGCGTTTCTCAAAATTTTTTAACCAAAATTCATTTTATTTTTGTTGAATTTACGACTTATCAGATTTTATTAATAAAAAATATAAAAGCATATAATAAATACGCCAGTTTTATTAAGAAACAATAAAAATAAATACACTAGAAATTGAAATTATGTAAAAATACTTGTCCCAACATGTCATAGTACGTTTACCTGAATTCTTGTAATTATTTGCAAAGAACTTTTTGTGTTGACAGTTTAAAGACATTATCGTATTGTATTTAATAACAAAAAACCGTTATAGTTAAGTTATAAAATTTACAAATAAAAGAAAACATTATACATATATAAAAACAAAACTAATTATGTTTTTATGTAATCAAAATACGTATTATAAATAGGCCCGCGGCGTAGCCGGAGCAGACTAATAACTATTGAATTGAAAATATTTCTTTCAAATAAAATTCAAAAGGGTAACGAAAACAAAAAAGGATGTTAACAATGTGGACGAGTTTTATAAATTCCCAATATCGTGGGTTTTCAATGAGAAAAACTGGCCGCTTGTTTATTTTTGTTCATCGTTTATATTTGTATAGAAACCTTTTAATGTTTCACTCACAGTTACTCGTTTGATAATATCAAAGAAGGTTTAGCGCGGCGCAGCGTATTTAATACATTAATTAAAAGAAGTTGATTATAATCTTGCCCTTGGATTCCTTTTGTATTTTTGTTGGAATATTTTTTTGTATTTATTGTAGGATTTCAGCAAACAGGCAGACGGCCCACTTGATGGAAAGCGGTTGCCATCGCATATGGACATTTGCAACACCAAAGGTGCTACAAATGCGCTGCTGATCTCTTAAGGGAGACTAGAACCTGATCACTAATGCCGGAACACAATTCAAGGTTGTTGTGGTGACATATTTTAGACCAGGGGTGGTAGCCATCCAGTCAGGCAAATGCCCTGCCACCTGGCAAATAGTGTATTTAGTTTTGTCATTTTGTGGGTTAGTGATAAAAATGAAAGAAAAAAATAGATAAAACAACGTAATTATTAAAATAAGTATAATAGTATTTTAAAATAAATTATTAATTACCTATAAGTACAAAAGTTTAGAATGTACCAAGTTATATTAAAAATAAATAAAAATGCTTATATCTAAATTTAAAATTAACAGCAAAAAAGATCATTATGATTTTCATAAGAATAATAATCTTTCTTTGATAAGAATGAGTTTTATCGATAATGCCGTTGGGCCCGCGCAACGTGCATACCGACTTATCCCGACTGAGGCCGAGCTATGATTTATGACCCAAACTGCACGGACAAAATAATTCTACTATAGTTGTATAGATGATAGATTATTCACAAGCAATGATGTATCATGTTAAAATTAAACATAATACAGATGGAATTTGATAAAGATTTGGAACAGACATTTTGTGCCGAGCCCAATTAATTGGCATATGGTGAAATAAAAGAGAGACATGGAATTCGAAATGACATTTTACAAAGTGGTATTGTTATAAACATTTCCTAAATGCCAACAATCTTATCAGGTCCAGGAAAAGAGTCCGCAGAGCAACTCTGGTGCCAGCACACCGAACTCCGAGCGAGCTGCCTCTCCGAGAGCTGAGCTGTCGAAGTAAAATAAAAATAGACCTAATTCTGCTTATTTACATCACTCAGACATACAAGTTATAAATGTATGAATAAATAACGCTTGGTAGATATAGTATAACATTGTGAAGATGTTTGCATTATGTACATTAAATGTCTATGCGTCTAATTAGCAGCGAAGATGACGTGTCAGCGCCGACGTTTATAATAAACCGCTTAATCGTGTACTAGAAAAATATATTTTGGATACTTCTTAACATACAATATAATACTATACATTATTATAATATATGAATATTAGCACTCGAGATAAAAAATATTTTATTTTAGTTTTCAAACGTTGGCTTTTTATCCGGGAATTAAAAACAAAAAATATTCATGCCTTTTGCTCCCAAGTGTTGTTGAAAATTCGTCACGAGTTAATTTGAAAATTGTCTATTATAAAAAATGTAAAAATAGGTTTTTCAAAAAAAAAAAAACTTAAGATAAAAAGCTGAAAACTTGTGTAAATTATTTATATTTGATAACAAAACGACCTCCATATTAAAAGTAGAAAACGCCGCGGGGTTATTTTTTACTTAGAAACCCTTTGACCTATGAAACTCTGTTCTAGGCAATTGAATTTCCAACAAATTTACTATTTACATGTTTTTGTAGTGCATTGCTTCGGAGATAACAGCAAAAATACTAGAATTTTAGTTAAAAATTAACTTCTGTTATGTGTACCAACTCACCGGTTACATTTTCGCCGCAATAGACACGATTGTAGATTGTTTAATTTTGATTAAATTGCGACCAAACCCGATGTGATATATGTATGTGAATTTTATATGGAAAATCTTTTCAAGTTCAGGAAAATTACTGAAAATTATTATTAAGCGCTGTAACTTTCAGCAATTTTTCTTCCAACAAAATTTCGGGTGCGGACAGAAAAAAAATTGACGAAACAAAAATCAACCTAATACATGTAATTCCAAAAAGTGGTAAATTTTACTGTAATTTTATCCCCAATGTAAATGCATCCCATCAGAATACTTGTTATAGTTTTTTCTAAAGTGTATTTATTATTTTTGATACTTGAAGTTAGTTTGAAATGAGACACTTGCCGTTTTGACTTAATATGAAAAACTGCTGATGACAACATTTTGGGACATGCAAAATATATTATAGGCTTTAAATAGTTATTAAACAGATGTATTGTTAAAGTTAAAAATATTTTAAGTTTTAACCAATGTGTGTATGTAATCATTAAAATTCTTTTAAAACTTAGAAATATATATAGATGTTTCAAAATAAACACTAACAATAATATTGATATCGTTTTATTATGACACCTGCTTAATCATATTGGGTATTATCATTATTGGGTATCCTAAAATAAGGTGTCGAAGGTCCGTCCCGGTCCAGACGGGATGGGCCAGACGGTGGTGGCCTGCTCGGTGGCGGCCGCCAAGAAGCTCCTCCTTCCCGAGACAAAACTCCTGGTGGGATGGTCTTCTGTGATCATAAAGGCTTTGCCCCGCAGGGCCCAACGCTGCTACCGCTGCTACGAGACTGGTCACATGGCGGCGGTATGCAAGTCTGAGGTAGACCGCAGCGGTATGTGTTACCGTTGCGGCCAGAGAGGGCATCTGGTGACCGGCCCCTGCATCGCGCAACCGCACTGCTCCGCGTGCGAGGCCGCGGGCAGGCCGGCCGGTCATCAGGTGGGATCGAAGCCCTGCGGGGCCAAGAAGCCCACCAGGAGAAAGGTCCACGCCAGTCGGACGGTGCCGGACAGTGCCGCGGCCGCGGCAGCGACTCCAGACGTCGCGGGGAGCGGAGATAAAGGAGACGCCCGTGGTTAAGGCAGCCACGGGCGGGCGGCAGTGGTGCGGCTTCCGCCCGCACCAATGCCGCGAGAGGGCACGAGAGGCAGCCGCGGGTCCCTCTCAGGGCCGGGGTAGTTCTTACCACCTCGGTCCGCACACAGGGGAGGCCACCCCTGTTTACGGGGGCGGCCCACCGCCCGCCGGGTCACGGGGTTTGCTTGCGCGATGTACCGTGACCCGGCACTCAGGCGGATGAAGGCTCCCATGGGGTTTTGGTGGGTATACCCGGCGCCGGTCGTATTGATTAATCGGCGTCGGGGGACCCCACACACCGGCCGCGGCAAGTCCCCGCGCGGCTGACGGTGCGGCAACGCATTTCTCCATATAAAAAAAAACAAAAAAAAAAGGGTATCCTAAAATAATCTTTATATAAATAAATGTTTTTTTAAAGATATTGAAGGAGGCTAGTGTGGAACAAAGAGATAAAACTTTTAGAATTAATGTTTGCCTGTCTGTTGATACACTAGCAAAGCTCCAAAGACATGACTCTTCATCATATATTCATGAAAAAATATTTTTGAAGTATTATTTTATTTAGAAATATTAAAATTAAATGATTTTAAAATGTAACACATTTTTTTTAAATAATAAGAAGTCTAATAGCCTTTAGTGTTTTACAATTTAACAATAAAGAGAAATACGGCTATGGAATTTAAGACAAGCAGACATACCTTCGACTCTCAAAGTCCTGTGTTTTGAGTCTCAAAAGTACCCTTCACCTATATGGTTACACAGCATAATTATAGCTCTTACATATGTAATTGTACTGTATGCTTACGTGTCTATGCGTGTGTGATATACAGTGATTGCATCTTGACTGCCGAAATTAGAGAAGAAAGTGTAAAGTATAAATAAGACTATATAATGAAGGGTAATAAATATTACTCTATAAGTGCTTTAGACGCGTCATAATCCAAAAAATTTAACCAAAAAATGACGTTTTTTAAAAAAAATTATTACGATACCAGTCTCATAATAAAACATTGTAACCAATTTTAAACAGTACAGTGAGTACGTCATAACTGAACATTTCGACATAGCTAATTTAAATGTGAGCCGTAGCGCCATAATCCTAGCCTATAGTATTTAAATGTAAACACTCTGAACAATCTCGAAGCAGACTGGAACATAAATCATTTGTTTAAAACTAAACACTGTTCAACTTGACATTGCAACCGTTAGCCGGCAGTTCTTTACATAAAATATTAACATTTCGCACGTTGCCAAGCTTAATATTATCACAACACATTTATAGTTGTAAAAAATAGGCTTTGGCTCTTATTGTATTGTTACGACCTAGGTGCCGCCAAAGACAAATTCACACCTGCATAAACACATTTTATTACCTTTTCGGAATTTGGACTTCTTTAAAATTTGTGATTAAAAACAGCCCACTGTGTATTGTTATATTTTATGGCTTGTTGTTGTATTGTGATCACTGCCAGGTCTTGGGATTTAAAATACAAGCTGATTCTAAGGAATTCGGTCCCCACCGCCCGGCAAATATATTGCATCGGAAGAGTATAAAGCAAGCCCCCAATTTAGAGATGGGTCAGTCAAGCGATAACCAAGAGCGAAGCAAGACGTGTGTACATTCGATAAGCTATATAGTGACGGACTTTGAGTCGTGCATCACGTTTGTACTGGTTGCGTCCAGTTTTATTTGTACCAGTGTTATATGTGTTTGTATAGTTCTAATAAACTCTTAAGTAATTCCTACGGCATTTTAATTCGAGTCCTTCAACTCGTAATAGTATTTAAAGCTGTCAGACTTCTCCCTCCCTCTTTCCCGCTTTCCCTAAAACACCCCCCTATTCCAATCCCATCTATCCCATTTCTCCTGTTTGATCCCCACATATATTTCATAAATAGTCCATTGTCACCACTAAGCACTCCGCAACACCCAAAATGCTCCGTCGGCCGTTCCACATGGCGACCAACGTCGTTATGCTCGTGGCGAATACGTTACTAATGACGGCATTATTTTCGATCACACAGCACTTACAACCACCCATGTCAGGAGCTAGGTCAAAGTAGGGTTGACCAGAGAGCATTAATTCTCTCTATCGATTGACATTGAAAAAGGCGCAATATTCTAACCAACCATCGACATTGTGTATTTCGCCGTTAATGACATTAACGCTCTATAAACTGTTCTACTAGGGCTAGGGCCGTTCAACTTGATTGCGGGCGTTACAATCGTAAACCCAAGTGGAACGGCTATTCGACACACCTATTGGCATGAGTCGTTGTGAGCGTTGTGTGATCGAAAATGACGATGTCATTAGTGTGGCTTTTACGCCACGACCACAACGACAGCGGTCGCCTTGTGAAACGGCTAACGCAGCATTTTGCTCGTGTGAGCTACTAATGGAGAACAAATAACACCACATTTTATTCACACTTCAAAGGTTTTCAAACAAGCTGATTATATACCTACCACCCCAATAAGTTAGACGTCTTATGTAAATTATCACTTATATATTTTTTATTATTATTTAATTAGCTCTATATTAGAGGAAGAATAACGACTCAAATCTTAGTAAACAATTATCGTTTGAAGCATTGAATTATAATAATAAGTCTACCTAATTATAATATCAACACGCGCAAAGTCCATCACCAAATACATTACCGAACGTATACAAGTCTTGCTTCGCTCGTGGTTATCGCTCGACTGTCTCATCTCTCAACTGGGTTATTGCTTTATACTGCACAGATGCAATATGTCTGCCCGGCCGCATGGACCGAATTTCCTATAATCAGTTTGTCCTTTAAATCTGAGACACCTGGCTACTGATTACAACACAACAATAGGCCGTAAAAGAGTACAATACACAATGATCTGTTTTTTTATTACAAATTTTCAACACAAAGTAAATAGAAGAGGTCCAAATGCCGAAAGGTAATAAAATGTGTTTCTACAGGTATGCAGGTGTGAATTCGTCCAGGTCCTAACAATATTTTCACCGTTATTAGTACGATTATGAAATGATAGATTGTTACACGAGAAGTGAAAATGACATATTTAGGCACGGGATAGTTTGGAGCACGAGCGTAGCGAGGCCTTTCACCTGAGGCTAACACTCTACTCTTTATTTCAAATATAAGGCAAATAAAAACTGATATGTAAAACAAACAATAACTTCTCTAAAAAAATCAGGCGAGTCGGTACGTCGCTCATAAAGGTAGCGCACGCGCGTGCTCATCGGTGCACATCAAAGCATCTCCAACCATACCAAGGGATAAAATAAATCAGATATATAAAGTGTGTAGTTTCAATCAAGGATCCTACATACTTTTATCCTACATACTCTCGCCAATCGGCAGATAAACGGACACATTGTATATCTCCAAGCTTCTGTTATAGGTAATGCTGTGAACCGATATTAATCCGTTACAGGTGTTTTATTACCCTTTCGAATTTAAGTGATCTATTGCTCTCATTAGTCCCTTTTGTGTGCCTCCCAGTAAGACAACATAAATCCTTTCTTTTATTGTTTGCATTTCGTTGCACATTCTTAGAAAAAGCTGATCTTTAACTCGCACATACGTGCAACATGTGCTAAAGCGTTAAGATTCTACGGGCAGTTGTCGCGGGCGGCAAAAGTCATCTGGGGCCTTAACCCTGAGGCCATCCGGATCATGTATACAGCGGTGCTGGAGCCAGTAGTCCTGTACGCAGCGAGCGTCTGGGCGCCGGCGGCTGCAAAGTTGGGCGCGCGTAAGCAACTCAACACGATCCAACGTGGATTCGCACAAAAAATGTGTAAGGCATATAAAACCGTCTCCCTGAACTCCGCAATAGTGTTGGCTGGCTTCCTCGCACTTGACCCTCGTACAAAGGAAGTAGCTTCTTTATACGAAGCCAAGAGGGGCGTATCCCAGTCGATATTTGAGGACAGGGAGATGGAAATGCGAGTTGCTTACGCAAGCACACCTCACCCGGCCTCACAGATCGAGTTACAGTTTGGCTGCCTGATAGACCAGGAGCAGGTAGATGCGCAACGCTACAAGGTGGTGCGCATTTTCACGGACGGCAGTTTAATCGAAGGCCAGGTCGGAGCGTAATTTTCCTTCTGGGATAATGAGGCCGAGCCCAAAAGTCGGAAGATTAAACTGATGTCCTATTGCACGGTCTACCAGGCAGAGATGCTGGCGATCCGTGAGGCTACGTTTTCAGTCCGAAGGCGCCCAGAAAGAAGCTTGGGCATATACAGTGCCTCCAGATCGACATTGCAGGCGCTGTGCAGCTGGAGCTCTGTCAATCCACTGGCAGCAGAATCACGATGCAACATCATGGCAGCAAGGTATGAAGGGAAGACTGTCGACCTATTCTGGGTAAAGGCCCACGTCGACATACGAGAAAACGAGCGGGCGGACGAGTTGGCGAAAGTGGCTGCGCTTTCTTTGAAGGTGAAGCCACTTTACGACAAGTGTCCGGTTTCCTTCGTGAAACGACAGTTCCGAATGGGAACGGTTGACAAATGGAACCGGAGATACTGTCAAGAGTCAACTGCGTCCGTTACGAAACTCTTTTTCCTGTCGGCCTCACCGGCCTGCACACCCAATTGTTTACAGGGCACGGGGGATTTTCGCAGTACCTGAACCGGTTAGGGTGCAAAGAGAGTCCCTCGTGCGTCTGCTACGACGACAAGGTTGAGGATGTGCCGCATATCCTGTTCTGGTGCCCTGCATATTCCCGGGAGCGGTACGATCTACAATGTAAATTGAAGGTAGAGATCACATATAAAAACATGTCAGAGCTCATGTCAAAGGATAAAATAGACGATTTATTAGAATATTGTTTAAATATAGTTAATAAGTAAATATAGTTGAAATATGACTAAATTAAATTAGTATACATTACAAAATATATAGTATAGTTTATATTATATACTATACTATAACTTTTTTTTAAAAACAAAAAAAAATAGTATTAAAATAGATAAGTAGAAAATAAGCCAACTGTAATAGCGAAAAAGTAAAAAAACAAAAATATAATAGATAAAGGACCTTTTTGTAAAAGTGCAAAAAAAAACCAAAATAATATAAAAAGGCCGGATAAATCATGTTCGCCTGGCGGAGGGGAATAATAAAAAAAATCAGACGATAAACCTATAGGTATCTAAATTTGATGAAACGTCATCACGTACGTCACATCAAGTAATTTATTTCTGTGGCATTCTAGCAGCCAGTATTTTTTTTATGATAATAGTAAATATTTAGCTGAAACTTACTTATAAAATGATGTTACAAAATTGTTGATATTTTTTTATTACAATTTATGCCACGATTTAACAGTGGTTGTAAAAACATTTGGGACATGAGTCGCATGTATTCAATCAATCAAATCATTTATTTGCTTAAATATTATCTTATTATCTATGGTTCAAATAGTTTTCATCCCTGATTGGAGGTTTTGGCGGGAACTGAAAGATGAATGAATGAATGAATGAAAACACTTTATTGTTCAGCAAAAATTAAACCTACGTTCTTAAAACTAAGTACAATATATATGTTGAACAAAGGGCGGCCTTATCGCTTAAAGCGATCTTTTCCAGGCAACCCCCTAAACTAAGGAAAACATTAAGACAACAGTGGTGGTGAAAATAATAAATAATAAGAAACATACCAACTCATGGTAAATAAATAATATACTTTATATATATATATATATATATATATATATATATATATACAAAAATAAGACATATCATACTATATATAAGATCAGCAGCATGTTTTAGACTTGCGAGGACCAAAAATATTTAGTAACCATTAGTTTAAAGGACAATATAGATTTAGTTTGTCTGATGTTGAGAGGCAGGGAGTTCCATAAACGGACAGCCTGTACCGTGAAAGAGTTATCAAGAAGTGTGTACAGGTGTCATTAAGGAGAGATTATTACTAGAGCGCAAATAACGTGAATAAGAAAGATGTAGGAAATCAAAACGTTCCTTTAAATACGGAGGGGTACGAGGATCAAAAAGGATATTGTACAAAAGAGAGAGCAAGTGAACATTGCGGCGAAGGCGAAAAGGTAAACATTTAAGCTTCTTGCGATATTCGGAAACATGGTCATATTTGCGCAACCCAAATATAAACCGTATATAATACGGCCGGCGTAATTTGGCGAATGTGAACATAGGCTCTGCGAACTTTAGCGCATGTAAACTCGTGAAGAAAATACAGTGACCAACTAGGACAAAGCAATGAAAAAATACAGGGATGAAGGGCGACCAATTGTATTCACTGACGAGTTGTATGCCTCACTCATCACACGAGTGTACATGCTCTAAAGTTCGCAGAGCCTATGTTCACATTTGCCAAGTTACGCCGGCCGTATTATACAGACATTTTGAAGTTGATCGAGCTTGTTTAGTTGTTCTTGTGTTAAGTCGATATAACTGGCATCAGCATAATCAAGTATGGGTATCTCCGGATTGCCGCCAGTGCGGTGCACCCGATACGGCGTTTCATACGCTTGTCGAGTGCGCTGCATGGACGCCGAAGTGTTTCGAGCTCGAAACCCACGTAGGAGCCGTCGCATCGCTCGGCGACTTGTTAACGGCCATGTTGCAGAGCGACGACCGCTGGGATGCTGCGGTTACTTTTTGCGAGGCAGTAATGTCTCTCAAAGAGGCCGCAGAAAGGGATAGGGAGCGAAGTCCTTCGGCGCGTGCTACGGTCTCTTTTCGAGGTCACCGGCCTTCAGCTGGCACCCGGAAAGGCAGGTACGCGCATTACTTCCCTCCCTGAGTTAGGTTCCGGAACGAGGGGGCCCTTAGCTACTAGATAAAGCAAGGGATTTAACAACTACCCCCGTCTCGAAGTGGAGTGTGTTCTCCCAGGGCACACTTCAAGCACTTTATTGCGCTGGATCGACTGTTGCGTAACTATGTTCTATATCTCAGTCATTCCATCACAAACAAAAGCGCAGGGTCGACAGGGAGGAGGGAGTTTTTAGTGGGTATTGAGGTTGCTCACCCGTGCGGCATCACTCGGAGTCTCCACACTCCTCTGTGTAATCCATCGCGGACAGAGCGCAAATAAAGCATACAATTGCTAGCGTTACCGCCCCCCGTGCATTCGTGCCGTTTCCTAGTGACGGCCCAGAGAGTGCGTAAATCGATTAGTCATTTTCCCTCGCGTCAAAAAAAAAAACAAGTATGGGTAATAACAGAGATTGAGCAAGCATTACTTTAGTAGCAGTAGGGAGGAAATTTTTAAGTCTTCTAAGCGAAGCTGCCGACTCAAATATTCTTCGGCTGAGATTGGTCAAGTGAGGCCTCCAAGACAGTTCTCTGTCAATAACTATCCCAAGATTCTTTACAGTTTCACTAACATCAACTACCTAGCCATTAAATTTAATCTCAGGAAGATGTTGTGCTTTGCAGTTTTAGTTTTCTAAAAATGTGTTAAATTACTCTAAACTGAACAATAGTTGTAGGATATTTATAGTTTTTGAGTAGTAATTATGTGTTTTTGTGAGAAATGTGAACTGTATGGTCAAATATGGCCTTTTGAGTTGTCACAAGAACTCCGTTGAATGGCTTCAGTTGTTAACTACAGTTCAGCTGAGCTAAGAAAGACCTAAGAAAATAAAGAAACTATAATCTAACCTAAGATCTAGCTTAAAGGCCTAGCTACCAAGCCATAAACCTAAATAAATAATCTAAATTTTTTGACAGCAGGAAGAATCGCTTCGAACTCCAAGCGTATTTTGGAATATGACAATTGAAAAATACTTTTTAACTTCACTTCAGCGGGGTGCTTGATATTTTTTTCAGGAGTTCAGCAGATAGGCAGACGGCCTACTTGATGGAAAGCGGTTACCATACCCTATGGACATTTGCAACACCAAAGATGCTACAAATGCGCTGCTGCTCTTTTAAGGGAGACCGGAACCTGGTCACTAATGCCGGAACACAACTGAATGTTGTATAGCGACATACTTTAGACCAGGGGTCTACCACCTGGCTGTGCGTTGTTTTGTTGCGTGTGTGAGGCACATTGTATAATTATTATGAACAATGTGTATACAATAAACAGGAAAGAATGTTCGCTGGCAGTGTCACGTATGCATATATCATCGGTTACAGTATCAAGAGGGATTTGGAACAAGTCCAAACTAAAATTGTCAAAAAAATTTAAATGTGTGGTATCGTAATCAGCCGTCCAACGATCAAGACCGTATTAATCGCGACTCGAGTAAGCCCATCGCGGAGACCGGTTTAGGCATAATGCCAGAATACAAAATCCATTAATATACTCAAAAACATGATGCAACTGAAAATAAATAGGTCGTAATAAATATAAGGAAGATTGATGATAATCCTAAAGAAAAGCAAAGAATCGTCGCGAGTGAGAAAATATCGATGGAGGATGCGATAAGTGGAGCAAATATTTGCTGAGCGTGTAAATGCGTGAGGAATTCTGTGCGTGTCTTTCGCCTTAGAATGGAGGTGAGTCCACGGAAGATGACCTGTAGAGTATATTCTCACGTTGGTACAGTAAAAGCGCGTCCTTGGCAATGTTTCTTGAATTTAATTATAACTTTTGGCGTATCTGTCAAAATCACACGAAAGTTGGCAAGTGAGCGACAAGAAATATGTTAAATTTAGCATTTAACATTGAAAGTTTGTGGCACATAGTTGGGCTTCCCGATGCCGTCTAGTCGAATACCATCACAAACTGCAAGCGCAGAGATGATAAATAAATCATGAAATTAGTACTAGTATAATATTGTTTAGTTATTTAAATGTTATTACAATTTACGATAATAATACCCTATTGATTTTACAAAACATTTACGGCCTTATTTATAATAATCTCGTTAAAAAACGATTAGACATCTCTTAAGTAAAAGCGTCAGAGTCAGACCCTAATCCATTAATATCTTTTTTTACACTTATAAAAGTGTATTACCTGTTGTTTACGTAAGCATAGATAAACGAAATTTGAATGATTAATAAGGTTGTATCCAAAATGTTCGGCTAGAGAGGAGTTTGTAGGTAAGATTTTCACTAATCAGCTGCTGAGCAGTTTCTTTAAATTTAAGAAACAATTATAAGTAAATCCCTTAGCATTTACATTAAAAATTATCCCTTTAGCTACGGTATCGCCACCAATATAATGTCTTTTTACTAATATTTTTTTATATACAGATTCGATCTCCTTATTCCCGTACTCGGTGAAAATCAGCTGTTTAAAATAAAAACTGCCATCTTGCCTCTTAGCAGTCACTTAAACTACCTCTCGATGTTGGTTATTTTTGACAGTTATTTATGAGTTACTTTACTACCTCTTATCCTTAAGAGGACTTTATGGATAATAATTTCACTAACTGCTCAGTTTTTGATAAATTGAAAATTTGAGAAATGGTTATGAGTAAAGTTGTTTAATGACAAGCTATGTTAAAGTCAAAATGAAAACATTGTGCGATTGTCCGAAAACGGAATTGAAAATAGGTCAAGAAAAGTATTGCTCTTAACGTAATTATGAACACGGAAAACTAATCAATGCGGTTTGTTTATAAAATAAACAATGTTGTATTTAGTTGTTAGCTGTCGTTTCACTTTGAATTGCGAGGAAAAGTGAAGCTTTCCAAGATTTATATTGTAACCTAAATTCTATAAAACTGACCGAAAATATTTAGGTATGAGGAAGATGTTTATAATATGATTTACGAGTATCAAGTTGACTACAATTTTTGTTATATTAAATTTAAACGTTAGTTTTTATAAATATAGTTAAATAATATTATCAAGTGTATGACAGCAATGTGACTGGTAGAGTCGGTGCTGGCAGACCGAGACGTACTCTCCTTTCTTTCACCATATCCCAATTACTTGGGGTCGGCACAATATGTCTTTTTCTTCCACACTCATCTACTCTGACATACATCTTCAGTCACACCACATATCATTATATCATGCTTCACACAATCCATCCATCTTTTTTTGATATACCTTTACATTTGTACCCATCCACCTTGTAGTTTAACATTCTTTTTGTCATGTGACTTTCATCCCTCTTCATTATATGCCCATACCAACTTAATCTTCTTCCCCTCTATCTTCGAGTGGCGGGTGCAACTTTCAAAGATCCCTTATGTACTCATTTCTCATCTTATCTATTACTCTAACACCACACATTAATCTCAACACTCTCATCTCAGCTGAGTGGCGACATACTCACCATGATGAAATTGAAGATATTTTGAAGAAAGGTCAGATGTGTTTGTCAAGATCGTAGCAGGTGGAGATCTATTTTGTCTGCCTACACCAATGGGAAACGGGCGTGACAATATGTATGTATGTAAATAATATTATAATTTCCCATAATATGTCGGGCATTAATCTCCGAATAACAACAGGAGAGAAAATAACGCAAGCGTTGTATGATCCCTAAAGTTAGATTCGAACCCACTCTATTGAAATGAGGCGGTGGTATTACCTACTCAGCTATTGTCGGACATTGAAAGTTTCCGCGAAATGCAACATCCATGAATACTTGGAAACATGTCTTGGAACGTAGAGTTGTAGAGAGTCGTGTAAACAAAATATTGCTCTTGTTAGTGTTAATTTGAAGTTTAGCAAACAATGTCCGAAGTGAGTGTGGCGCGGCAGCGGCGTGCGACAGCCTCGCGCGGGAAAGCCCGGTGGCGGGACGAGGCCGAGAGTGACGTCGCGCGGCGGCGGCGGCGGCGGCGACTGACGGCGTGACGGCAGTCGCAGCGGGATCCCGACGCGTCGCCACGTCGCTGCGTCGCCGCCACAACTCGACTACGCAAACATTAATCGATATCGCCGTATATACCGTCCCGCCGCACATGGACTACTTTATTACCAAAACTAAATAGTTTATTACAGTTTGAAAAAAATACAACGCCGTCCTCCCATCATCTGTTGTAACCCATTACAAGCTTTCAGAGTTCTGGATGTTTTATCGTCCCCGCGACTTTCCGGGCCACTAAGTAAACACAATCGGTATAAAAATAAACGCTTGTAACAGCTGTTATTTACAAACAGTATCTTAAATAATGCAACTCCATCAAATGATGACATGAAGTAACTAGTTTGAAGTACTTTGAAATAGTAGAGTAGTCGGGGTAAAAGTTTTTGGTTTAGTTTGGAAGTAGCGTGCGTGGCGTGGCCAGTGTGGCAGGCGTATGGGAAGATGATGAACTATATCGGGTGAGCAATGGGCATGGTGTACGCGTCGTCGACGAATGCTCGCGCTCTGAGAGCGTGAGCCGCGCCCGCGCCCGCGCCAGTCGGCGGAGTGCGCGCGCGCCGAGGACATGCGCCCGCCATGGATTACCAGTGCGTCGTCGTGTACACCGTCATCAACATCGCGCCGCCGCGGCTCGCCGCCCAGCCGACGGGGCTCTCCAACGGCTGCATCAGCTGGTTCAAAAATAAAATCAAAAGGTTCGTTTCACCACATTTCTCTCTCTTAAGCGCTCACTTTTTTATCAATTAGCCTATGTGTTATTCTGACGTGTAAGCTATTAAGTTGTAAAGTTTCATCAAAATCCATTCAGTAGTTTTTTCGTGAAAGGGTATCAAACATATCTATAATAATTCATTCATATTCTTTACTTTCATTGTGTCTCTGTCTTATTGAATATGCAATGTTTGCTACAACTCAGTTAATTCTTCAAAAGTCATTCTGTAAAATACTTCTGTATAAAATTAATAAAAAAAACTTGAGTAAGAGAAATATAAAGAAAAACAATTTTTATCTAGATGGGCAGTTTCTTGCCGCTTCTTCCCCATAACAGCAATAACACGTTGCGAATCGAACATATATTAGGAAGTAAAATTAATTTTAACTTATATATGTATGACCTTCAAAAAGTGTTCTCCAGTGGAACTTATTTTGAATGAAAACTTTTGAATTTGACAAACTTTCGCGTTTTTAATATTTATTTTGATTTACTATTTCATTGTTTTGTTAGGGACTACCTTAACAAAACTATGTAATGTACTAACATTACACAAGTAACATACAACATTAACAAAATATTGTTGCCGTAGATGTCTGCTGCTTTTTATATATTCTAATACACAATCTGCGAATATATTCATGGAAGCACTGAATTTGCTTTAGTTCTTCAAATTTTTAGAGTGAATATCAGCATAAAGATACAATTTCTCCACAGTCACTTGCTTTAGATTTCCTGATTGTCTTATTTTTGAGTATAGAACAGAGTGAGTGCCTCTACAAACACCTAATAGTGATGGTGGATAGTACCAGAGTAGTCGAGACCGTTACATGAAGGCTCGTGTTGTTCTTGACAACGGCAATTATCCCCAAAAATAACATAGAAGAACATCTTATATAAGGTCTCTCTCTCTGAAGTAAAAGATAGAGATCATCAGATTTTGTCTCTTTTTACCTATATATATATATTAACTAAATATAAAAGAAAACGATTAGTAGTATTTCTCAATAAATATAAGAAATTAATGTATGTAATTGTTATGTTTTATTTTATATTAATTTTTTTAGTGTTGTATAAAAATGGAAATCAATAAAAAAACCGACTTCAAAAACTAAAATGTATAAAATAACTTATTTCTAAAGCTATTATTATTAATATATATTATCTAAAACATCTTAAAGTCGGTGCTTAGTAATTTTCAAAATATAGTAAAACATAAAAAAAATATGTTTTACTTTGCACCGACTTCAAGATGTTTTAGATAATATATATTAATAATAATAGCTTTAGAAATAAGTTATTTTATACTTTTTAGTTTTTGAAGTCGGTTTTTTTAAACAAATTTTTTAAATTTTATTTGTTACTTTTTAGTGTCTAGCTATGTATAGGTGGATCTACGAATGGTGCCGCGCTTCTTAAAAAATATAGGTCCCAAGAACCGGGAACAAAAAAATGTTCTTAAAATGAAAACTACTGGGCCAAACTATGTCAAATTTTTAGGGGACCAATTGGAAGCTATTCCGCGTCGAACAAAAAAAGAATCACGTAAATCGGATCATAAATGACGGCGTAATCGGCGAACATACATAAAAAAAGCTACAAAAAAAAAGATCCCGACGAATTGAGAACCTCCTCCTTTTATCGAAGTCGGTTAAAAAAGCTAAAGCCAATATTCCAAAGCAACTAACAGTTTCATTAATTATTGAGATAAAATTATTCGAAGCCATTATAACATTCAGGGCAACGAAACCACTATTAGCCAGTCTTATTGTAAATTGTTGTGTTATATTTTACTCATGCAATAGTTTAACGTAACACACTTGGGGTGTTATGACATGAAATATGTGATTTTGGAGGTGGGCACTGATTTAAACCTTTGGACGACGTTTCGGCACCGTAAAACGCTGAGTGCCAACCTGATTTCTGAAATTGCGGCATTCGATTTTCGTATGTAATATACGTATATTCTAATCTGTTTGCATTGTGTATGTCGCAATTAGAAATAAACATTTTCTTTGTTTTTCTTTTTTTACTTTTACTTACAACAACTGTACCCAGCTTGCGTTGCAATGTCACGTAAAGTAAACAAATGTTCGATTGTATACTATTGAAATGATTTCGAAAACACAATGACGTTTCTGCTTATTTATATACAACTAGCTTCTAAAGCAGAAACATTCTTCATTGGTGCTCCAATCCTATGGCGCTTAGCGTGATGGTTTATAACCTATAACCTTCCTCAATAAATGGGCTGTCTAACACTGAAAAATCAGACTAGTTCCTGAGATTAGCGCGTTCAAACAAAAAACAAACTTATCAGCTTTATATATAAATATAAGATAAAACACTCTCACCAACACCTCACCCTGTCAAAATCTCCGCTTCTATTATGTTATGTTGCAGAGAAATTACTTTCAGTCTATTATAAGCTGTTTAAGTAATTAAAGCTTTTTTTAACTATCCCAAGGGAAATTTTTAATTTTTCGGGATCAAAAGTATCCTATATGTTGACCAGGGATATAAGCTATCGCATACAAAATTTCATCTAAATCGGTACAGTCGTTTCGGAGATTAGCCGGTAAAACAGGCAGACAAACAGACAACAGAGAAACAAAAAAATTGAAAAATGTCTAAATCAGTTCTATTTCACTTCTTACATCCACCTGACTCGGTGTTAAGGTTTTTTATTTGTACAGAAATTCGACCTCTACTATTTTAATATACAGAATTAGAACTATACAAAAACGTATAACACAGGTCCAAATATAGTCGAACACAACAAGTCTAAACGTAATGCAGAAGGTCGTAATAGAATAAAACGTGCAAAGTCCGTCACTGTTAATTTTCCAATTGTTATTAGTTCTTGCTCGACTGCCTCTCCCTCAAGCAAGCCATCGTTTTATACTGCACAACTGCGACGTGCCCGCCCAGCAACGTGGACCGAATTGCTTAGAATCAGCTTGTAATTTAAAATCCGTAACACCTGGCTAATAACCACAGCTGCAAACGGCTGTAAACGCTTACAATAGAACAATGGACTGTTCTCTTAGTAAACACATGCCAATAAAACAATTCAACAAAAGAAGACGATCATAAAAGAAGTAGTTCAAACTCCGACAGGTAATAAAATGTATTTTAATAGATATTTAGGTGTGAATTTGTTTTTCTCGGCGCCTAGGTTGTAACAATATATACGTTAAAATTACTTGGGTCAAAAATTTTGAGAAGCGCTCATTAATGTTTCTAATTAATTCAGTTCGTTTGGATTGTATTTGTTTGAAATCAGTGCTATTATAAGACACTTTGGGAATTGACGTTGATATAATTAAAATGTAAAACGACGGCAAGGTAATCAGAGTGAAAAACACGAGGCCGCCCATTGGCAACGTGGGCTCGTTTCCGCTGAGAGCTTCAGCGCGCCTCTGTATGCGAGTGTTGCTACATGCGTATACGTGTGGAATATGTAGTAAGCCGGCCACTCTTTAATTACTCATAAACCCTTTTAACACTGTAAAGCTGGCAGCTTGTTTGAATTTTTATAATCATACAAAATGTCGCAGCCGTGGGTCTTGTACGACATACCAATTTATCATGTTGTTTAAATAAAATTACTTAAATAGTATTTAAAAATATTTCTATGATGATATTTTTAAAGTAAGATGATAGAAGGCTATTTTGAAACACGTTCTTGTATGTGTGAATAATGTTTGAATTTAAGCCCAGGAAATGCTCTAACAAAATTCCTGTTAATAGTAGAGCTCAAAATTACAATTTTAACAGGTTCTCCATAAAATTTTAAGTTTTCCCGTCTAAATAAAATGGGTTTTTAACATTTTTTTTATTCAGCAAGTTGTGACAAAGATATTTTTCAAAAAATGAATGACTCTATCTATCTATTTAGTATTAAATTTATATATAATATTATTATAATTATATTAAAACTCAGTCTCTATTGGCTCGGGATGTATCCAGTGACCAGTATGGGGTTTAAAAGGTTTATCAAAATGCTCACACTACAAGGACCATCGCCTTCCAAGCTTCGATAAGGACTCTATCGGCTCGGACAGCTTTCCGATTCTTCATGGGGTGGAGAGCCCTATGCACTTCTTCAGGCCTTATCGGTGGCTATAGTCCTTGCTTCAGAGGGAGGTTCGGAGACTGTACGTCTTTGTGCTGCTTATAGCGGCTCGGGAAGTTGAGAAGGGAGCGTCTGCAAAGCCGGTGGCAACAGCTAGTAGTGTATATTTTTAGAACAATTTAAAATTATTTTTCACCTGTCTCAAAAATTTTTATTTCATTTTTGTATCATAGTCTAACTATAATGTATACACAAGTGTGTTTTCGTTGATTGATGGAGATTCTGTAAACAACATAACACAATAATCTAATTCTGATGAATGATAGTATCAAACAAATGCAAAATTTGTTTAAATTCAAAAGAAAGATGGCGTTGTTACATATAATGAAGCAGAGTGCTAGTTTCAAAGTGTTCATGAAACAGTTTATCTAAAAATATTGAATACGCCGAACAGTCTGAAAGTAAAAGTAGCTTTGACTGGAATGACGGATTTGAACTCCCGAGAAGGATAACGTGAGTTATAGTTATTCATGTTGTTCTTCTCAGGAACAAGACAGGGCAGACAGGATAACATCTTCTCGAGCGTTCATATCCGTGGTTCTAGTTAAGGCTACTTTTTGCACCTTTTACATGTATTTTCGTTAGACATATGAATATAAAACAGATTATAATTACAATATTTAAATGTAAATATTCTTTAGGCTTCTTTAAGGTTCTTAGAGAAGCCTACGACCTTACTCTAACTCAATATGAATAAGACCGTAGCTAGTCTGTACGTTCATTTTTTAATTGGTGTACAATAAAGATTTATCTACCTATAATCATTAATAACTAAGCTGCTCTAACTTATATCTTTATATGGCCAGATTGTAGCCCAAGCTATGTACTAATTTCATTTTATTCATAAACTCATAATTACAAAGAATTATTCAGGGTTTTTATATATTTGCAAAAATCATACTAATATTATAAATGCGAAAGTATTTCCCTGAAAGCGTAACAGATAGGCAAACAAAGTACTAGACCATTTTGGTTAAAATTATGTTACTTTTTAAACCAAAAATTTGATATTTTCTGGGATGAAATTAGGCAAATTTTGCGAAGGCCAATAACGCCTTAATAAAAAATTAAAGCAATGTAACCCATTTAAATGATTGCTCTGCAAATAAACTAGGATTATTGAATTTGACAACCTATACTTATAAAGAAAGGACAAACGTGACCAAATCAAATGAACAGGGAGTAAACAATTGACTTTGGTGGCGACTACTACAAATGTAAGACATGGATGAGGGTAAAGTGACATTATATCGACTATGTAATGGAAATTCGGGGCAGAGACTCTTGTACTTTGAGGTCCTGAAGTGCCATAGGCTTTATACAAACAAGCAAAAGTATGGTAATTGTCTCGCGCGAGCAAAAGCCTGGTTTTATATTTCGGGAAATATAGTTGCGTTACCGCCTAACGTGATACCGCTCCCGGTCTCTTGGGAACTTAGCCTCCTGACAACTGTCACGGGCTGGTTTCTTGATTTAATATTTTATTTGTATACATAGCTTATTTCTACGTTGTTGTCTATTTATAGGATATACTTTTAGGTTTCTTACTTGAACAATAAATATTTATGATAAAAAGTGCTTAGAAGTTCTGTAGCGGTGAACACATTCTCTCTTTTCATTACTTCATCATACCTCAAAGGAGTGGAACTCATTGCCGGAGTCTGTCTTTCCCGATACTTATAACCTGAGTGTCTTCAAGTTCCGTGTGAATAGGTACCTTCAGAGGTAAGCGTGCTCCAACCGATACCACATCTTCGCCCCACATAGGGCAAGATTGTGGTCAAACGCGAACGTACACTGCAATAATATTTCAAAAAAACTTGGCTAAGGAACCATAAACATTTTAATCTAAAATACCCTATATTTCAAAAACTACTCAACGACTGTTATTTAAATCAATTTTTGTTAAAAGTATTTTAAGACAATCACCATAATATTTTTCAGAATTTTCCACTTCACAGTTTTAAAGTTAGAGGAGAGTATAATTTTCTCGACTATGGGAGCAAATGATTCGGCACCTAACGACTTAATTAAAAAAGTAATTAGGAAATATCGTAAAATTCAACTAATGATATCCCACACGACTATTCTACAAAACAAAAAAAAATATACAACCCTTAGTTGTAAGATATTATGCTGACCATCATCTCTCCTTTTTTCAGGATTGCTCTACATAATTTTGACAGCGCTATAGACTACATCTTCTTGCTAAATTTCATCCATGCAAACGCAGTAGTTTATAAAAAAATTACTGTGACACACAAACGGATAACCGGACATGACTAGTACAAAACAATTGCATTTTTGCCAAAACAGCTGAACTCTACAAAGCTACTAACAATTGACATTTTGTCGCGGTAGGGGTTAACCCGCGGCGTAGCTGCGGAGAAAACTCTGGTATACATTATAAGTACATTAAGTTTTCTTTATTATATTAATAATTTATGTCTTTCAAGACTACGGGTAATCAAAATGGGCCGGACTTTTGGCGGACTTGCGTGGGGCCATGAAACGCCAACACGTAGGGACCCTTGACAAATTTAATCTTAATGTGGCGTGACACTGACCGGCGATTATTCCTGTCTACAATATATAATAATGCACCCAAAAACAAGCCCCGACCGGTGTAGGACTATTGTGGCCAATGAGAGTAAAAAGTACCGGGCTATTGGAGTGAACTACTTACTAGTGGTACAAGGGTGTGCGAATATGGAGATATGGCATCTTCCCATCGCAATGTTCGGGGAACATGGAAAAATGACCAGACGGTGACTCGCCATTCCCTTTGTTGGCCCGAAAATGCCATAGAAGGTAAGGGAAACAACAACAAAGGTGTGTGTGGCTAAGGGTAGTAGAGAAATGGGCAGCACCCACTGAAACAACTTCTGACGTTTTGACATTTATCACTTACACCCCTGGAGCTTGAGTCTTACTCAATAATAATAATATCAATATATTAATGAATTGCTCTAAAACTGTATCCCGCAGAACCCAAGCTTGAAATATTAATTATCAAGTCTAATGTAATTAGTTTACCTTGTCACATCGCGACAATCCTCCTGGATATTTATAATATGGACCATATTTCAATTACTTCGACTATTTCTTTTTTTGAGAAGCAGGCATAGAGGCGGCCAGGTCATGGAAAGTGGTTACCGTCTCCTATAGACGTGTGCAACAACAGGGCTGATAGAGAAGACGGGATAGTGGAATAAGAAAGAGGAATCAGACACGAGGAATGGAATAGAAAAGGACCTCTGCTATACGTAATGGTGCAACCCTGCTACCTTGAGTCTGCACTATTCTTGCATACTAGTACGTCACGGTGCAGTAACTCGGCTATAGATACCATGACTGTTCTTACAAAGTCCATCTTCGTCGTGACGCAAGTAAGTTAATGGGGGTTGTTCGTCGTTGAGGCACCAATTCCTTACGAGAATCCCACACATACTCGTGCAGGCGGCACTAGGCGCTGCGGTTGGCCTCCCTCCTCACACACAGCCCGAGTGTGTGTCGCAAGAAATTTCAGCTTCAACTTTGCGTCCAAGCTTGGCTCCAATTTGGAATGGCCGATATTGAACCAAACTACACTGGAAATGGACAAGAGCATTGGACCTGTCTCAATTACGAACGCAGAGCGAAAGACTATCGACGATAACTTATTGGCACTAGCAGCTTACACATATAGTTTAAGTGCATATGTTTATTATTTGCATCGTACAAGAAACAGCGATATGGTGGATGATGGACAGTAGCCACAACTTGCGACGAATGACAGACCAATATGTGGCGCTCGCGGTGTTCTATCTATGATCACTTTGAACTAATTTCAAAAACCGTCTCGATGCGCGTAGGCATTGAACA
Organism: Dendrolimus punctatus; assembly: GCA_012273795.1. Lineage (NCBI taxonomy): Eukaryota > Metazoa > Arthropoda > Insecta > Lepidoptera > Lasiocampidae > Dendrolimus > Dendrolimus punctatus. The sequence continues at coordinate 23,170,533 of CM022533.1, forward strand.
TTGGACGGTGATTGGACGCAAGGTTCACATTGTGTCCTATTGTGATGCACACATAGGTGTATTGGCCGCAATGCGCTACACTGATGCAATTTGTGTGGCCGATATAATCATGATAAAAAAATTCAAAACTTGGGGGTGTTTGTACCAAACTCACATCATAATTATAATAATAAGTGCATCAAATTACAGTAGAATAGAAGGATGTTTTCAAAAGTACAGACCGCTTTCCTTGTTTGGTAGGCCAGTGATAATTTGTCCAAGTACGGTTTTCAGCAGCCGTGCGGCCTGTCGTAACAGATGACAAAACAACCCAGAGCCAAGTGGTATTAAGTATGGTCATCTGCATTGTTATGACGTAGACTCTAGAGCAGAGATTTCCAAACTATTTTGAGACCCCCATAGATAAATTACTTTAAATATCCTATCTCTGTTTTATTCGTATTGATACAAAATACTTACCAATTAAAAAACTTTGCGGTTGGTTCAAATATTAGTTAAAGTAAAACTATCCTTGACATGTTTATATTATACATTGTATCTTAAGTGTATCTTGATTATAAATTATTTTTGTTAATCTGTTTATAGTATATGTTACATAAAATATCTATGTGCACACAACTACTCATACAGGCTCATAGGTTTGCTGGAAGAAAACTCTTTTAGGGTCACCTTTGTACAACACCACTATTATATAATTTTCTTTGCACCTTTTTGTGTACAATAAGTAACAAAGAATAGTCATTCTTATAATAAGTGGGTATATGTAACACAACTTACAGAGTACCTTGAAAGTTCCAAATAAGAACTTGTGTTAATTAATTGGGGTCGATTTTTAGACCTTGTCGACCCCAGGGGGTTGATATCGACCACTTTGGGAATGCCTGCTCTAGAGCATGTCGTCATAACAACTATTGAATTATCTTCTGGCAGTAGTGACCTGGTTACAGTTTCCCGGTCGACACCGGGAATATGCTCCCGGTAGTACTTTTAGTATTGTTAATATCCATAGACTGCAAGTGTAACGAATTTTTATTTGCGAATAATTATGATGCGGCTTCAACTGCGATAATGCCGATTGTTTAAAGTGTTAAAAAATAACGCTATTTTTAACGCATATTTTTTACCATTTTTACCAATTACCATCCGTCCAGGAACGGAGGAGGAATACAATTTCCTGCGGCAGGGCGGCCTGTTGTAAGAGGCCACAAAACAACCCACAGCCAGGTGGTAGAGTATTTGCCCGACTAGATGGCTACCACCCTTCGTCTAGAGTATGTCGCCATAACAATCTTAAGTTTTCTGCTGGCATTATTGACCAGGTTCCAGTATCCCCTAACAGAGCAGCAGCGCATTTGTTACACCTTTGGTACTGCAAATATTCATAGGCGATGGTAACCGCTTTCCATCAAGTGGGTCGTCTGCCTGTATGCTGTACTATAACAATAATAAGTCTAAAATTAAAACGACTATGACGCACATGAACAAAAAACATGACGAAGTTATTAGAATTCCACTTTCGCCATCTCAGTCCGAATCCCTTAAAATGTCTCGACATATCCGGCGTAACAGGCAACTTGTGTCGCAAATGTCAGTACTCGACTCTGAACGCAAACATTTAGAACATATTTACATAACCGAAAGAATATTAAATCTGTCCGCGTGTGTGCGGATTGTACCTTTATTACTTTCTTATTGTTTAATTTTCTCTTTTTTCTAGGGATCCACAAGTATTTCGATGTGGTGAGACTTGCTGGACTTCATGATTTACACATGCAGTTGTCACTTCCTTTTAGATGGCGAAGTATTTGCTTCCAAAGTCATGAAAATTGTGTTTTCTTCAAGTTTTGAATTATGTTAATTAATTTATTTCGGCCAATACTTTGTTCAATCTGCCAATTTAGAAAACAGACAAAATCACGTAGCGATTAAGATTTCTGTATATATTGAAATCTTAACTTTAATGTTAAATTAATTAAGACATCAAGAGTATACAAGTTCTAGTCTTGTTTTGTACTCCCCTCTCCAGTGGTCGTCTCTCGCCAGAGGTTTGCCATTCCTTCCAATGGGATAACTATCTTAGACCACACGACTTTGTTTTTGTTAACGCAGGGGTAATATCTTGCGACACACAGTCGGTCTCAGGATGCCTATGGGACTCTCGTACCTAACAGTCCCGGTTTTTCTTCAAATGTAGGAAAGCGGCTGCCTGCCCTCTAAACCGCCCCGCGTCCTGAAGAGAAACTTTCTAGTGTCACAGATTGGCACAAACCCCGAGAAAGCAATGATGTACCAATACGTAAAGTCGGGGTGAAGATCCTCTGTCACAGAATCATGGGAGTTGGTTCAGTGCATATCGGCGTCTCCGAGCCCATGTCTGTAGACAGCGGACGAAGTCTGCTTCCACCGTTCTCTCCCTGTTTCTCGGCAGTCTCCTTTTGTGTTATTACTCAACGAATCTACCCGCCCTACCTCAGCCTGAAGTAAGAAGCCTTGGAGACACCACGCGGCACATTAATTGATAGTAGAGCTTTAAAACTTAATTTTATCGAAAATCGACTGGACCAATATCCGTTAAGAAGTTATAGAGACGTGGGCTATTTTACGACGAAATGTTTTATAGCTTCGTATCGAAATAACGACAACAGAAGACTGTTAGTTGTTAAAATATAACTTAGGCAATAGAAATCTATATGTTGTTTCAACATTGCGTATTGAACATTGGATTCTCATAAAAATGACTTCTACAATACTGTTCTTTCGAATAAAACAATTGATTGTTTAAATGTCTTGTTTATTGCAAACTACAATCTCCAAGAAAGCCAGTTGTCAGCTTCTAGGGACCCTTCTTTACACGTGGACTGTCACACATGACAGGATTATTTAATTTGCAAGTATTATTATCCATTTACGCAACAATGTCGTTCCAAAATACAGAATATACAACATTGAAAGACCCTTTAAGCAATAAACGTATGCGACTCTACTATACGCCAGTTAAATTGAATTAGAACGACCTTAGCAGTAGTTAACGCGATTTTCTGTGTAGACTGCAGTAGCACGAACTCGCTACTAATGGTGCGGTCTCACATTGCGCGTAAAACCAAAACGCTTTACGCTTAAGATGAAGTGTCATTAGTAAAATTCGGCTCTTTTGTTCAAATTCCCAATATAGGCTCAAAAAAGAATATATGTATAAAATTCATTAATTTAATCATCCATTCGATCACATCTTGTTATGTGTTTGGAGGATTTGAATTTAAAATGCCATTAGAATCATAACAAACTGTATTATAAGTACACACACGTAATTCACAGTTCTTACAAGCGCAATGAAATACAAGGCAAACCGTAAAGCATAAAATCTTTACAACATTTAACGCAAATGTATCCGCAGTCGAAATATAACTAACTTTGCCTTTACGACCCGACCTTATATATTAAAAAAATAGATATGAAACATGCACACCGGTCATAAAATTTCTGGAACTTGCTTCGACGGATAGAGAAGAAGAGAGGGCTTCTGAGAACTTGCAATTGAACTTCCGTAATATAACAGTTTATGATGTATTCGAATAAACTGTCAGCCACCAACATAAGTAGGGGATTAACTATAGCAATAGATAGTTCTTAGACAATTTTCGTGAACAAATGACTGTGAACAATTAAGAGAAACATAAAAATTGTTACAGATAATTTAAATTCCAAGAGGTAATAAAACACGTGTAAAGGATTATTATCGGTTCGCAAAAATATATTATACGTGCTACGTTTCTACATATTAATATAATAAATAGAGAAGAGTCCAGTTTGTACATTTAATTTAAAAAAGAGGAAAACATCTGGGGTATTAATTTAGACCAGCAGATTCTACTTATATAATTGTTAAAAACATGAACTCTCTCTCCGTCTGTTTGTAAGAACATCACGTGAAAACTACTGAAGGGATTTGTATGAAACTCGCAACAGAGCAAGCTTATATACCATGTCAACGCATAGGATATTTCTAACAACATTGGTTAATGCCGTCGTTAAAAAATGCATCGTGTTCTCCCTCGTTTATATAATGAGTATATTCCAGTTGATTTTTTTAATAGCTTAAATGTTTCAAACTTTAGAATTTTATAATATTATAGATTAGAATGCACGTAATAATATTATAGCAATGCAGTGAGGCCGCACCCCATAGTTGGATAGGTAGATGGATGCACGTCATGCATTTAACATGCTGCTGCGAAACTTCATCTCGTTTTAATTTAAACAGCAACAGCAATTTGATTTTCAATTACCTGATAACTTTGTTATTTAGCATTTTTATTATTTTAATGCAAACCTAGAAATTCGACCATTATAATTGATGTCAAAGACTATACTTTTATAATCACAGACTTCGCCAAGGCTACACTGTTAATTTGACTTTAACAATACACAAAAGAGTACCTCTATATATACGTGTGTGACAAATACATGGTAGTGTGCGTATTTTTTTTTATTGATTTAAATCAATAAAAAAGTACATTATATTTAAGATATAAGATTCAGTCTGAGTTACCCTTTGAATTACTAGCATAAAGTTCAAAATTCAGTGCATGTATAAAAGAATTTCCGCCTTAAATATGCCGTATATACAGATAGATAAAATACATACGAAATCTTTTAATTTTTATTGAAAGTGAAAATTAATACTAACGGATAAGGGGAAATGCGTTTTACCATGAATTAAATAAGGTTGAAATTTATGTGTTTATCTCTTTTTAATGTCGCTTTTTCGTTTGATCGAGTTTCAAATCACGGCGACTCTAAAGAAGATTCGTTTCAAAAACTTGCTAAACTTGTTGTCATAATTTTCAAATACTCTCTCATCTACCTGTATAGTGGGTTCATCTAAGTCTTTTTTCATAATGATGCTACTTACTTACACATCACACGACGACACTTCGTATAGCAGCATAATTTATCTTCGTTCTAAATATAATTTATATTTACTTTGTAGTTTTTGGAAAATAGCCGTGACACGAATAAGCAGACATGATAATCGTATTCTAATAATCTAGAGAGGTTTCTTAGAAAACGTTTAAAATAACGAAATTATGCATTTTAGCCTCTGTTAAAATCGTCTACGACCTTGCGTCCCCGCTTAGGCTATATTTTAAACTAAAAGGAGCTCTCACCGCGACGTAGCGGCATTGACCTCATTGTTCCGAGACATATTTATTTAATAGAAATAAAACGGTGATAAAATCGTGGACATTTAAAAATAAATGTCGCCTTCGTTCGCGGCACGCGCTCAGAATCTCGCTACACACTTGCCCGTCAACTATGGCTATGAAACTTTGGATTCAGATATCGTACGAATCTATCTAAATCCGTGCAAAAACAGAAAAAGGCGCCCTGTTTTAAGAGCCGATAGCAACCAACACACAGGTTGTAGGGTATTTGTCCATCTGGATGGCTACCACCCCTGGTCTAAAGTACGCCGCCTAAACTTTGAGTCGAGTTCCGGCATTAGTGACCAGGTGCCAGTCTCCTTTAAGAGAGCAGCGGCGCATTTGTAGCACTTTTGGTGTTGCAAATGTCCATAGGCGATGGTAACTGGTTTCCAGCAAGTGGACCGTCTGCCTGTCTGCTGAACTCATGCAATAAAGAAAGTTTCTGTTTTATTTTATATTTTATCTGAAAGTTTCGGATAGGTCTACTTACGGATTTTAGAATTTTTAGGAATTGTGAATAGTAAATCATTATATTAATACGTGAAGCAAAAACTTTGTAGCCCTTTTTTACGAAAATTGCGAGAACGGAGGAGTATGAAATTTCAAACACTTATAGTTTACATAGGGAAGAAGTGCAGAATGTTAATTTTTTTTAATTATAAATAAAAAAAACATTACACACTACTATGTATTTGACACACACAGGCACATATACTTTTTTGTTTATTGCTAAAGTCGAATTAACAGTGTAGTCTTGGCGAAATCTGTGATTATACAAGTATAGTCTTTGACAACAGAATCCTATTAATGTCTCAAACTTATGATTTAAATTAATTATGGTCGAATTGCGACCGCTGGGCGACCATTAGTACAGAAAAGGAATGAACGGTTATTGCGTTGGTTGGAGCGGTAAAAACCTGTCATAACGTGGTGCATTTAGAGTCCAAAGTCTAATAACTGTCTAAATGGCTCGGAATTTAAGATTCCGAATCAAACTAAAGTTACTTTATTTTTAATTTTTAAATATTTGGTTAAGGTTTCGGATTGATTTTTGTCGAAAATCCGATTTTTTTGGCTACAGATAAGGAGCTCTATGACGTTATTGATTATGACATTCAAAAGGTACCCCCGATGTATATAAAAATCACTTCACTACATATCGATGCCCCCATACAATAATCCAGTAATTAGTAAAAAAAATATTTTTATATAAAATTTGAGTTTTTCAAATACTGGATTATAACGTCGATACTATAATTAGTTAATCTTTGAATTATTAATAGGCTCTCTGAAACTGAAGCGTAAAATATTAATTTCTTTTTCAGGGCGGTAGCAGTATATCTTCAATCATTAAGGATCACGCCTAACAACGGCGTGATACACGGCAATCTAGCTTGCCTATACTATAAGCAAGGCTTCATAGACCTAGCGATAGATACGTACAGAAGAGCAATAGAACTTCATCCCAATTTCCCAGATGCCTACTGCAATCTCGCCAATGCACTCAAGGAGAAAGGCCTGGTGTCCGAAGCGGAGGAATGCTACAACAAGGCCTTGTACCTCTGTCCGTCCCACGTCGATACGCTTAACAACCTCGGCAACGTGAAGAGGGAGCAGGGCAAGATTGAAGAGGCCACCGAACTGTACATGAGGGCTCTGGAAGTGTTTCCCAATTTCGCAGCCACTCACAGCAACCTGGCCTCACTCTTGCAACAACAGGGTTCGTATTCATACCTCCACAATCGTGTTACTGCTTCTGAATTTCTCCTACAAGTTGTTGCCTATTATTACAGTTGCCTAGTATTAGTCTTACTATTTACATTATCTTTGTTTTCTTTTTCGGTCTCCAAATTATTTGTGGTTGGTGCAATATGTCTTTTCTTTCCATACGTCTTCTGTCACACCATTAATCATCATATCATCCTTCACACAATTTATTCATCTCTTTTTTGGTCTACATTTACATTTGTATCAATCAATCTTGCAGTTTACATTCTTTTTGTCGCTTGAAATTCATCCCTCCTCTATCCTCATTACATGACCATGCCACCTTTATCTTCTTTCTCTAAAATTTTCGAGCACAAATGTAACTTTCAAAAATTTTATTTATGTCATCTTTGTCCTGAATAAAATCACTTCTTTCTTTCTATATCGTCTAAGTTATACTGCTGAAATGTATGTGTTAGTCATTGATTTGTATACAATATGAGAAACCGTACCAAATTTTCTTACCACTTTCAGGAAAATTAATTAATCAACATATACCCAAAAGTTTGTAATGTAGATTTATGATACGTATGTATGATGTTTTCATAATAATTTCTAACTACGTTCGCAGTTTCAATGTGAATTGTTAACACAGGAAACAATTATAAGAGCAAAGGTTTTCTATTGTAGCACCCCCTACTGGGTCTAATTGTGAATCTGAATCATCTAATTCTAGGGACTTGAACACACACAAAAAATTCATCATAATCGGTCCAACCCTTTAGTAAAGTAAGGAGTTTATCCGTGCAGGAATGGAGAAAGAATACTATTTTCAGTGGCAAGGAGGCCTGTCATAAGAGGCTACAAAACAACCCATAGCCAGGCGGTCCTTGTCCTGCAGACCTGGTCTTTACGCAAATTTGCCCGTCTGGATGGCTACCACCACAAGTCTAGAGCATGTCGCTATAACGACCTGCATTGTGTTCCGTTATTAGTGGCCAAGTTCCAGTCCAGTCACTCTCCATCACAGTTAGGCCTTTCTCCTTTACTCCAGCAATAAAAAATAGGAGGACTTCAGAGACACACAGGAACTGGAGAATTTTGTATATATTATGAAGATCTCATATCTCTTGCTCAGGTAGTTTTAATAAAGTATGTCTTTTAGAAAATGGGAAGTTTTCAACAAGGTCCTCAGGGGCCTTTGTAAGACCAGTGTTACAAATATCCATAAGTGTCGTTAACACTTTCATTAATTTAGGCCTCTACCCTGTCGGCTATATTTCAACAATATGAATGATAATAGGTAATTTAACTCAATATTGTTCGCGTAATTCGTATGCTGCGCAAGCTCCCATATCCCAGTATAAAAAGTGTCAAACTTTTTTCATTCTCCTTCAGTGAAAGTGTAATACTTTTTGTATTACGCTTACCAAATTTCAGTATAACATATATGTCGTAGAACTTATCCCATTTTAGAATAAAAAAAGTATATTTAACAATATAGTTACTTCACGTTTTTATCGAAAGTAGTTGACCACATTTCATGGTAATCCGTTCATTCCAAAGGCCATAGAAAATGAATAAATAAAACGACGTACAATCGATACTCCTAATATAATACCTTATACCTAAAACCTTGTACACTACAATCAATATGGTTTATAATAATAATAATATGTATAAAGCACAACTGATGAGTGAACATATAAACATTTCGGACTTTATATGCTAATTTGAGTTTATATTACCATTATTATACACAATTACAGGCAAACTCCACGAAGCATTAATGCATTACAGGCAGGCTATAAATATTCATCCGAAGTTTGCTGATGCTTATAGTAATATGGGCAACACTTTGAGAGAGCTGCAGGATATATCAGGAGCACTTGTCTGCTTCCAAAAGGCGATTGAGATTAGTCCATCGTTTGCCGACGCGCACTGCAACTTAGCCAGCATACTCAAAGATATGGGCAACATTACCGAGGCCATTGAATATTATAAGATAGCGTTAAAATACAAAACAGATTTCGCCGATGCTTATTGCAATTTGGCTCATTGCTGGCAGATAATATGCAACTGGGATAACTATCAAGAACGAATGCAGAGCATAGTATGTATTGTAGAAGAACAGTTGAGCACTGACAAGCTGTGTTCAGTGCACCCACATCATTCCATCTTATATCCATTGTCGAATGAAGCGAGGAAAGAAATAGCTGCTCGCCACGCCAATTTGTACACCGATAAAATAAACATGCTTGAGAAAGTAACATTTGATCACGATAAACAGTCAAATGGACGGCTGCGTGTCGGATACGTGAGCAGCGATTTCGGAAACCACCCCACGTCACATCTTATGCAATCCATTCCCGGTCTGCATGATCGCACCAAAGTGGACGTTTATTGCTACACTTTGAATCCAGACGATGGCACTACATTCCGTAGTAAAATAGTAAAAGATGCAGAACATTTTGTTGATTTGTCCTCCGTCACGTGTCATACTGAAGCTGCTAGTATTATTCATAATGATGGTATACAAATATTAATAAATATGAACGGGTATACGAAAGGTGCTAGGAATGAAATATTTGCTTTGAAGCCAGCGCCTATACAAGTAATGTGGTTGGGATATCCAGGCACGAGCGGCGCGGCCTATATGGATTATCTAATAACAGATGAAATATCGTCACCCTTGTCAACGGCTTGTGACTTTAGTGAGAAATTTGCGTATATGCCACATACATATTTCATAGGAGACCACAAGCAAATGTTTCCTCATTTGAAAAAACAAATTATAGGAAAAATTAAGGGTAAAGATACTTTCGATGAAAGTGTAGTGTTAATTAATTCGTCCGAAAATGTAGATATTGAACAAATATTCCAAATAAGTGAGAGTAAAGAGATCATATCTTATGAAGAAACCGAACCAATTGAAGTAATTGTAAGAGAAATAGACATTCCGAATTGTATCATTGAATCGACAATAAATCCTGAACAAGTGCAGGTAAATTATTGTTTATTATTCAAACATTGATTCAACGTTCAGCTTCAACATTTAATCCAAATATTTAACATTTTGTTCAAGGTGCATGTGGATGGCTCAAATATACACAACGGTTTATTGATAAACAGTTGTAATAAGAGAGTGGCCTCTGGTGAGGAAGTTTTCGATGGCGTCATATTTACATCAAGGAGGCAGTACGGCCTTCCCGATGACGCGACAGTGTATTGTAATTTTAACCAATTATACAAAATTGACCCAAGTGTTTTGGAGATGTGGGTGAACATACTGAAGAGAGTTCCAAACAGTGTTCTATGGCTGTTAAGTTTTCCAGCTGCTGGCGAACCGAACATTCGGAAATACTCTCAGAACTTAGGTAAACAATACATAGCACTTATTTCATGATGAAACTTCAATTAGGGAAAAATTTGTTTATGTATTTCTAGGTTTGGAGCCTGGACGTATAATTTTTTCCAAAATAGCATGTAAAGAAGAACATGTAAGACGTGGACAGTTAGCTGATATTTGCTTGGACACTCCGCTTTGCAATGGTCACACTACCGCCATGGATATTCTGTGGGCTGGAACCCCTGTCATCACCTTACCGGGAGAAACTTTAGCATCCAGGTACGTACGTACATACATAGTTTATTAATACCTTTAAATCACACGTTATATCTGATATGAATTGAAATAGGATACTTTATATACAGGAAAATGGGATAGTTTGTGGGATGAAATTAATTAAATTTACCGTTTGCAAATAGTGCCCAGATAAAAAAAATGCAATGCTACCTGTCTAAATACTTGCTCTCAAAATAAACAAGGGTTAATATTAGTAGCGAGTTAAAATAAAATTATAGCTAGTGTCAACTAGAAAGATAGAAGTAATTTTCATGTCACAACAAACACACAACTAACAACAAAAATTATACACATACTCACACCAACGCGCACTACCACCGCATTGTATTACACGCACACTTCACAAACAAACCAAGACACACAAAGAGCCAAAAAATTTATAACCCAAACATAGAAAGGGAAAAAAACGAAAAAACAAAACACATGGCACTAGTTAGGATAATATATATAGGCATAGACTTAAGGCCCACACTGCACATGCACTTCCTCACAACACCAGCATGTAACAGATACACTCTACATTAGTATAAGTTTAGTATTAACATTAGAACAAATTAATATAATAAATTATTTATAAGGTACACCACAACACAAAAATCACTAAATTAATGTCACATACAATAACCAAAATAATCAATAAAAGTGTATAAACTCTAATAACTTTCTTAGAAAGTAAGTTCTAAAAAAGGGTACGGAACTCAAGTCCGTAGAGTTGTCCAAAAAAAGATAGAATGAAACAACTGACCCATAATAGACAAGAAGAGACTCCACCGACAAGAGCACAGCACGTGCTCTTGTCATCATCATTCACAGATGATGACGACGAACTGATTGACGATGAATTTATAATGTAACAAGAGCTTTCCCCGTGACTACATTGCGGGTCAAACCTTAGGTAGTAACTCGATTTTATTGACATAAAAACTTAATCAAATTGTTGTATATAAAAACCTTCACAGAAGAAATCTATAACTGATGGTGAAACCGCTTGTAATCTGTTGTGTGGTTAAGGATCAGTTAGCGGATATACAGGCAGACGCACAAAGCGACTTTCTTTATACTACTATAACTAACACTATCATAAAATAAAATGTACGCTATAGCAGAATCCGTTTGAAACTCCCGGACAATGACAGTGTTCCTACATAGAATAGAAGCTATAGAATACTATAGAAGAAGTTTTTTTGTTGTCGTTGTAGAGTGGCCGCGTCGCAGCTGCGGGCACTGAATTGTCCCGAGCTCGTGGCAAAAAGTCAACAGCAATATGAAGATATTGCCGTGAAACTGGGACTCGACAAAGAATAGTAAGATACTTTTATGCATACAGCTTTTATCGTCGTGTGTTATTGTGAAAGTTACTATACTTATACGATCGCTTTTTCTTGAATGTTACGAATTATCACAAACTTTATTAGAAATACACACTCGTATTTTACATTTTTACAGAAGCTTAAGCTTATCATAAAACGCTCAAAGTCTGTCGATGAAAGATTCCCGTTCCAAGCGTAGGTACAGTTAATAACCGCGAAATAGATTTACTGACTTTGTATCAATGGGCCGACCTTATATATTCAGAAAATAAACATGCCTACAGCAACACGATTGAGGCACGTCTATTTTGCAACAATCCACACCATGTAGGCTTATTGGCTTTTAAGAAACATAAAACAAGGTTTGATGGCGTCTTATTTAACGGCCGGCGACACAAAACAAAAGGGATCAACGATTAACAATAGACGGCTACTTTTCAATACTAAGTAATAACGCGAACAAATGGCAGTAAATAATTAAGCAACTGCACACAATGTTACAGATAATTTAAATTTCAAGGAGCATGGCAACGATATACACATTAGGTCGGAAAACTGCCTAAGTAATGCGTAATGAGTCACAATCTAAATTATCTGTCTACACGTATAAACATCTACGAAAGCTAAACATAATAAAATGCAATAAGTAAGGAGTGATGTATGTGGTCTAAAGCTGTGCTATACGAGTTTTGAGATTGTTATTAGAATTATAAACATTATTGGATTAAAGTTAATTTTAAGGAACTACCTAAATTGTCATTTTTGGATATATAAATTGACAGAATTTACTTACGGCAAATCTATATTCACACAAATGTCCACAACAATATTAGATTGCACGGCATTTTTAGGGGCTTATACGGGAAGTGGCGAGTCACCGTCTGCCCAGTGTTCCATGTTACCCGAACATTGCGACGCGCAGACGCCATAGTCCTAATAGTCCCAGAACCCTAGTTACATTAGCAATTCATCCCAATAGCCCTACACTGACCGGGGTGTGTCTTTGAGTGCATTATTTTATAGTGTAGACAAGGATAATCGCTGAATAGTGTCACGCCACATTTACGTTAAATTCGTCAAGGGGCCTCTACGTGTTGGCCTCCCCGTGGCCCCACGCAAGACGCCCAAAATTCTTCGTAGTCTTTAAGGACATCTTACAAATGTTTCACAAAAAAATAATTTTGATTTGGACAAGGTTTCATATAGTAATTTCTGTTTTCACAAGAATCGATTTTCTAATATAAAAACGTATTTGAAATCAAAATGAAATTTATGTAATACTGATTTGTCGTAAAAATTCTATCATTTTATATCTTCAGCAATCTGATCTTGAACGAGCGAGATAGCGAATTACATTTACGGCTACGTTCCACAAGAGGCTTACACCGAACACGCTCTCGATCGTGATTTGTCCCGTTCCACTTGCGGGCGCTACAATCGTAAATACAAGTGCAACATATTATTCGACCCACCTATTAACATAAGTCGTTGTAACCGCTGTGTGATAGAAAATTATAACGTAAATAGTGACGTTTTCGCGGCCAGTATAACGACCGTGGTCGCTGTGTGGAACGGCTGACGGTGCATTTTGTGTGTTGTGAGACATAAGAGGAACGTGCCTTCTATAATATGCGACAAATGTCTGAACGATAACGATTCGCAACTCACATAAAACTTCCAAACTTTATGAATATGTTAATATATTCAAATTGCGATGTATACAAAAGCTCTTGTAATATTTTAATTAACTTAAAAGTTTCGGTTTTCTACTAAAACTTCCAGCAGTTTGAATGTACTGAACATACAAAAGTCATTATGAGGCTAACACTTACATGAAATTGTATGGAAATGTAGTTGTTAATATTCACGATGGAATTATCGACTCGTATGTTATGGAAATGTAACACGATTAAATATAACTAGTTTATCACGCGGCTTCGTCCGCCTGGACTTAAGTATCATGTCAAAACTTTGTTATGGGTTACATTTATACATACATATTGTTACGACTCAGGTCTCGACAAATACAAAATCCACCTGCATTTCTGAAACAGCACATTTATCACCCGTCGGCATTTGAATTAATAACATTGAATTTATTTTATGGTCGTCTTTTTTGTTTACTTATTGGCATACGGCCTATTGTTGTATTGTAATCTTTTATGGCAGTCATTAGCCAGGTGCGTCAGATTAAGTCGACTTAGATACGGGGAAATTGCAGTTGCGCAGTATAAAACGAAGACCTGATGGAGAAGCGGGTTGCAGTCGAGCGAGAACCACGAGCGAAGCGGGACGTGTATACTACAATCGGGAATCTAATAGTGACAGACTTTGTGCGTTTTATGGAATTACGACCTTCTGCATTACGTTTGGACATGTTGTGTTCGGTTATATTTGTACCTGTGTTATACGTGTTTGTATAGTTCTAATAAACTCTATAGTAATTTTTATAGTAATTTTGGGGTGAGCAGAAATGATGGATTGCCACCTGCTACGATCCTGACAAACGCTTTTAGCTACTTTCATTAATCTCCTTATATATTCACGTGTATTTAAAACGCTGTTGTGTTTTATCTCTGAAATATTGATAAATTGAATTCCGGGGCAGATCAAGGCTATAAAGAAGTGACGAACACTGTCTTTAATTGTCAGCTGTACAGTCGCGGTATGAAAAAGTTCAACAATTTTCAAATTGATTCAATGAACATTTCGTGAGCACACCTTACCTTTAGAACTGAAATCCCAGAACAGGCACAATTATTACTTCACAAAAAAATTATGTTTAACTGTTTGTCAATAAAATTTAAAATTAATTAAATCAAAGTTGTTTGATTTCCTATCTTATCTTAAAATATTGTTTATAATATTTATGACAAGCGTAATGATTATAGCCTCCTTGTTTCTAATGACTAAAATTATTGTTGATCTCAGTGTCTGTCATTGTCAATAGTGCATTTCCTATTTTCATTTTATTATATTTTATAAACGTAACAAATGTAACATTTACTAAAATATTGCCGGGACCGTTTCTTGTACTCGTGCAAGCAAAAGCCGACTTTAAGGTGACGAATCTTTTTATACCAAGATTGTACATTTTAACTAGCTTTGCAGTCGTTCTTGCGGCTTCGTTTAAGCTTCGATGCTTCATATGAACATATGAATTTCTAGAAACAAAAAGAGTTTTAGATAAAAGATTATACTCTATTGCTCACCAAGATAAGCAATTACAATAATCGTATCTGACACTTCATACTTATTAAAGAGTCTGCTATAGAATCTTGGGCCCTCTGCGTTCCAGTGGTTCAGGCCAGCATAGGTTTAACGCACTGAATCAAAAGAGGTAGTCCGAAGATATTTGTTGATTTTTTCTTTCCTTACTAAATTAAAACATAGCTGTTCGCTCCAATATCTTATACTCTATATCTTACCAAGCTTTATAATAATACTAGAGTTTACCCTTGACCTCCAGTGCGTGTCTCTTGTTTATAGAGCAAGTGCTACACGTTAAAAAAGGCCAAAATGGTCTAAATGACCAAAAGACCACAGTGACCGACATGGCCAAAATGACGGAATAGGCAAAAACGACCAAAAAGGCCAAAATAATCAAAATCGTCAAAATGACCGAAGAGGCCACACTGACCGACATTGCCAAAATGACCGAAAAGGCCACAGTGACCAAATAGGCCAAAATGACCAAAAAGGCCAAAATGACCAAAAACGCCAAAATTACCAAAAAGGCCAAAATGAAAAGTATCCCTTGTCTAACCTCAGTATGAAATTTACATACGTACCGAATTTCAGCCAAATCGGCCCATTAGTTCTTCCGTAAAAGCATAACAAACAGAAACACAAATATGTTTTTATCCCGGAAACTATCCTATTTTTCGGGATAAAAAGTATCCTATGTTCATTCTCGGCATCGAAAACATATATATACTGAGTTTCAGCCAAATCGGTCCAGTAGTTTTTACGTGAAAACGGAACAGACAGACAGACAGACAGACAGAGTTACTTTCGCATTTATAATATTAATAGGGATTTTTCTTTCCATTTATTGTGTTTTCTCTTATTGAGCATGCACTGTCTGCTAGAACTCCATTCATTATTCAAAAGTAATTCTGTAACATGCTTCTGAATACAACTTATTGAAAAAAAAAGAACTTGAGATATAAATAGAATAAGAAATATAAAGAACACCAATTTTTAGCTAGTGTTGCTGGGGAGTTCCTTGCCGCTTCTTCTCCTTACCACCAATAATACATTGCGCAGCGTTTTACATAAAATAGGAAGTATAATTAATTTTTAAATTATATGTATGACTTTCATTAAAGTCGTAGTAGCGTAATGGCTAGCGCACGCGTCCCAAACTCAAAGGGCGCGGGTTCGATCCTGGCCGGAACGCATGCACCACTTAGGCAGTCTTCTGACCTAATGTGCATATTGTTACAATTACCACGTGCTAACAACGGTGAAGGAAAACATCGTAATGCAACCTGCACATCGAGATAACCGATCACCCCTATAATGGGAGGCCCGAGCCCAGCAGTGGGACATTTATGGGCTGATATTATATAACATGTATGACCTTTAAAAAATGTTCTCCAGTGAAACTTACTTTGAAGCCTGTTTGCTGTACTGCGGCTATAGAAAAAGAAATGATTAAATGATTTTTGTACAAATGTTTGCAGTCGCCGCTATATCCGAGCGAGGGTGGCGAAGGCCCGCCTCGACACCACTCTATTCGACTGTGAGCATTATGCGAGGAAACTGGAGTCCCTTTACGAAAAAATGTGGGCAAGGTATACCAGCGGACTGGCCCCGGACCACCTGAAGGCTGACTGATGTGAGCCGACATCTTTCGTTTCTATACTAATTTATTTATATATGATACTTATTTGATAACTTTCCACCAGGGGCGTAGCTGCCGCTGTATCAGCCGTGTCAATGATACAAGGGCCCTGAAAATTCCTTATCTTATAAACAAGAAAATAACTGCTCGGCCGACACGAACGGCTATCAGATTTGTCATTATTGTCGATGGAGGCAGAATCTAGAAAAACTGAAATCGTCTTCCACGGTTAATTTCAGAAATGAGTTTTCCGAAAAAAGTGCGAGAAAAATATATCTTTGCTTTGAATTGTTTGTCTAACTTAACTCTTAGGAGGGTCAAGTACAAATAGTAACTTATAAACAATATATAATTATTTTAATTCAATTTGAGTGTTTTGTTTCTTTCTTTCTTTCCGTTTATTTTCAAATAGATAACATTCGATTGTTTACGTATAGTGTCGATGGTTTAATTAGTCTGTGCGTTTCATGACTCACAGAACATCACTATTACGTCCCCCACAACTATCGTCGTCAGCCATTCACAGTCCACTGCTGGACGTAGGCCTCCCCAAAACGGCGCCACTCATACCTATCCGCTGCCTTTCTCATCCAGCGCCTACCGGCGACCTTGCGTAGGTCGTCGGTCCATCGGGCTGGAGGGCGTCCGACACTACGTTTACCCACAACCATAAAGTACTACAGTTATGTAATTTTTTTCATGTGGACTTATCTATCAATAAATACGTAAGCGATAGACGTGCAAACGTCAAAAGTAAAATACATACATACATACATAACTTCACGCCAGGTCCCTTGCGGGGTAGGCACGAACAACAGAGCGCCACACAGGCCCATTCTTACACACCTCACTTGCTTCTTTCACATTCATAGCTCTTGTCATGCACGCTCGTCTGTTCTTAAGGCTCCTAACATCACCTTCTGCTAATACATGATCAAAAGTAAAATAGACGCTTGGAAACAATATAACCATATATACAAATAACATTGCTTTTCCTTAGAAGATAATTTTGGTAGAACACGCACACGATTATTGTGTTCAAGCAGACTATTTAATCCTGTCTAAATTTCTTAGCAAACTTAATAGTATGGTTTCATTTGCGATAATGTGAAATATTTAGACTGTGGCTGATTGCATCTTAAATAAGGCACAAGTCATTAGCAATGTCGCATATCAACTAACGCGTTAAATCCGTCGCCATATGTGCGCGAGACGGCCTATACCTGTAACATTATCGCAGATAAAGCATCACCATAAGGAGCACCTTAGCTTAGATATTAAAATAGAAATTGTTTTAGCTTAACTGTCTTTGTATCTATTGTCCCTTTTTCCTGTACCACCTACATCACTAGATCGACAAAGAATTTCTTTTAATCTAGGTTACCTGGAAGAGATCCTTTAAGGCAGGGATCCCCAAAGTATCGATATCGGCCCCCTGGGATTGAAATCACTTTCCTAGGAGTCGATATAAACAAAAACTGATTTTGGGGGTAGTTGTATTACGTGTACCAACTTTTTAAATAATGTCTAATATTTTAGTAACTAATCGTTTAAAGTTTTTAAATAGATAAGTATTTTAAATCAAAACGAAAAACAATAGAGATAGGATTAAATTTAAAGTCATTTGGCTATGGATGGCTGAGGTATCAGCTCATTTTGGAAAAAGGGGTCTCTTGCCCAAAATAGTTTGGGCATCCCTGCTTGAAGCAATAAAGCCATCATCAGTATTTTGGTACCTAATAAAGTGTTTTCTCTGTAAATATAGAATTTAACCTTCAAGCGGGCGCGCGTAGTCAAATCGACCGCGCTTAGTACATTTTCGTTCATATTACTATTATTACCCATTACATTTATTTGTCACTTCTAGTAGCCTGTCGTTATGTCATTGGGAGTAAAACAAAGAATAAACCGTCGCTCGGGGCGCTCTCCCCACTTCACAGATCGCAATTGTTTTAGTCCTGGTGCAGTCGTCGAAAAGACTACACGCGCCTGTCGTCGAAAAGGTTACGTGCGACGCTCAACGTGACATACACTCGTTCACGCTCATAGTAGTTCTTCGGCCATCATTCAGTATTATCGAATTAAGCTTGGATTTTTTTATATAAAATGAGTTTTGGACGGTAATCACAAAGCGTAGTACTCGAGGAATTACTAAAAGAAGACGAAGAAGAGAGTGAATCGGAGCTTAGCGACCAAGACTCTGAAACTTCCGACCACGTCGTTGCAGAGGAACCTCTATCTACTGAACAAAGGGGGGGTATCGATGAAGTCGACAAAAAGGTAAATATGTATTCGGTTTCAAGGAAGAATAATAGATGACCATTGACATTATTCTTTCGTCTTCTGGATATTGCGGGAATAAATAGTATGGTGATTTTGAGGGCAAATAATATGACTCTACGGAAAAGGCGGATGTGTTTACGGGCATTAGGCACTGAATTCACAAAACAGTACGTCCAAAGAAGATCAACGATGGCAGGCCTTCCAAGAAAACTAAAAAGAAACATAAGGGAGCATTTGAATATGGAGGCTGGTGTTGCTGATACAGAAGCAGTTACTTCTGGCACATGCAGAGGAATCTGTAAAATATGTCCAGCCAAAAAGAGGAGGCAATCAAAAACGCAATGTAAGTGATGTATGAAAAATATTTTCAGAAGTCATACATACAATATTTATTTGCAATCAATGTTATATGGACAAAGAAACTGTTCTGATGAAAACCAAATCAGTGTTAATTCATTTTTATTCTTATTTTGTATTTTTTTATAATTAGACTAGGTATATATACTAGTCTGAGATATGTAAAAGGGTTTTGTGTTCCTAATTTTTGTTTTGATCCAAAGAATATTTGAGTTATGTTAATTAATTTAATAATTGTTTCTTTCTCATAATTTTAATTACTTTTTTTGACAAATTAGACTTTAAAGACAATGATAATATATCTGAGTACAAATAAATAAATAATTATTAAATAATTAGTGCTTTATTTCTTTTATTCATCCCATGGGTCTTTTCGGTTACGTGCGCCCGCTCCCGTTACAAATGACCGCGCGCCCGCTTGAAGGTTAACTAAGATTTTATTAAAAGCTTTATCTATCAAGGAAAAGCAAGGCATACACAGGAGCGTGCTATTAATAGTATTAAACTGTTGCTTTCGTTGCTAACTGTAAATGATGTAAAATAATATATATAATATCACCGCATAAACTTTAGCTGGTCTCACGCCTTCCCAGTTTTAGCGAATTCGCGGGTTTCACACCTAGCCCCTTTAAATGTACACGTTTTCTCGGGATTTTTTCATTACTCTCAGTACCCACATCAACGGAACTATACGCCACAAGCACTGAGATACTACGATTTACAAATAAACATGCTTCCTCTGTAAAACAATTAACAAAGCGTGTCACGTTATTTAGAGTGTACTAGCTTCTGCCCGCGACGTCTTTAATTTTTCGGTACCCTATATGTTGACCAGGGATATAAGCTACCACCATACAAATTTCATTTAAATCGGTCCAGTTGTTTCGGAGATTAGCCCGAAAAGACAAGCAGAGAAACAAAAATTTGAAAAAATCTAAATTAGTTCTATTTCACTTTTTACATCTGACTCGGTTTTTAGCATTTTTCATCTCTACAGTACTATATGTATAGATGAAGGCAATGTTGATTTCCCAAAGCATCTCTAAGTAATACAAAAGAACCTACTTACAGTTTACCAAATGAACACATTCCTACTAGAAGATATAATTACAAGTGAACTAGCCAAATGCTTTCTGTACACGTTGGACCAGTGTGTAGAGCCAACTTGTTGGACTAACGTGAATATTGGCATGCTTTGGTCGTTATGCGCCAATATTGGCCAGACAAACGAATAGTGTTGTCTTATCATGCACACATCAAAAGAACCTGACGTACTCCGTTAACAGAAATCACAATCATTAACATTTACATATACATTCAATTACTAATTGAACTTGCTATAATTGACTAAATTAATATTATTTTAATTTAGAAGTTATTTATCCAACCTAAAATAAATCTATCCATCTGTTTGCACTGCACCATTTGTTATTGTAACGCTACTTAGGCTGTTGTGCACCGAAATTTAACCGACGGTTAACCAAAAATAATCACTGCTTATCCATACATTTTTGGCGATTATCTTATTTTAACCATTCGGTCAAAAGTCGGTGTACACCAGCCTTAGTAACTAACAGACAGACAGACTGACAAAAACACGTAACTTTACTTTCAAATCGCTTTACGCGTTTTAATATATATCCTATATCATAAATAATTAACTAAATTTACTCGAAAAGAAAATATTTCAAATATTATAATAATAAATGGATAGATGCGCTAATAGGGGTTTTTACCCCTATTAGTTTAGTTAGTGAATTAAATGTAATTTCTCCGTGAGTGAATTGGAAATTCTTTTGAGAAAAAAATGTCTTAAAGCTAAAAAAAAAGTGCCGCAGCTGCTATAGTTTCCACATACATTAAGAATGATCGATACTCAAATCATATACACAATTCTTTGGTTCTCATTACTTTGAACCAGTGCGTTGACCCCATACTGACCTAATGACTGTCCAACGCTTACAACGGGAATTAGGCTAAGTTAAGAGCTGTACTTGTGATAACATGCATATTTTAACTTAATTTATGTTCTGATATTATAATTATTAAGATACGAGTACAACTTGTTCCTGCCGTTTTTTTTTCAAAATTATCACTTGCAATGATCTTGCCAACTGCTTTCAACTTTGACACGAATGTTCATTGGGCAAATGCTTTAATTCTTCATCTACAAACACTTTTGATCTTCCACCACTATGCCGGTTTTCTACCACTGCTCTTAAAGCGTTGAAATCCCTCACGACATACTCTTTCACTCATAGCAGCTTCACAATAACCGTCTATATATATTAATAAATAAAATAACACTTCCCGAAAATGGCGAGAATTCGGCTTATAAGCTGACATCTTTATTCGAGAAACGCAAATTAACTACTGGTGCTATCAGGTTATGTTTACAGGATACTAAAGAGTGCTTTAAGTTCATGATACATGTACTCGACGTCTACTTGTCGCTACGCCATCAATAGAGAAACGGCGGGAGCAAAGTTTTATACCTAATACAGTGTAAACTCTATATAACGTCACTCGATTTAACGACAAACTCCCTTAAGCATCGAAATCACTTAGCTTTGGTTGGTTTAGCTTGTCTTCACTCTCAATAACGACAACATTTAAGTAATAAACATACTTTTAAGGCCAACATTAGTATAAACTGCGCAGTTGTGTGCATTATTCTATCGCTTTAATATCCTAGTCCGTAATACACTCTATTGTCGGCATCATGCAAACCAAAATTTCTAAGAAATTCTGAAATACCGACATTTCTAAGCACTGCCTGTATCACCAAGATGGCTCAATATCGCAAGATATGAATAAAATATGTAAAAAATGCAACAATATTATTACTGGTGCTGCAAAAGACTAACGACAACTCGCTAATCGACTAAAGATAACAGTGCTCTCTCCATGTAACGGCAACTCGCTATAACGAATCTATATTCGTTACAGCGAGTTAACTCTATAGTTTACACAGTATTTCTTAAACAACATAATAATAATAAATAAAATAGTTTCTGCATGAAATCAAAATGTAAGTACATTTTTTTATATTCAGCTTCAGCTTCTATATTAATGTAAAGGAACGTAACAACGTTGTTGACAGCTCAGTACTGGGTGTCAATCACTGCATAAAAAATTGAAAAAAATCAAGATGCTAAGAGATCTGAATCTTTTGTATTTTGTAACCATACAATGATATTATTATCTTTGTATGGCTAGTTTTTTAATGTTTAAAACGTACCTTCTATTTTTGGAATTTTTATTAGCTTTCCGTTTGTTACTTATTTTATACTTCATGCTTTTTTAATACGTATATGTAAATCTTAGATCATATAAACGTCTAGATCACGCATCAATTGCACAAAAACGACACCAAAAACCGTGCACCAAATTTGGTGCACTCGCTCCTCACGCCGATCACGCCTGTTAGTGTCGTTTTGACTACTTTACTGGCTGGAGCTCTCACGAAAAAATCTTTATATCGTCCAGCGCTATTAAAATGTGTCGAAACTATTTTAAAAGAGGAAAAGATAAGGATATGATGTTATTTCAACGAAAAACTTACCACCTTTTTCATGATTTCTTAGTAAAAACATGAAATTTAATTTCGATATTTCCAAGGTTATCGAATTGACTAATGTTGTCAGGTGAGAAGTGAAACTTATTTTCCAAAATTTGGGGAGTTTGTTACGATTTTTTTTTGTAAAATACTAATAATTTGAAAAATCTATAGAAAACAGACATGTAATGTTTGTGGGTCCGTCCGGATTTCTTAAACCAGTTTATATTACGTTTTAAATTTTCTACAAATCCAATTGTAGCAATTCGTTGGATAAAAGAAATCTGGGAATCGCAAGATGTCCACCACTGGAATCCAAACAAAAGATCGTTTATGTATGTAAATATTCTTTTTAATAATAAAATATGTGTATGTAATAATAATTGACGAATTTATTATGATAATTAATACTGGGCATGTAAAATAGATGATAAATGTAGACACAAGTTTAATTAATTAATAAACAAAATGTTTTAAATATGTATGTTATGACACGGCCACATATGTCGCGCCGTGTGCATGACGTCACGTCGCACGTGTGCCAACTCGTCGCCAACATTCTGACACTTCGACAAAAGAGATGGATTGCAACGCGTACTCGGAAAAGATAATCGCAAAAGCAAAGTAGGACTTTACATTTATTAAATAGCTATAGGCCAAGTGCGTATCAATTCAGGCAAAGTAAATTGTTAAATGTGAATTTACTTAATTAACATGCAATAGAGGTGCGGACATTGAAATTAATTCAGATACATTTGTCATTTTGAAAAAATATTTTAATGGTGATATTTTGAAATTATAATATGTTATTTTAACACATGTTCTTTGATATATAATGTTACGCGTCCGCATCCCTATTGGCCATTATTTAATTAAAATTTATGTAGTAACAAATTGTATGTGCAAATATTTATTAATATAAGTTTATTATGCCATAGCGAATTCCAATAATATCATACTCATCGAAGGTTATTTGAATCAAACATCTCATACATATGTGTACAAATCGGTTGTGAAAAATGAAACCTAACAAATGATTCACAAAAAAAATTAACGCAGAGTAAAAACGTAATTAATTTCTGTTTCTTAGCTAATTAGCATATCGGGAGTGATAACCAGATACGGTTTTACAACTGTCTGTTGCTAGGTTTTTAAACTGCGCAGCCGATATACTAAAAAGTAAGAATACTGCGAATGATTATCGGTAAGCAAAAATTGTAATAAAAAAAACACGTCATATGTCTATTGTTCTCTAGACGACACAATATATTCTTGTCTCAATGTTTGATATAGCAAAACAGCACCAATAATAGGGGAGCCCAAGCAGAGATTTTGAGATTTACTCCAGCGTGGCAGAATAACATAAGGGGAGAAACCTTGGACTCTATTTTGTACCCCCTTCATATAGGGTTGTGCGTTTAGGGCAAGCGATCAAAATAGTACAAAAAAACAATCACTAAAAAACTCAAGCGCGTCAGATTAAGCCAAGGTGAGTTAATTACATGCAAAATGTCTACATTTCAATAATCTGACAATTTGCGTGTGAAACCGTTATCAGAAACATGTACATTTTTAGCTAGCCTTACACGCACGTATCTGTCCGACAGTCGTGGCTGGCGGGCAGATCCGTGCGTGTATGGTTAAAACGGATACGGATTTGCACACTGGGTGCCTGCCCGCTGCCCGTGGTCAAATCGAGTGGATCGGGCACGGGGCGGGTGGCGGGTAGATCCGAGCTCTCAACTGTGCGTCTGTGCGTAGCGACGGATGTACCCGCCAGATTTGACGTCAGTCGCGGACATTTTTACAGACGACCGTATTTGCTGGAATTACGACCTGAACTGCTGCCTGTACTCGTGTGTGGCGAATCACGGATCAGCCTGTCCGACAGATCCGGCGGGCAGATCTGTGCGTGTGTGGCTAGCTAATAATATCTGACGCGCTGAAGTATTTCTGTGTGGCATTTTTTTACATTTTTGAATACCTGTACACACGGACAATCCAGCGGACTGAGATAATTCTTTCTTTCTACTTACAAAACGTCGGAGCATCACAGATTTTGTAATTGCACCTACTTATGACTTTATACTAATAATAGGATATTTATAAAGAGGTAAAGTTTGTGAGTTTGGATGTTCGAGGTAATCTCCGGTACTAATGATCTGATTTTGAAAATTCTTTCACCAGTAAAAAGCTACATAATACTCAAGTGATGTAAGCAATTTTAACATTGTGATTAGTAAATTAAAATAGTAAAAATTGTTTCACGCCCAGCAAAGTGGGCACGGGGTCGCATGTTACAGCAATAATGTTCTGTGCACATCCTCGCACGAGGCACTGCGAGTGCTTTCTGCTTTTATGAGTTGGTTACAAAGATTAATTAAAGTATTTATATACGTGCGTGTGCGCGTGTGTGCGTGTGGGCGCGGGCCAGCTAGTGACGTCATAAATAGGTACAAGTAAAAAGAGTCAAATAGCGCATTAATTACAGTTTGATTTGCAATTTAAACTATTTTTATCTTGATATTTTAAAAATCAGATGATAAGATGTTATGTTCTTATACACGCATGTAAGTATATTAAAATTTATTATAACATACTAGCTGAGCCGGTAAACTTCGTACTTCGTATATATATAATGTCCGCGTCCGTATTATGTGTACTAATATCGCGAAAACTTAAAAAGTACTAAAACTCACAATTAGGTCAATATTCGTAAATGTTATGTAGTACGTAAAATTAAACTGAATCGAGGATAGTGCCATCTAGTGAATAGAGTCACCTTTTATTATTCCTGGTGTTCTGCTCCTAAGGTAATAAATCAGGTTAAAGGTTAAGTTTGTACCGATATATTCAGATAGATGGTACTGCACTCAGAGTTTGGAGAACGGTTAGCACAGACATTCATTTCAGTATATTTGTAAATTTATTATAGATAATCAGTGTTCAGTTTAAGAGGCGTATAAAACCCCTAGTTCAATTGTATATTAATTTCAATTGTCAATTTCCAATCAACTAAGGACCTGAAAAGGTCGTCAAACGCAAATTCATATAATGAACCTGTATATTTAGACACGTGTCAATCTCACTAAGTGATTCTTCAAAGGCGACCGCTTTACGCTGTTTGATCTTCACATTTAACACAAATTGTACAATATTTGATATAAATAAATAAAATATATGAAGAAATTAATAGTTTCTTAGTATAAAAACATAAAGTGCTTAGCTTATTCAATATTTTTTAAAGTGATTTTAGGCAAGTTCAAATTAAATAAATTCTGGTGTTATTATTATTCTTTTAGGTGGTTCAAAGACATCATTAGGGGTTGGACTCTGAGTGGGAAAGTGTCATGAAAATATTATATATTCTTGTTTATAGAGTTAATATATTTGCAATGTCATATTTATATTAACTGGAGTAAGTGTTGTCTGCTTCTTACGCTTTCAAAGGAAATCCAATAAGTGACTTGTAGGCTACTAATGAAATATTGCTACGTCCTTTTGTCACAAATCAAATGTAATTAACCTATTTTCAATTATATTAATACTAAGCTGTGCGAACTTCCAATTTTTCGAAATCAGTACTATATTATACTCAGTGATAGGATTAGCAGAGCTATTTCGAGTAAATCATATATCACTGGTAGTAATGACAGTCGATTTTTATGACAAATAAGACTGTTTAGTTTCAAAAACAGAATATATGAGTAAAATAGAATTGAATCACTTCCAGTTATAGATATTATATTAAATCACGGGTAGCTAACGTTTCCAGGTACGTCCATACTATGACCACATGTTGCAAGATGCAAAAATAGCTCTTCCTACTCCCATCACTAGTTATGCCAGTATAAATTATTTACTTTTATTAATATACTCTTGATATCTGAGTCATATCCCGAATTTTGCTTATGTAGAGATAAACTAAACTTTATCAAAACAACCCTCTGGCTCTTCAGGTGATCAGAGGGCTGGTGCCTTCCTCGGACCAAGCATCAGTATGGCGATCCAGCAAGGAAACGTAGCCAGCCTTCTGGGCACGGTACCCATAGAAGATACCTTAATTCTTCTTTTATTGTATTTGTTTATATAGTCATTATAATAGATAAACTTCCTAAGAGAAGATTTATCAGACCGTGCGGGTGCGAGCCGTGCCCCGTACATTCAAAACTTCGCCAGTACAAACAGTACAATGTACCACTTCAAATGAGGCGAGGAGATTTGTATAGTTTGTACCGCGGCAGTACATTTGAAGCGATGAGGCCGGTGAGGCGGTGAGCGTCATTCCCGCATTGAACCCGCACCTACAATACTTCTAGTTCTGAAATGTTCGTTAAGAATCGGATGTGATCGGCCTGGGTCGCCTCATTTTACTACCAGTCGTACATGTCACTTCGTCCCTCTTTGTCATGTGAATATTCGTAGAGGTGTTATTATACTGTTGTCCTCGTTCCGTTCTTCGTGACGGACGTGACTCTATAGCGTAAGCCGTAGCGGAACAAAATTTTTGAAGTAGTAAAAAATTATATTTTGAATCGTATCATTACAAATCCATTTTGTACGGGACAAATGTGCTGCCTCACACGTATAGTACTAACCACTACATGCACATAAAAGTATTTGTCTCTGCATCCAATCGCACGGCTCGCGCCCGCCACGGATTCGCACAAATCATCAGTCTATAAATGTAGTTTTATTCACATGTAAAATCTGTATTAATTTCGGGTAACAAAACCAAAAATTATTCCGAATTGTTTGGTAATTAGTTCTCCGTCCATGTTTACGTAAATAGAGTAATGGCCATAAATAATAAGTATGTCTTGGTTGTATTAAATTATGATGTTTAAATTTAAATATGGAACTTTAACTTTTGTTTGTTCAGAATTAAATGATTAAGTAAAAAGGACTCGAGTTTCATTTGTGAAGAAAACCATATTGGGGTTACACATTGTTCAGAAGGCCGCGTCCGACATGACGCTTAACGCGACCGAGAAATGCTCATTATGAAAAAACAGTGCAAACTCTATATAACGACACTGAAGGGACTGTGCATTTTATGGCATTATAGAAAGTTGTCATTAAATGCGGAGAAGCTCTTATTTTTGTCTGACGTCTTTTGCTGCTCCAATAATTTTGTTGTAGTTTTTTACTTATTTTATTCATATCTTGCGATATCGGGGCATCTTTGTGGTAAAAGAAGTACTTAGAAATTTCGGTATTACGGTATTTCTTAGAAATTTGGGCATGCATGATGCCGACAGCCGAGTTAATTACGGGCTAGAATAATAAAACGATAAAAAGACGTACACAGCTTTTATTAATTTTGCCAACTTAAAAGGTACTTTTTGCTTAATTATTGTCGTTATTGAGAGTGGGTGTAATGGTATATAGAATGTACCATCTATATACCATTACACCCACTGTATGTGGAAAATAAGCACAACCAACTAAAGCCAAGTGATTACGACGCTAAAGAGACTTTGTCGTTAAATCTGGTGACGTTACATAGAGTTTACACTGTATATGGTGGTGGTATCTCTCAGATCCCTGACACGGTGTCTATGCATCGTACACCGTCCGTTATTTGTCTGGCATACAAATCTGTCCAACATAAAGAATTATTATAAAAATAGTAATATGTTCGGTAGCTCTGCAGCCGAACATCTAGGTGTTATTGTGACATAATAAATACCATATACTAAAAGGGTATCTCTGGGAGAAAGTTTCTTATCGCACGTTACACTTCAGACATTCGGCGGATGGGAGCTAGATGGAAAAAGTAAAACTACAACGAAACACGCTGACTGCTGTATAGCGTATGCCTCTCGGTCTCTCTATGTCTCCCTTTTACGCCATCTGTGGATTTTGCGCGATACTACTGTACTTTAAATGTAAATATTAGTTCGAGACATTTTTACAGATAGCGCAATGTTATTTTCGAATCTTTACAATATTTTAATTCAAATTTGTTTATTTATATGGAATGACATTATGTGCTACATTTGAAATATATACTATAATAAGGGAATTTATTCCAACAAGGTGTCCCAAAGACAGCTCACGCGTTTTTAACTTCACATATTGTACCCCCATAAAACATCCCACCGTTCAGGAATCAGCTTAGAAGTGTGGACTTCAGAGGACTCGTGTATCCCCTAAGCCAAAGGTAAGATCACAGAACAGCTATGAGTGCAGTAATAATTATTATACCCAAGAAATAATATTGTAAATATTCTACTAGGTCTATTGTTAAGGATAAAAAATGACTCGTTTTTATTTGAAAAATGACTTTATTTTTCCTTTTTACTTTTACATATTAATAATTCATTCATAAGTACAGAAATTCTATAATAACTAGTGGTGTGGCCAATAAAATTGTGCTTGTCGAGACATTAAAGAACACAAGTAAATATGAATATTGTAAAATATATTAAAATTTGATAATGTTGTTATTTTATTGATTACGAAGCAATGTGTATTGGTACTATTATCAGTAAAGTGGAAGCTGGTGCCAAGTAAATAAATTGAGTTCAAATCATAATATTTAAAATTCTATATAACGAAAATACATCTAGAAATCTTTTAAAACTAATGTAAAAGATTAAATGCGGTATTGAAGATCAAAATACTATTTCTTTTATAATTCATATTTAAATTATTTCTGCTTTTTATTTCACAATATTGTTATTAGTTTATTCTTAACTTTCATTTACTTCTACATTACTATACGAGTACATCGAACGTACACTTAGTGTGTTCCACATTCATCTACCGCCCTATACTGTACTAAGTATTTACTCAATATTTTCACTGGTGGTATAAAATTACGTTATGAGGTAACAAGCCGGTTGTAAACGTTTTGGTATTTTTACAATTTATTCCTATTAGTTATACATTTTTAATTTATATTTCAAGGGACTCAGTTTACAACACAAACTTATATTAATATACACTGCACAGAGATCTTCGACAGTTAAAAAGAGGTTTTATAATTTTAGAATAATTCTTATCAATTAATTCTTAATAATGCCATCGTGGTCGTCTGCTCGTCAAAGCGTTGTTTCGTCTGTTATTACTGCGTATAATATTAATATATTATATTATATATAAATAAGTCCAGAAAAGTAGTACGTTTAAAACCTCTTTTTAAGAAGAAGAAATAAGCAATCTTTACAGACACATAAATGTTTGAATTTTCATTAAAAACTGAATTATATCGCCAGCACATATCATAAACATTAATTGCAAAGAAATCATATTTAAGGATTGAATGTTTTTGTAGCCTGTTAAAGTCATACTCGTATATAAAGGCAATAAGGTTATTTTCATATTTCTTATATACAATTAAGTGAGCAATATTAACGACAGTTTTAAGAACTACAGCGTCGTAGAAGAATTATTTTGAAAAATATGTGCAACAGGGTTTATGTATAGTGTGAAGATACTCGTACCTACCTTAAATACATCTTAGTGCAATACGCTAGACTGCCTCTCAAGGACTGGTTTTTATGATCCACTACAGGTAAATGTTCTCTTAATTATTTTCAATTGACTAAAAGTACATTTTACCCACATAGACTTCTAGTTAAGTGATGTTTAAATATTTATTTTTATTATATCTATTATTATATTTATTCCACTTTTTCGAATTTAAAACCTATTTCCTAATAACTTACTTTTTCATTTTAATCATCATACACTGAACTACATCGTCAATAGGCTTCAATGAAAATTATTGTTACAAATTAAGATTAGAAAGCACGGCTTGGTACATGTTTAAAATGAATTGCTTGTAACCGGTTTTAGTCAACTACAATGTAAACTCTACATACGACACTGACGAGACAGTGCATTTTATGGCGTTATAGAGAGTAGTCGTTAAATGCACAGAAGTCTGTTATTTTTGTGCGACGACTTTCGCTGCAAAACAAAACTACTGGTGTTTTATTGTATTTTTTGCTTTTATTAATCATATCTTGCGATATTGAGGCATCAAGGTGATAAAAGGAGTACTTAGAAATTTCAGTATGCATGATGCCGACAGTCGAGTTTAATACGGGTCAGGATAATAAAGCGATAAAAGAACGTACACAGCTGCGCAGTTTTTACTAATTTTGGCATGTAAACGGTATTTTTTATTATTTAATTGTTGTTGTTATTCCGAGTGGGGCTAATGCTATATAGAGTGTATCATTGTATGGAAGACAAGCTAAACCAATCATAGCCAAGTGATTTCGATGCTTAAGGGAGTCTATCGTTAAATGGACTGTCGTTACATGGAGTTTACACTGTATATAGTTTGGAGTGTTAACTTTAAAGAGAGAAGATTAACCTGTTGTATAGACTAACATAACCGGCATTATTGTGTAAGAAGAGAAAAGTATCATTCTCTCAACATACACATGTTTGTAAATGAAAACGTTCTATACCACGTAGTTGTGCTTCGAAGGTGTGGCAAGAACTGTTATGTGTTTAGTTATTTGTTTATTTTTTTGGTTTATAATAAATAAATGAGTCATTAGTGCCTACTAATGAAACTACATATACTACATTTAATTTAATTAAAATAAAGTTTGAGAAACACTGTTTTCTATGTTTACACTTTGTCTTATACTAAGATGAATATGGTGTCTATTGTGTGACGGTACTCAATGGCACCAACCCGCTCAGCTATACCCGAAGTAAGTTTTAAGCCTGATTCGAGATATGGGACAAAGCTTAAATACCTAAGACGCTAAGCACATTTTTAATCTGTAACAAGCTTAGTGGACAAATTGTAGTCCAGGTGCTATCTAAATGCAAGGGCCTGATACGTTTATCTACAAAGTACAATATGGCCCTTCCAAAAAATCGTTATATACGAGTTTCGTAAAATATCGGAAAGGGTTCAAGCTTTTGAGAAGTAAATCTATGTGTTTGTACTACATTATTTTTCTATACCAACGGCACATTCTTTTAAGAAATAAGGCAATACACTTTTGTACGTGAATTTTCGTTACTGAACATTTTCATAAATAACAATGCTTAAACACAAATAACCGACTCAGAAAAATAAAATGCTAGTTTACTAGCATTAATTTATGATTTATCATAAATTATTTTTTCTTACGAGTGATTCATTTAGAGGCATCCAAACTTCTGTCTCATAGATATATGGACCCCCAGGGGCCCACGTGGATCACTTTGGGGACCTATGATTTAGAGTGACTTTTTTGCTTATTGATTTTTTGACAAATACATGAGATCTATAAAAATCTCACGGTATTGTTGTTTAGTATTGTTTGACGTTTGACTATTGTTAACATTGGAAAGAGTTATAGCATCTACAAATTATTCAGCTGATGACGGCCTGACATTGATGGAGAGGAGTTACCGTCGCCGATGGACATTTGATACACCAAAGCTGCTGCCGATGGATTCGACGGTGAGACTGGAATGTGGCCACTGATGCCGGAACACAACTCGAGGTTATTGTGGCGATATGCTCTCAACCAGGGATTGTAGCCATTCCAACGAATAAACCTACCACCTGGCATAATTTGCGGTGAAATCATCGATGTAAATCCAGAACGTAAGTTGGTGATCTCCGAAGACGATGCTTACCTCACATATAGCTTTATTGTGCTAACAATTACTTGAGCGCTTCGGACTGGTACTACATGATCCGCGTAGAGCCCGTAAGTTCAAAAACAGTTTAAACTATGGAATTCATAATCTACGGGAAAACGTTGAATCCTGGTTTGAGCTTTTATAGTAAGATCAATTCGAAAGTGTGAAGAGATCAACTTCGAATATTGCTTTTTACATGGTAACATTATCTACTTCAGTCACATTTCGTTCTTTCAAAGTATTGTTGATATTATGGCCAATATTGTGTGTAGTGTAGATACAAGTTATTTTGTCCTATTCTTTGTTGCTGCTATTATTTGTTGGAGTATTGGAAGGAATTAAGCAAATACTTTTAAATTCATTGACAAGGAAAGTTTAGGCGGCCGTCTCGACAAGTTTAAACTATTGCATTGATTGAATAGTTTAAAGTACCTACTATTTATCTCATGGGGATAGATCGTGCAATAATTGAGTCTAAATTGGAAACCAACATGATTCGTCACTTCCCAAATACTACGTTAAAGAGCTCGAAAGCGTCATCGAAATTTGCTTCGGAATGAATCATGTTGTCCTCAGCCACGTACAACTTTTGAAAAAAATCCTATTTAGAAAATAAATTTATACAACGGTTCTTTCCTATGATTTGAATGATGAATTTTTACTTTTAGGTTTAACAAAAGTACCTCTGAAA
This sequence comes from Dendrolimus punctatus, assembly GCA_012273795.1. NCBI lineage: Eukaryota > Metazoa > Arthropoda > Insecta > Lepidoptera > Lasiocampidae > Dendrolimus > Dendrolimus punctatus. The sequence goes on from CM022533.1 coordinate 23,203,751, forward strand.
GTGGGGCTTCGTTAATCGGGCAAGCGTTAATAATTTAGGAAGATATCGCGATAGGTTTAATGCGTTATTTCAGATGCAACATTGATAATGACGTTACATTTTGCGTGCTATGCGTAATTTTTAACGCTTTAAATAAGACGCACTTGGCCACACCCTAAATCTTGAACAATAAAGCAGACGAAGCTCCATCATAAATTATGCCCTAACCTCTAAATGAATCACCTGTCACTGTGACAATTTGATCGTTTCTCTAGTCGGTAGCAAGTAAAATATGAAAGAGTATGTTTTTAATCTAAAATCTATTTCTTATTTGGAAGTCAGTTATAAAGGCATGTGATGTATTTGTTTGTACGATATTTTGTTTCTTGCGCACTGCGCTAAAACTACACATACCTAAGTTTAATATTTATAACATTGCTAGGACTTAACTTACTACATGTCAATTTTAGTGTTGGTATGCCTTATTTATAGGTATATGTAAAGATGTCTGCTTCATTCGTATTAAATGTAGGTATCAAAAATTAAATATAACAATATATATAATCCTCAAACTCTGTGTATATATTTATAAATAGCAACGGATTGTTGTTGTTTTTGTGTATAATTGTTAATTACTAATCTATATTACATGTTAAAATCTGTAATTTAAAAAAAATAGTGAACAAGGGTATTTCGAAATATCTGTGAAAAACATGTAAACGGTTATTTTATTACACTTATATTGTAAAATACCTACATAAAATTTCGATACTTAACAGTACAAGAATAATGTGAAATATACTTAACACATAACATACATAGAACAAATGTTACGCGAATTTAAGTAAATTTTGGATTAATTAAAGTACTTAAAAATAACATTGAAAGTGACGAAAAATTCAAAATGGCATAAAAATGTGGAAATATAATAGGAACAAGTGCTGTCATTGCGCCACGAAACTCTGTATCAATAGAAGCTCATTTGTTAGTGAAGTAATTTTTTGCCAATAACAAGACCCCTTGTCAATACAAGAGGTCCATAATTCGTCACAAGGACTGAGGACTATTCGTTTCCAAACATAAGTTTTATAGTTGATTATTCTTTTCAACCGTACAAGCAGGATACAAGTGACGCTGATTTTCTACCAATTCATGGTGAGATACTGGTTTGATTATCTATAAGACGTTTCTCGAAACAACCTCTTTATGTTGGCCTCCCCTTATAGCCCAAAATCCGGCTGCAAGATTACTATGTTCATGTGTTATTGAATAAATAATTAATTTCTAATTTTTACATATAATTATATATCGAAGAACACATTTTGCTAGGTTGATATATTTGGGAAAAAATCATACACTTGTTTTTATAATAAATTAAAGCTAATTTATTCAGTGAAATAAGATTGCCTGTGTAAAAGTGGCCGCAAATAGTGATCGCCTGCATCAAACACAGATTAGAGTGAAGGAGTTAACGCGCTACGAGCCACGTAGCTATCTCCCTCAATCTTTAACAGCATTCATCATATCAACCAGCATATTTGCGGCCACTTCTACATAGGCAGGAAACAGAAATTGTAAATCTAAATTCATAACAAAGTTACACATCAATTTCTGCATAACTTATGTTCACAAATAATATTAAAGTTTTGTCATATTATAGGATATAAACTCTTCATGATTATAATACGTGTAGTCGACGAACCATTTCCTGATCCGTGTTTTAAATGAGCCAACGGATAATGACAACAACCCTATTTCATCATATACAGAAAAAAATAGCTTTAATTTGATCTATAATTTATTTTAAAAGCATTGAATGATGTACTTTCGAAAATACTAAAGTAATATTATTTGAATTGAAAAAACTAGCAGCCAAATTTTTAAGGGAAAAAGAAATCCCTGCATATATAATGATATATAAAAATAGATTTTAATTATTAACAAATGAGCGTAGTAATCTTGCGGCCGGCTCTCGGACTATTAGCCTCGCATGCCAACCTTTCAAATGTCCGGAGTCGTTATTATGATCTGCGGCTATAAAAAATACAACTTCGTATGGAATATCCTTCTTTCTGAATAGAGAATCGACAAATATGACTGAACACTGGTTTGGTCATTTATTAATTGGCCGCTCCTAGATCCTACCAACCGTTCATTTGTCTTATTACCGCTTAAAGTTTGACAACAACTCTATACAAGTTATATTAAAACTCAACGGGTGGCAAGGCAAATGAGCGGTCAGTATGTTACAGGAACCGGCTGTAAGAGATATAGAAGCCGGCTATAAGAGGACCAAATCAGTTTCAGCCCTTAATTACTAACGTAGATATAAGGTAATATATGAGGATATTTTATATTGTACATAATTATGAGTTATTGTTTCTTTGTTTGTGTGTATATAATATTGGAATATGTTGTCTTTTAAATAAGTACATTATAAACTACACACCTACATAAAAACCTAATTGTTTAAAAAATTACAACACAAAATGTTTTCAACTCTCCGAGACCTATATATAAATATATACCTTGTTAGTTGACCAGTGTTGGAGCTTTAAGTAGTAAAAGATATGGGAAATTTTAACAACAAAATCACTCCCTAATTATTGTTTTCAGATTTTCGCAAAAAGTAAACATTGTGAATTATTGTTTAATTTTTTTTTTTAAACAGAAGTTAGCAAATTTTTTACCTCCGTTTATTTTCGTGTCAACATTACATTTTCACGGGAAGCTTTCACTAAAACCGTGGGTTCGTACCAAATACAAAATGTCTGCCGCTATGGGGGAAGTAATAATAATTTGGCGATAATTTCTTGATAAAAAGCACATATTTTACCACTTAAGGCACTGACATAGTTGAACAAACATATTGTATATAATTATTATTAATCAGCAGAAAAACACACACATTGTATATCCCCAAGCCAGTAACGCTTGTGCTATGGGTATTGTACAACGGACTACTGTGGGGCTAATCCCAGACACGCAGACCATAGTAAATAACTGTGAAAATACGTTTCCAAAATGTACTATACCAGGAATCGAACCCGGAGCCTCTGCGTTGCGTTGAAGAAGCGCGTTCAACTACAGAGGCCGTCGTATCATCGTTTATGAAATCAACTAACTCTTTATAATAATTAAAACCTGAAATTAAAAATACAGTGTTTGTAAGGGAGGAGGTCACACCACGTTCTTAACTCCTGCATGGGCTTTGTATGGATGGATGGCATCCATGTATGCAATAGGGACAACATACCTACGTGTTTCAACGAATACGTTAACATATCTGAGCTTATATGCTTTTCATGTAAATATTATATTTATCAACTAATTACAATACTACCATTTATCACACTACATGTAATGTATAATATAATTTAGTCTGCCACATTTGTTTCTTAACTTATACAACGTATATATATTAAACTATTTAGTATTTATTTACATGCTACTTGTTTTGACCGCCATATTGTGCATGGATCTTATATATGAGTATGCTATATAATATATCTACCAGATAACAGTTTTAGAATTTCGTTTCGGATAGCCGTCTGGACGTCTAACCACCTACATTAAACATTTACTTGGTATCCTAATCTTAGATCTAGCTGTCAACACAAGCCCGGAGCCTGCCAGCAAACAATAGAGGATCTCCTAAGAATCCGCAGTGCATAGATAATTTTAAGTGCGTACGACACATACCATATTTATATATTACTATAATTCTATACTATTCTCTTCATATGAATTATAATTTATTGATTTAAAAACATCTAAAATAAGGACTACCTACTTTAAAATGAATTCACCTATCTCAGTGTTGTTTCTTTCCAATCCTTGAGCACAAATAGAAAATGAATCTTTATGAAATTACAAAGAAAAAAAATTGATGACGTGAATATTTTTGGGTTTTCGTTGAATGTGTGGACTTCATGGTTTAACAATTTAAGATAATGCGAAGAAATATGAAATGTTCGTAGCTGAAGACAGGAGTCCTGCGTGTCAGATAACTGAGGGTCAGTTTAGAAGTTGTTAAGTGGGAAGACGGGATCATCGTCAGATCATATTCGTTGAATAATCACGGAATTGCAAATGGCAACCGTTTCCCAAATAAACAACTCTTGTCTAATGCTCAACACTTCTCTTCTACGGGAGCATTTCAAGATAGTACTAGCGGGCTAAAAGCTAATATATCTAGAATGAACTAATTTAGACAAGCGTTGAATGGACTACTGTGCAGCTAATAAAGAAACGGCTCAACTCATGAAAGATTTGCAACCTAGCAATCAAACATCGCCTTCACGTCACTGTAATCCAGCAGCTAATAATATAATAAGTATGGAAATGGAGTTAATTGTATTGATAGAATGATGATGAACTTTAACGTTTTTACAATATTATTGTAGAAAAAAAATTAGAAGCAAAATCTGATTGACTCGACTCAGGCAGTGCTTATAATGAATGATAGGTTCACATTACTTTCAAAGGGGGTATTTTGGACATGTGATAAGATACAAGTTTTTGGCCAAATGCCAAAAAGCGCGTGACACAGCCCTGGAAACGGGGAATCCGATCACATGATTGGCTGCGACAAAATAACTACTTTAATCATTTCACGCCAAGATGACATAAGCTACCGTGGTGCTGGGAACAACTATTCTGCTATGTAATTTATCGAATTGCCTTACATTAGATACTATTAAAATAATTTTAAAGCTACTGTTTTTATATTCAATATTAATTATTTCGATAGAAATACAACTATGTTAAGACAACAGTGATATCATTCAGACAATGTACAATTAATGTTAACGGTGTTCAGCCCCTCTACAGTGTGTTTAATTGAATATATGTACAGTTCACTTGACTATATATTAAGTACCTATGTATGCCTACGAGTACGAAGTCCTAATATTATGGAAATCATTACCCACGTTATACTTTTATGCAAGCGTTATCTTCCTAAAATCTTCTTACTAACTCTTTCGTACTATACGTGCATTTATCAATATCAATCAATATACATCCCTAAATATATTAATCAAAAGTTACATCTAGTTAAATTAGATTACTTGCCAAAAAAGTATTGACATAAAACATTGAATTTAAAACTGAAAACAAAAATATTTTGCTAATGTATATGAACGTTATTAAGATGTTGATACAAATAGAATAATATTTAAAAAAAACAATGCATGCATGCTGAAGGTTTAAAAGTATTTGACGACAAATTTCCGCACATGCATGGCGCTAATTAGTACTATTAAGCCAGAAAATTTGCCGCTGACCATCTCTCCCAATTTCAACGACCGCCACCCGCGCCCCTTCAAATAGCAACCACGAACCATACTTCCCCACAACATGGCAATTGAGGTTTGTAGTGTGTCGTGGAGAGGGAAGGACGGCTACACACACGTACAGCGCCCGCGCACTTTTAGGCTCGTCGTTTAAACTACGGAATGCGTAATATACGGATAAAGTTGGATCAACTCCAGAATATGGAGAGATCAACTAAACCTCGTTTAGTGCTTTTTATATGGCAACATTATATACTTCATTCACATTTCTTTCGACCCATTTTTTATTATTATGGCATATGGTACCAGTTATTTTGTCCTGCGTTGGTGTTGTTCTTTGTTTGGTTATTTGACGGAATGAAACAAATACTTTTAAGTTCATTGACACCGACCATTTCGTAGTTTGTGCAACGCAGGAGAGTTTAGACCGCCCTCTCAGTAGTTTAAACTGTTGCATGTTGCAACTGCGATTGATATTACAAAATAATTGAAAATTAAGTATTAAATTTGGTTGCATGGTTTGTGTAACTACTGATTTTACGATTACTGATTGCCTTACTCTTGGCGCTACACGAATCCGTATCAACTTATGTTTATGTATTGAAAATAACTTTAATTATTGTCTGCACAATTATTAACTAAAATAGTATTAGGAAATTGCGATATTGAGCTGAAAAAGTGCTAATGATTTTGCTCTCATTTTGTTGCTTACGAAAAATCATCGATATCGACTACATCGTATGCGACGTCACAACACTAATAAATTGCCATGTCAACCTGTCCCAAACTATACAAGTACGGGTAGTACGGGTCACGAAAATTGAAGTGGGAGTAATATTCATGGGTAAACCTTCTCACACGCGGCTCATATAGCTATACAAAACTGTATCAATAACAAATCAATGCAGGAGGTTCCGATTAGCTAGTCGTGAATATTTACCTGGTCCACTAAGTGATAAAAAGAATATTACTCAACTAACACTTTCTGGCAGAATGATGTGCCTTTGCGCCGGTTTGAAATGCAATCCTAATTGCTGCAGGCGTCGTATTTTTAATGTAGACCAGTTGAAAGATTTAATATATTATAAACAAAATTCAGCATGCAGTCTTCGATGAAAAGCAAATTTGTTTTAGAACTTATTTTCATAATTTACAAAAATACAACACAAAGCTTTAATAAATATGAACACACGAAATATTCTGCGACTACAATTGAAAATAAAGTAACATCTAGTGATTTTCTCATAATACTAGCAAAGAATAAACAAATCACTAATTTTACATAGTAATTATTTTAAAACTACTAAAACTAGTTTTTGAGTCAAGCGGAAAAAATTGAGCATCAGATTAGTTAATTTAGTAAGTTTTTATGCCACCTATTTCACCTCGTTTTAAATAATAATTCGAAACATTTTTTTTTTAAACCGGCCAAGTGCTTTTCCGCTGAATTTATTTCTGTCCTTGCACTATGAAACTAATAAGTGTAATCGAAAATTGCAAAAACTACACAACAGATCTGCTTTAAAAAAACTTTAAATTATATTATATATTATGAGCTTCTGACCCTGATTTTTTTAGCATTGTTTGTCTTGTCTTGTTATTCGATAATAATTATTTAACTCAGTTTAATTTCAATTTATGATTTCTCAGTCTAATGCTTACCATAATCTTTAAAAACCCCTCAGTCATCTCTTTAACGACCAGCCCTAAATATTGTAACAATTCACTATCTAAATCGTCCTAAATCACTACAAAAGGCGTAGATAGTACTTACTTTCTGACTATATTTTACCCATATGGACCCAGTAGTTTTTTGAGAAATATTTCTTTAAGGATGTATATTTTCATCACGCTTTCACATAATATCGGCATGGAGCGGCTAACATTGAGTTAAGCGCGTTTCGTTTGATTTGAAATATTTTGATGGCGCACGTCCCCCTGAACCTATTTGTCCACATCCTAATTCTCATATACCATCCCCTCTATTCCATGCCTTATTAGGTAGAGCGTCTAACTGTTTGCAGAGAAGTTCTCTGATTCAGAGTATTTTTAGTTAAATGAGTTTTAAGATTCCTTAGTCAAGTGACTAAACCACTGGACGCTGTACAGCTGTACGGACCCTTTTACCATATGTTAGGATAATTTTAATGTTTATAAATACTATGTCAATTCGTAGCTCATATTCAAAACGTTATATTGATCAAAATAATTGCAAGATATCAGAGCGACATCAGGAGTTGAATGTTTCGAATTACTATTAAATAATAATGGAGCGGTGGCAAAATAAGTGGTTCGTGTAGATATCCCCTCTATTTATCCTCTTCCAGGAGGACCAGATCATCAGCCACGACGTCGGACACGTGGAGATAAATGATCCAGTACATGAGGTTAAAGCACACGAAGCAGACGGGGAACACGATGCGGGAGTACTTGTCAATATCCGAAGGTGTCATACCCAGCAGTTTGCTTATGTCCTGAAAACAGAAGATTTCCTTTCTTTTATCCGAATGAAATCGATATACAAAGTCATTCAAGACCAATGTTCATGTAACAGGATACGCCAGCAGAAATTCACTAACTGAAGATAATGCACAGCAGAGTATTTTATCATTCCTCCTGCATACAGTATAACGCAAGCAAAACTAAATCAGTCATGAACATGTCGACATTTACCTTTCCAGGATGCAGAATATGCGGAGGTGGTCCAGGGTTTTCTTCTTCCGCACCACTTCTTCCCCCATTTATCGTATTCTCAAGTGTTCCGCCTTTAGAATGTGCTTTAGGGTCGTGAACTTTGAATCGGACCTCCTGGAAACATACATATATGTTTTCCATAAAGGAAGACAGAGATAATGGATTGCTACTATCCTCAAAAAAACCCTTCGCTTCATCTAATTTCATTAACCTCTTGATACATATACGTATATTTACTTATCTTTCTTCAAAATGTATTTTAATTATTGTTGTACCTCTCTCTTTTCTTTCGCCATAGTATATATGTCTTTTCCCTCTACACTCCTCTATTCTGACATACATCTTCTGTCACAGCACAAATCATCATATCATCCTTCACACAATCTATCCATCTTTTTTTTGGTCTACCCTTATATTTGTACCCATTCATCTTATAGTTTAATATTCTTTTTGTCACGTGACTTTCTTCCCTCATCATTATATGCTCATACCGTTTTTTAATCTTCTTCCTCTAAAATTTTCAGGTTGTTCTTATTGTCCCTGATCACTCAATAAAAGACAATGGTGTTAGCAATCTTACCGATGGTCTCCCTGGGGGGCATCGGCCTAGGGTTCCCATTTTGGACAACGTATGCGGATCACCTACAGGCGGACAATCGACCGGTAGTTTCTTTTCGGACGCTATCTTCTGTATCGCCACGAACCTTTGCTTCCTCATCTGAATCCTTTTAGCCATGTAGCCTACTGTGGCGTATTCTGCAAAGACAGGAGAATACTTTTCACATAAACTTAGCCTATTTGACTTATCGGAAACATCCATTTATATATCTACTATTCGCTTAGAGCAATATAACAGAAGAATTCGCATCAGACACAAGAATAGCGCACAATCGCAATGCATTTGTAAGTGTTGAATTACCTAGTAGACTGGCGAAAACCATCACGAAACAGGTTCCCAGATATACGTCAATCGATTTGACGTACGAGATCTTTGGCAGAGCAGCGTTGGTGGAGGACATGAGCGTGGTCATGGTCAGCACTGTGGTGACTCCGAGTGCAACGCGAGCCGGGGTGGCGTTGCGGTTCAGCCAAAACGACACCCAAGATATGATCACAATCAAACCAGATGGAATGTAAATCTGAATTAGGTAATAACCCATGGAACGCACAAACTGAATTTCACAAGCCAATCTTGAATAGTTTCCTGTAAAAATTTAATAAGAGATTAATAAATTAGTGGAAGAATCATTAAAACAATTTTAATAGTTTTTCATAAAATAAAATTAGCTTCTCGAACAGGTTAGATCAACATCGATTGGGCAAAATCAACGAGTACTGAGAATCTACTGTCCAAATAAATCTATAACAAACAATGATAACTGGTTAATTGTTAAAGCAATTTGCTTTGAATAACAAGAGATCACAGATTAAGATTACAATGTACCACACCACTTATTGTGTTTGAGTGCAATTATACAAAAGCAGGATGTGAGAAGATTCGTGGCTGTTTCTGTCCAGTGTTCCACGTAGTGGTGTTTCTTTTGAACAATCGATAGCAACCGAATGTTGCCCCTGCAAAGATACCCCCACGAGCCCAAGTACCTGTGGTCAGGGAGATCTCCATAGCGCGCTGACGATGGCCCAGCACCTTGAACTGCGGCAGCGACACCTCGCTGGAAACACCCACAGAGTTGGGCCCCTCGTTCCATTTGTATCGGATGTCTCGCATGGTGTAGCCGACTGTGCGCAGCGGACATTATAAATGAAACCACCCCGAGCCCATCGCAATGGGTTTTGCAACACGAGTCGTCATTCGGTCGGGGCGAGAGCGGGGGAGGTCGCGAGTAAGGCGCGTCTCGTCGTGCGATCGGTTGTCTCGTCATGTTAGCGTGTGTGCGAGTGTCTGTCTGCGCTGTCGTCCGTGTACACACGGCACGGGCTGAGGGAGACGGGGCAGTGGCGCAGCGACGGGCGGAAGGTGCTAGGGACAGCGGGCGATGCGGGCGGTTACCTGTGGTCAGCGTAACGACAGTGGCGCGCTGCCGATGGCCGAGCACCCGAAACTGCGGCAGTTGCACCTCATTGCTCATGCCGACGCTCGAGAGGCCGTCTTTCCAATGGTACCGAATGTCTCTCATTGTGTACCCGACTCCAGAGACATGCCAAACACACAAAACGCTATCACTTACGCTGCGACCGCGGCGGCGCCGGAGTGGGGGCGCGCCCCGCGGGCCGGCCCGAGTGCTGGCTGGCCCCAGCGCACACGAGCCCACTCGGCCCGGCTCGCCGTGGATGATAGAAAAATATAAATCAACTACATCTACTTGCTAACCAAATGACAAAAGCTATCAACTCATTCTTTTTCCTACGATACTACAATATTGTAGGTATGAGAGTATCTACGGCTAGAAGTACTCCAGACATTCACCACGCGATTTTTGTATGCGAAAAATGCAAGTTTCTGAAAGGCTGCTTTAGAGAGTGAAACAAAATAGCGTGATGAATTCTTTGGTGAGAAATAGAAATGTTGAAAGTAATGAAAAATCTTAAATTGGAAGAGTGAAGAGAGAGAGAGAGATGTGGTGCAAGTGCTGTGGCGCGTTGGCATGTGTGTGAGGAGCGGAAGCGGGGTTGGTGCTCTGGTGGTGTGGTGTGGGTGTCTCCCGGGGCCGCCTGGGCGCCACCGTCCCCGCCTCCTGTAGCCCGCGCGGTCCGTCGCCTCGGCGTCAGTTCTTTCGCTTAATGCTCGTGAGTTCAAAGGCTTACTATCAAGGAGTCTGCCTTCTGCGGGTGCTGTATGCGAGAAGGAGACGTTCCAACTTATGAAAACACGAAGAGAATCACGTGTCGGTCGTGACGGTCAAGTATTACGTTCGTGCTCACAGGGTACCCCTGAGTAGCATCTGTGATACAAGGAAGTGGTCACAACACAATATTAGTAAGCCTAGTGATAAATTTGCATCGTGGTTGAGAATCAAAATATCAATGATCGCTTTGGGTGAGCACATACGCGTTTATTGCTTCTTTGATTATTTTTCTATCATCTTAAAAGTAGCCTCGCACGATTCAATGTCAGCCAATTATTTTCATAATTTAACATATTTCATATAATATCACATCGAATATAATACATTTTTGAATATAACACAATATACAGAAGCGTGCCAAATACACTCTCATTGTAAATAATTATATTAATCTGTAATCTGAAATATCACACAGTGAATTCTAGTGAAATACTTACAACTCTCGATTTCTATGTGACACAGTTGTCGGTCCATTGGGAAATACTGCAGGTTCATGGGGCACGATGCTGTGATTGTCAACCTGCAATAAAAGCTCTGATTAGCGTCGTTCAGGTATAACTTCTACTTTATCTGTAGTCAAAAGGTCAGTGAATCTTATGCTTCACAAATAAAGCTGAAGAGTTTCTTTGTTTGCTTGCTTGAACGCGCTAATCTCAGGAACTACTACTGGTCTGATTAGAAAAAATATTTTATTTTCAGTCTTAGGTAGCTTATGTACCGAGGAAGGCTATATATCATCACGTTAAGAGTAATACGACCAATGAAGAATATTTCAAAATCGGGAGCTTTTTTTACTTTTTTAACTATTCGACGCGGACGAAGTCGCGGGCAGAAGCTAGTCAATAATAAAGCGAATTTATTTATGTTATTTTAATTGTAACGTTGCTTCGAATCAAAACTCCACTAAAAAGTGACGAAATACGCATATAACAATACCAAGTTTCAAGTAAGCCGAGATTTTAAAGTTTACTAAACCAGAGCCATCATGATAGATTTTTAATGGCTAGTTTAGCTTTTTTTAATCAAATAAGTACTGTTAACTATCACAAGGTGCTAAAGCTCTTGCTTACAAAATGATAGTCATTATTATTACAGTAAACATGCTATGTTCACAGAATTCTTACGTCGTAACTAAAGCACCTTGATACTTGCACGATGTTTAACACCGTACTAAAATCAATAGCAAGTATTGAAATTACTCTTGACCGAATATCAGGGTTGCTAGAGTTCCGACTTTGCGAAAGTGCCGTCGGTATCATTTTGTACTTTATTTTGCCATCCTGTACTTAATAAATTAACTTTTTCATTGCGAAGATTCAATGAAAAAGCACAAGAGCGAAGCCAACACGTTGCGTGCTTAGGATGGAACAGAGGAGGTAGGATAAGGGAATGTCACAACGCACGGTTATATCAAAGCTCGCCGAATTACGCCGATATTCTTTGAAAGCGTGTTATCACATCGATCAGGCTTGCCCTAAGACCTATAATTAAAATAAGTGTTCCAGGTAATGATATGATATATATATATAACACCGGATATTTATTTATTTTCAAGAAAAAAGGAGATGCAAGATGTTATTTATTTATTATTTTATCTAGATTCAGTATTATTACCTGATACTTCTCGTGATGGAGCCGGAGTAGTGGATCCGTATAAATTCGTTGCTGGTTGTCGCTATATGGAAATAGGATTGTTTCTCATTGACAAAGAACGTATCAGGCACCCATATGTTCTTTATGAATTCTGAGCCAACTGATAAAGTTTCCACTCCCGTCCGCTTTTTGTACGCTAGACGTGGATCTGTCCAAAATTGTCTAAAGTAAAAATCCAACGTGAAGTCCTGAAAAAAATACATTTGGATTAATGTCTAATTTTAGAAAACCCGACAACATAAAGGGAATACAAGAATATCTTGTTATTTTGAAGAACATAGGTCCTTCATTCTACGAACGATATATTTGAGCTTCCGATGTACTTGAAGGCTTAGATATGATGAAGGACCTATATTATCAGAACAGCATAAATTTGTTAGAGTTGTTTTTATTGTATTATAGAGACAACACGAAAGTAATTCTATTCGATAACACAAAACATCTACACTGCATGCTCGACTCCATCGTACGCTAGGTGATAGTAGGTACTGCGACAGACGTGTTATAGAAAGTTAGAGGGTAATTTCCAGTTAGGTACATTTAGGTCCGAAGCTTGGTTCTCGTAGCATCGGATAACAGGGCATTATAGAATAAATAAACACTACACTACATCGAAGACAAATTGAGCGATAAGCTTGAACAGTGAAAGTGAACAAAATGTGCGCAGTGTCGGGGTGAAATGAAGCGTACAAGACGTGGGTGAGGATAGGTGTATGAATTCGGAGGGAGATGTGGTGCTCTAGTGCGGGGAGGGGGGTGGGGGGCATGTGAACGGTCGGGGAGTGGGCGGAGATGGACATCCACGGCTCGACGGAGGCAGCCCGCTTCGGCCCGAGACTAAGCCGGGTAGCGCGTGCCGGCCGCCACCAACAAACACCGGTCTAGCCTCGTGGGACAACTGGACCGCGATGAGCCCGATCGGGGAGTTCGCCGCCGTCCCACCGGCCGCGGGCCGAGGGTCACGTCACACTGTGACCTTCACAACCTCGATTCGGTTTCCATTTCGGGGCCCATCGTCCAAACATACGCCTAGCAAGCTCACTCAGACACATTGGAAAACCGAATGTTCCGCTCGCAATCAGACAGTCGCGCGAGGATCTCAGGGTCCACCGCGATATGTATCAACTAAATAGGTGTACAATCAGGAAGCATGAAAAAAGAGTTCGGTTTAGGCCAAAACGTATCGATGTTCCATGTCACTGGAGAGTTCAAAGATATACAATTACGTTGGCAATATTTTAGTAAATACACATAATACGTACATACACCACAAACTACAGAATGAGTCACGATAAGAGATTCAGTCGTCGCAATTCCATAGAGCCTCGACAGCGTCGCTACAATATGACAATTACACGCTGTTGTTCAATGTATTTATTACTGTGTTTTTACTTTACAAAATTATTGTTACAAGTCATGTATGGAAAATTTCTCGAAGTTCATGTGATCAGAGTATTCGAGCAGCTACTTTGGAGTTACGAGTACTGCAGGACACACAATTGGAAAAGTTCAACGTTCGTGTGTTGCCTTTCTTATTATGACGTCCAACTGTTGTCCTAGTAATGTTAAACGTGATAAAAGGACACATAATAAGAATGCAAGTGGGCGGACAAAGGGCGATCTGCTCCACCATAACGCCGGCATGCTCGCAGCCTCGTGTCTGGGGCTGCTCGGTCGCCGGGGCGGGGGCCGGGGCCGGGGGCGCGAGGCGCCGGGGCGACCGAGACAAGCGCGACAGCTGGCAGGCAGGGCAGGGGCGAGTACCATGAGCACTTCCGAGACGGAGCTGATAGAGAGCACATACATGGTGACGCCCACCTCCACCGGGGGACCTGCAATCAAGCCCAATCGTGAGTGACCCCCGCGGCGAGCGCCCGGCCGGAACCGAACCGGGGCGGGGGGACCGAGACGTGGCCCATCGCCGAGCGACAACCACTGCGGGCCGGGGGGCGCGGAGTGCGTGCGAGGGGTTCGTCACGGGGGCTGCCGACGGCACCGTGCCCGGGGCACGGGGCGCGCTCTCTCGCTATGGCAAAACGTGCTCGCTACCTCATCATCCTTCTATGCACATCTAGCACAAATTGGAAACATTGAATTTTTCAAGTGGGAAACTAAATTGGTAACATTTGTTCTTTTGAGAAATCAATTACCCTTGTCAGTGACCGAACTGACTGATTTAAAAAAAATAAACACTTGCTCTATTATTACACCAAATCATAGCCTAGCCTGTAAGGATCAATTCCCGTGAAAGAATGTTAAACCGCAAACTATGGGAAATGGTTGTTTTTTAACAAAATATTCTATATTCCATACAATAACTAAACATCAAATTACGCCAGTCATTTGAACGCACCTCATTTAAATGCTATCAATGTTTACCCATTGACTAATTTGATTGATTGAAGTAATATAAGGTGCGTTCCGAACACTAATTTATAGACTATTGAAAATAGAGTAATTTTCGTCGTTGAATAAAATGAGTTGAGGTTTAATTAATGTAGAATAGAATATTTTTTACAAAAGCATCCCTTTCACTTCGTTTGCCGTTTGACATTCCTTCACAGAAATTGATCCTTACAAGCTGTACTATGAATTGGAATAATAATAGGTACAGAATGTGTGTGGTTTTTTTTAAATCAGCCGATTAGATTCCTGAGAAGGGTAATCGATTTTCCGAAAATCTAATGACACCACTTTAGTTTTCGTCAAAATGGGCCTGGAGATTCCTCTTAGTATTTTTCGCTGTCTAGCATAGTTTAGGATTTGGCCCACTTGAAAATTCACCCGCATATGTATGTCACAGTGAGATGACGAACACCGGGATTTGATCAAATCCCTAAGAAAGATTTCTGATCAATGTACGCGAAATTTTACAATCACAATTATGCGGGTGATCAAATTCCTGAAGTGTTTTAGTGAAATGATGAAATGAACAAGTTAGGACTCGCACAGCTCTATGTTTTGCTGTTTCCACTTTCCTTCACCTAAACATCCCGCGCCGACCGTGCCGGTCAGCGTTGCTCTCCTGTGCAACAAAGTAGTGCAGAAGTCGTGAGGGGTAGTGAAAGGCCCCGACCAGTGACCAGCACTGTAAGTTAAGCTAGGCTAGCTTCCGGGCAAAGCCCACGAGCCGAGCGATTGATCACCTTTCATTGATAACTATTTAAACGATGGTTAACAGTCGGCTGTGACACTCGCCGGTCGTTCCGTTCAGCAGTATCACTGTGAACTAGCCCGTTCTGCATTTCCTAATCTACATCGGTTAACTACATAAAGGAATTTGACCAAATCACTTGCTTTGTTTAGAGAAATCGCCCCGCAGTGATATAATACAATATTATGTCATCATTTCACTAAAAAAGTTCAAGTATTTGACCAAATCCCTCACTTTTTCGGAGATGTTACCCAAAAAAATTGTTATTGTGACATATTTCGTGAATTTGATAAAATACCGGTTTATTGTCCTTTTGCTGCGACATACACAAACCTTGTCCATAATTTTTCTAACATTAGTGTAAAAGGGGGTGTGGGTGTGTTTGTTTTGAATAAATGAGAAAGAAACCGAGCATTTTGCCATGAAGGGGGAGCGCGTGCTAAGTTTTACTGCGGCGGCACGGGCGCGGGCGCGGGCGCGGGCAGCGACACCCCGACCGCGACCGCGCCCCCCGCGGGCGGTCGAACCGTGGACACGGGTGCTACAATGAACGGTACGATGCTGGTGATATACTAAAGGACAAAACCTTGCTATGTATGCGCTGTGTCTTTAATATTGCTATGAGAACAAATACCATTTTCACTTCAGAGAGGGAGCTGATGGAGAGCACGTACATGGTAACCCCCACTTCCACGGGTGGTCCTGAAAACGACATAACACAGAGCACATGACAAGTGGTAGTTTTTGGAAGTGCGCCTGTCCTCGGGCAGCTTAAGCTTTCCTTGGTTTTGTCTTCTACCTTTGTAACTTCTTATTTAATTTTATATAAAATAGATTACACACGCTTCATGATTTGTCTTTTGTTTTTATGTGACATTTGCTATAGTTTTAAAAAAAGAAGCGTTGTGACACCTGCTTGGAACGAAGCTCCTTTCGCCACTTGTAAATATATTTAATGGATTAAATAACAACAATTAATTAAAACGTTTGAAATTAGTTAAATAAATTATGTAATTAGTTAATTAAAATATGTAGCACAAAATGTCATTCTACATAAACTAATTGTATCAAAATATTGTAAAATTTCGAAATTAATACCATTCGAACTTATATAGGTAATTAGTATACAACGATAGAACCCACAAATGGCGTAAGATTCAGAGAGACTGCGAGGCCAGCATTTTACGTTGCAATTGGCCTTTTTTCCATCTACCGAAGTGTAAAGTGCGATAAGGCATTTCGTTCCAATATGTCGAGATGTATGTACATAAGACAAACTATGTTAGTACGAGTATTAACTTATTATTTATAAATACTTATTCTACGTTGTGAAAGCAGTCGGCGACGCCCGGCGCAGGGACCCACTGCGAAGTTTGCCTAACAAGGTGGTTATTAAATCAGGCGCCAGGCATTATGAATCTTCTAGTTTGGATAGCTCATCGACGCCTCGCGACACATACATTATTGAACCTTATTTAGCGTGCTGCCACCGTGGCTTGTGAACACATTAATTTGGTTTTATGTTAAATTTTATGATATTCTAACTTATTTACGCGCTGATCTAAAGCAGCCTTACGTTGGGCGCCATTATAGTAGCTTAAGTATTCTAAATTACCACAGCTAACTTTATATCGCTAACTCTATATATCATCGCAGACATGAGCAAAGTCTAAGTAGAGGTTGGAGCTGAATAATGAAGCGTTCGTGTTACATATGTATTTTTAACAATAACTCATTATACAGCCTTATTAAAAATCCCGTATTGTAGCGCTGTGGGAATGCCACTAAAGAACCCCTGCGTTCAATAGCGAAGCGATTCAAGGAACGCCCAGCCGATGGCGTGCGGTGTGGTGGTAATTCCCGTTCTATTATTTGAATATAGGTAACAATATGAATCAGTGTTAAAATTCGCATTAACCCTAGGTATCATAAATTTGAAATTAGTTAAAAAATGGCTCTTAAATATATTGTTTTAGTCGGTGGATGAACTCCTCAATTGTAAATAAATACCCCCCTGGACTTATAAATGTTATTATTGTTAATACGATTACTTTTTTACAGTTATCAGTAATATGTTTCATTTAACATTATGTAATTTAATAAAATTTATTATAAACAATTAGATGCTCCTGTGTGAGCATATATGCCAATTGTTTAACCATGTTTTGGACAAATAAATTAGATTTGATTTTATTTGTAATAGCATTAGGTATTACGCGGAGTTAATCGGTCTATTTCACGTGCTATTTTAAGTTATTTGGAAAAAATCGTCCAAAAGTGGAATCTCCGGAGCGCATTATAATTCGCAACAACGTTTTCTAAAACGCACACGGAACCGTTCTTCTCGCTGAAGATGGAAGTTCATTATCTTCAAATGATGACCATGACGAATGATGGCCTCTGGCCACATCATCATCTGCTTAAGTACATGTCTTAGTTTCACATTTTGTAATAAATTTCCTAAGCAAAATGTAATTGCTGATTTTAAGTTTTAGTTATAATGTCACTGATTAAAGGCCATTATTCTTATCAACAAGGCTTTCGATTCGAAGAAATCCTTAAGAATTCATTGTCAAATATATTTTTTAGTTCTTTTAAAAATATATCGATTTTGTAGTATTTTGTATTTTGCCACCAGTTATACGTGCTGAATTTAGAGCTTGCTATATTCAATTTATTTTGATAGGTCTAATCCCATTTAATTTGATTGCTGAACAATAAAGTAAACGTGGTAAAATTAAGTTTATCTTTGGCATACCTCCATAATTCGGTCTTACTCTCTTGTCGTAACTTATACTAAAAGAATCCAAAATGGCTGATATATTGACGTCCCCGAACATGCCGCCCCCGCCGACACCCCTGCAACAAACGAAATTCACTTTTCACCGACGGCACAAAGTCATTTGAAAGCTCTCTTCTGCTTTCAGCGGATCTCTATGAATAATGTCGATTAACGCTTAAACTCGGATACCTCCTAAAGAGCAGGACACTATTATTTTTTCGCTGCTCTTTTGGTGTCATATTACTGTTGGATGAGTCCAAAAGATTTTTATCGGTAGATGTCAAAATCACAGATATTTCTTCTCTAACTTTTATTGATATTGTTACGAGTTGCGATACTCGAATTAAAATGCCGTTGAAATTATTATAGAGTTTATAGAGCTATACAAACACGTATAACACAGGTACAAATATAACAGAACACAACAAATCCGAACGTAATGCAGAAGGTCGTAATTCAATAAAACGCGCAAAGTCCGTTATTCCCACTTTTTGTTTCCCGATTGTACACACGTCACGCCCGTGTCGTAGTCGTAGCTCGACTGCCCTCCTCTCTCCATCAAGTCGTCGTTTTACACTACACAAATGGAAATGAATCCGCAACACCTGGCTAATGAGCGAGGACAATAGGCTATTCTCCAAAATAAATAGAAACATATGCGAATAAATAAAAGAACAAAAGTAGACGATCATAAAAGGATTACAATTAGTTCAAATGCCGACGGTATAATAAATGTGCTTTTACAAATCTGTACGTCGAATTGGTCTTTGTCGGCGCCTAGGTTGTAACAATATAATTTCTCTAGCCCTTCATCCGTCAACATATTATAATTCAATCTTAAGCATCACTTTCAATTTTTCACTGTTTTGGTCTAAAAATATTTTATCAGTTTCATTTCGGTATTTTTAATCATCGATCTTACTGACTCTCTAATCTGTGCTGCACAATGTAATAGTCGCATCTCATTCTCTCGCAGGCTTAGTCCTATAGATTTATATATTTATCTTTTGTTGTGTGGCATTTTCGTTGCATCACAACGATCCTAAAGAAGTTTCACTTCAATAATAGAAACATAAGTGATAGTTGTATCTGAGAGCGAACGTCACGCGAGTTCAGTGCTTTTTCTCTGTCCCAAAAGTGCCCAAAGAAATTTTCACTTCAAAAATTGAGATTTTTAATATTTTGATTAATTTGATCTGTCTGCCAAGAATGGTGATGGTGTTTTGAATGATAACACTTGATAAAGGCTAATAATATTACGTCTATTGCTTTCAACACCGAATTTTTGTTAAGAGGAGAATTTTCGTAATGCTGAATACACGCAGGTATTCAATAACATTGAATTGAAGTAAGTATTTATTGGGATCACTATCGTACATTCATCCAAATTGAAGGACAAATGAACCGTATAATATCGGCTTAATAGGCTCTCAAGTATTGAAACGTGAATAACAGCAGCGAACAAATGTTATGGTTTATTTTGTTTATTAATAAAACTAACACAGTGTTACCATGTTCGAATAACATTTAAGAATACGATCAGAAATCAGATCAGAATAAGATCAGGTTTTTTTTATATAATTAGTATTATATTGCATATATAATATGTTTAAATAGGTGCATTGTACACATATGTATATAACTAATGTCAGAAGCCTGACAAAAGCTATGAATCTCAAAGAAGCAAGTGAGGTGTGTAAGAATAAGCCTGAATAGCGCTCTGTTGTTCGTGCCTGCCTCTCAAGGGATCTGGCGTGAAATTATGTATGTACGTAATGTGTATATGTGTATAATCGTACAATAATTATGTATACCACCATCGCCACTCCTAATCAAGAGTATTCCTGCCACAGGTTGTCCGGAAAAGATCGCTTTTCAGCGATAAGACCCTTTGTACACATTTAGAATTAATATTAGTTTCTAAGTTTTCTGTAATGGTGTTCATTAAAGTGTTATCTATCTAACTAACACTCTGAAAGTGTGGACTCATCTGAGACAATGTTAAAGGTATAGGCCGTTTCACGCCGATATGGCCAAGGCTATTCGACAACGGTCACAGTTAATAACGTTGACAATATAGCAGGTGCTTTAATGTCAACAGGTTTAACAACAGCAGGTTTATACGCACCGCAAAGGAGTGGAACACACTACCGGAGTCTGTTTTTCCCGAAACCTACAACCTGAGTGTCTTTAAGTCTCGTGTGAATAGGTACCTTCTAGGTAAGCGAGCTCGATCTTAGACCATGTCTCCGCTCAAATCGAGCGAGATAATGGTCAAACGCAAACCTATACGACATAAAAAATATTTAAAAAGGTGCGGTCCTAGCATAGTACAAACGTTACTTCACATCTTTTATAATGAATATATAAGCCCAATAGCGAATGCCATTCGTGGCTTGTAAATCTTGAGGAGGGCTTTACGTGGGGTGAAATGGCTTCGCAGCTACTTGCAGGTCGATGGAGCCGTAAACCAGCCGCCGCGGCCTCAGGTGCCTGTCGATGCCAATTCGCCCTTCACGAATTGCAACGGAGCGGATACATAACGATTTATGATCGCGTTACCAAGGAGACAGTTTAACTTTGCCCGCTAAACATTATCGATATTGGTTAAGGGCATCAAATATGTTAATATAAACTAATTAGTCTGCCAACATTAATATGCAAATTTTATGGACGACATCATTGATAGAATTATAGTCTCTTCCAATGGGGCTTCTTTCGATTGAATTTCGCCTCTCCTCGCCCGATTTCAAAAAGGAGTTTCTTAATTCAAATATATATTGTCTTTTTTGTATATTTGTTACACGATTTCTACGTCAATCGTAGATCGATTTTCAACTTTTTTTTATACGAAAAGTGTACGTACGAAAAGTGGCCATATTGTCACCAAATCAGGATTTAATTGGATCCTAGGGAAACTAAGAGTAACCTTTCAATATTATACACACGTACAACGTGTTTCATATTTATTTTGTCTAGAACTTTTCAATTATGTGCGTAATTAAAAATCAAAAAACATATTTATTTATTTACATATAAGCGTAAATGACTTGTGTGAGTCGTAGATTTAACTCACACACTCACTTACTAATGAGCCATAATACAAGACTATGCTCCAAGCTTGCAACATAAAGAAAGGTTGATCGCAGCTGTCATTTTAGTCCTGGTGATTAAAAACCAGAGTATAGGACATTTTAAACATTTCTGTTATACGGGTCTGAATGTTGGGCCACTGAAGTACTAGACCAGAATCGTCTCTACATAGCTGAGATGAGAATGTTGAGATGGATGTGTGGTGTTACAAGAATAAATAAGCTGAGGAATGAGTACATGAGGGAATCTTTGACAGTTGCAGTGACTGAAAAATTGGGAGGAAGAAGACTGAGGTACTGCTATGGGTATTTAAAGAGGAGGCAGGGAAGTAACGTGGTAAAAAGAATGTTAAACTAGAAGATTGAGTAAATGGAGAGCAAGAAGATAATAGATGGATTGTGTGCAGAGTGACATGATGATTTGTGGTGTAACAGAAGAACATTGCCAGAATAGAAGAATATGGAAGAAATAGACCGACCGGCTCCAAATAATTGGTAGAAGGTAAAAGAAGAGACTTAAAATGTCTGCGAATTTGAAGTCCACATCGTATAATGGAAACAAATAAGATTACTGTCACTTTCATTTATCAACTGTTGGGCTTAAAGCCCTTAAGCCTTCGTAAAAAAACAAACAGAATTTGAATACTGTTGGTGTTTTTATGTTGTATTTGAGATGCGTATCTGTGATTTATGAGCCCGCTTTGCTTATACTTGAGTCATCAATTTCTTTTTATAACAAGCTAGTTGGAAGCAAAGTTTCTATATATAAAGAAGTTTCCAGATATGCCAGTTGATATAGTATTATAACCAGCCCCGAGTCTGTCATATTTTTGTAGTTTAATACAAAGTTCTCCAGGCGCACTGTGGCGCATTTGGCATCCTCTTCTAAGATGGACTTCTTTACATTGAGAGGTCGAGACTTCGTCTTTCTATTAATAGTCTAACAAGCCATTGATCATTAATTACGGACGTTGCAAGGAATTTCTTCACAATGCCGCCACGCGGATTCAATAACTTAGTGATAGTGGTCTGATGGAGCTGGACGGGCTTTCACATACAACAAAAACGTTTGTCTAAAATATACAAGTATGTATTTACACTGTTTTTCTCTCTACAAGTCCACCACCTAAAAGTTATAATAATACGAGCGTAATCTGAATATAAAAAGAATATTATATTACACAATATCCCTGTTAATTAAATCAATGAGAGCGTTGAATAGTGACAATAATATCGAGGAGGCGAGCGCACTTGCGTCGAGTGTTTAATCGAGCCCGGATGAAGGACCATCGAAACTTATTAACCCACCCCTCGATATTGAGATGAGCCTATCTTTTAATATAGCAGTTTTATTCTCTCACAGCTAGGGCTGTCCCAGTGACATCATTCACGTAAATTAGGCCCCAGAATAAATAGAGTCCTGTTGGGTCAAACTGTTACTCTCCATACAAACATCACTAGCTTCTGCTGGCGACTTGATCTGCGTGAAATAATAAAAAAACCTCCGATTTTGAAGCATTCTTCATTGGTGCTCCACTCGATATCGATTTCCACGATAAATGGACTATCGAACACTATATAATTAGTAAAAGATATATATAAATACAGGTTATGTTACATATTGAATGAATAAATAAATACGATGATTTTTTAACAAGGTGAGAGAGTTGAGATCGGTTTTTATTGCCATATATGTCGTTATAGCAGGGTAAATAAAGTTCGTTGGCATTGCTAGTACGAAAATAATTTTATAATTTATCGTAACGCTACACTTTTCCCTGGGGGTAAGCCGCGGGTCAAACCCTGCAAAAAGTGGGTCTGTTAACATAACAACTTCACTAAGTTTTATATCTAACAAGTGAACCCGCGGGACATAACTAGTACACAACCACACTGCGCAGACACACACACACGCGCGCACATATACCTTTATATATATATATATATATATATATATATAGATAGATAGATAGATAGATAGATAGATAACACTTTATTGTACACCATTACAGAAAAGCTTACGAACTAGTATTATTATAGTAGGGTACAAAGGGAGGTCTTATCGCTAAAAAGCGATCTCTTCCAGACAACCCGTGGCAAGAATATTCCGATTTGAAGTGGCGACGGTGGTATACATAATTATTGTACGATTACTTAAATTTTATTAATAAATATATAACTATACTATATATACAAATATACACATAAGTTATATACATATATAATGTATAGCGATAATATGCAACTATTTAAACATAATAGACATATAGCTATATGCAATATAATATATACTAATTACATAAAATTACATATCATTATATTGCAGATAGAATTTTCTGACTAAATTCTTAAATATTATTAGGGATTTTGCTTGTCTGACAGCAACAGGCAATGAATTCCAAAGTTGGACAGCCTTAACCGTGAAAGAATTATTGAAGAACGTATATATATATATATATATATATATATATATATATATATATATATATATATATATATATATATATATATATATATATCGCAGAATGGCCTCGTTCTCACGACATCTCCTTTAGTTATTGCAGGTTTAGTGGGCGTCATCAGGGTAAAATGCGAGCATAAAACACATGGCCAATGGTTTATACACTTTTAATTTAGACTTAAAAGACATTTTAACATAGTTTAGACCGAGCAGCGGGTTCAGGGCACCGCTCATACTTCTAACTTATCACTTTCTTTAAAATACTCCATGGTCCTATTGCCATCAACCTAATGTGTCACAAAATTCCTCCGTCTACCGAAGTAGATACTACTAAAGTCTAATAGAGGGCGTCTGGCCCCGCTCCGAGCCATATGCTTTGCTCTGATTGGCCGTTTATTAAATTACAATATTCATAACTTTTATTACGTTAGAACGATCTTTAAGTTATAGAAACATTTAACAAATCAAAAGTAGTTAAAATATAAACAAATAATATTGTGCGTTATAAATCCAATCAACAATTATCCGATTTATATTTCCCCTCCGACATATATATATATATATATATATATAACTTATATATATATATACATATATAAGTTTATTTATTTATTTATGGAAAACTTACATTAAATAAATTTTATTAGATAACTATAATTTATGAATGTCAAAGAAGCAAGTGAGGTGTGTAAGAATAAGCTTCAATGGCGCTCTGTTGTTCGTGCCTACCCCGCAAGGGACCTGGCGTGAAGTTATGTATGTATGTATGTAACTATAATTTACAAAAGCAAGCCAATGGCATGTTTTCACGATTACAGTATTGGTTAAAACTAACATGCAGACGTAGAAAAAGCACCGAGAAGGAAGTAGGAGAAGGAGCACCGAGTTAATTATTCGCTGTTGAAAAATTTGACACCTAGGCAAGGATTAATTAATGATGTGTGTGTATAATATAAAACATTTGGCTCAAAAATAACCATTTGAAATAATACAAGTTTGTTTATTTTTACAAAATCAGCCGATTCAATTGCTGATAAGGGTAACTAATTTTTCGAAAATTTAATGAAGCCATTTAGTTTTCGTCAAAATTGGCCTCTGGGCTCCTTCGAGTGTTCTCGCTATATAGCATACTTTAGGGTCTGGACCTGAAGGACCACTTGAAAAATTCACCTTGTATAAAGGTTTCATAAAAGAAATATCTAACTGGTTGAAACCATTAAAAAACCACAGTCTAGAAGTTAGCGAATATACAGATGAGGGACGTGGAAAGAGATTACGCAAATAAGATGTGTCTCCTCGTAGTTATTCCTTCCTCCCTGTTATTAACGAACATTACTGTATGGAAATGTGGCTGCGCAACCAAT
Source organism: Dendrolimus punctatus (assembly GCA_012273795.1). NCBI lineage: Eukaryota > Metazoa > Arthropoda > Insecta > Lepidoptera > Lasiocampidae > Dendrolimus > Dendrolimus punctatus. Next base: position 23,229,034 of record CM022533.1, read on the forward strand.
TTGGCAAAAGGAATTCGTTTTTAGCAGTATCATACAATATGCATGACGCGAAAGCCTAAAACCGTCCGTGGATAGTGTGTTTACATCTGCACTGCGGTAAACGGTGGCCTCTGCTACCCATAAATGATCTATAGTGGGTGATCTATTGATCATATAACCTAAATTATTCGATAAAGCTAAAGAATACAATTTCCTCCGTTGGGGCGGCCTGTCGTAAGAGGCGACAAAACAACCTATAGCTAGGTGGTAGGGTATTTGCCAGACTGGTTGGCTACCACCCCTGGTCTAGAGCATGTCGCCATAACATCCGTGAGTTGCGTTCCGGCATTTTTAATCAATGTTTATGTCTGTAATTACAATTACGATAGTAAACACTTAGTTCCGCTAACAAGCCGACGCGTCCACGCTGTGATAGCAACGGGCGGACATAAGAACCGACTTATAATCCTTGAAAGTATTAAATTGAAAATATGCGATAGAAAAGTCAAGAGCAAGACTGGCTCGCTTAAACCTCCCTTCAGTCCCATTTCCCTTTATCAAACATTCACCCGCTACTACAAGACTGTGATTAACAACATACACGCACTTAGCTTGCCCACAAGAACCATCTGTTTCTAATACGTCGGAATAAAATCTTTCCCTTAGTGCGGCGACAGAAAGCCAAGCGAACATTGTGAAAACGCCCTCCGGGACAGTCGCCGTGGTCGCCAACTTTGCGGTGAATGAACATCGGTCCTTTTATTTGCTGAGACATATTCAAAGCACCGAATCATAAATGTCCCAACGCGACATATATATATATATATATATCATGTTTATACTTGCAAGATAATTCTTTGGATTAAATTTTACTTAAATTATATCTTTAGATGATTAATATTAAACATTTTCTACTGTAACATCTAACTTTAGATTTGGTTTAAGTTGTCTAAGATCTGACACATCATGGAATAGTGTATGTAATTCATTGCAGAAATCCTGATTGTAATGTACAAAATAGGTCTACTAAAGAAAACAATGTAATAAGTAATAGACGTTATATCATTACAAGCTTTTTCAAAATATAGAGGCACGGATCTACGCCATTTTGCTTTTTTTATTCTATGAGTTCAGCGGACAGGCGACGGTCCACCTGATGGAAAACGGTTACCATCATCTATGGACATTTGGAACATCAAAGGTGCTACAAATGCACTGCTGCTCTATTAAGGGAAGCTGGAACCTGGTCACTAATGCTGGAACACAACGCAAGGTTGTTATGTCAGCTTACTCCTGACCAGTGGTGGTAGCCATCCAATCGGGTAAATACCCTACCACCCGGCTGTGCGTAATTTTGTCACCTCTTACGACAGGCCGTAGGAAATTGAATTCTGTCTCTGTTCCTGCACGGAAAGTTGCTTGTTTCAACACCGTTCCTACAAAAGCGTAACGCTACGCTGCTACGCGACTGTAGCTGTCGATGCGTTCCAATCGTTGCAGAAGATTTTAATGTGGTTTCATTCCCATGAACTTCCGAAACATATCCCATGACTTAGGGCATAGAGTATAAATACTTGAATAATGTTCAATTCCTTAAAACACATTTTATATGTACTATATAGAAAAATATTGTGATAATCAGATGTAGTTTTACGGTCTTATTCATATTGAGTTATAAGAAATTTGAAGGCTTCTTTAAGAACCTTACAGAGACACTTGGCGACTAATATTTTGCTATGTTGAAGTAGCTCGTTTAACATAGCACTGATATTCAGTGACTGTAATAAGTTGTAGAATTAAGAATTCTATCTTTTATTATTGTTTGTATATTCATTTACTTGGTATAGTCATTGTTGGAGTCTCGTGCTCATAGAATTAGATTAGACCTATTTTTTTATAGAACAGCGTTTTTTAAATGTAATTTTTTGTGTCAAAGTTTTAATTTGTTTTTTATCTGTCATGTGAAAAATATTGAAGGAAATACGTGGATTAATATTTAAATCGTGTTTATTAAGTTTATATAATAGAAATAACACAAAACCAGTATATTCATTTACCACAGAGCATAACAGTCATGCTGGAATTATTATCTTGATTACACCTCTCAGGGCCGGCTTGATCGGACATCACGCTCTCTCAGAATATTGGCGTGAAATGGTTATTACGCTTGAGCTAATCGTGTTTCATCTGACAAGTCCATACCGAATAAGACCATTAAGGTGTTTATTTAATTTAAGCATTTCAATGTATCAGTTGTTGCATCTTCCATATTTCATGGCATTTATCTATCCTATTGTTCTTGTCTGAGCCCCTCTAATCCCAACCTAAAGGCAGGCAAGGCGTTGACTTCGCCTTTGGTGTTTGACAAATGTCTACAGGCGACGGCAACCGCAATTTATTCAAAATAAGTTCAACTGGAGCACACTTTTTGAATATATTTTGAAGGTAAGGTAAGGTATATAAGTTAAAATTTAATTTTACATCCTAGTCTATGTACGCCACTTCGCAATGTGTTATTGCTGTTAAGGAGAAGAAGCGGCAACAAACTCCCCAGCAACACTTAACTTAAACTTTTTTTAATAAATTTTATACAGAAATATGTTACACACAGTGTTGCCTTGGCGAAATTTGTAATTATAGAAGAAAAGTCTTTGAGAACAGAACCTAAATAATTAATTTACATAATAAGCTTGAAACTTATTACTTGAAATAATTATGATCGAATAACGACCACGGAAGACCACTAGTAATAATGAAATGACATAAACACATTCGCAATAGAAAAGGGTTTTTAAATACAAGCTTTTGAGTTCCTGCATATCACGTAGCAGCAGAGTGCTAGCCAAGACAAGTAAAACGAGCCCAAACACGACGGGTCTATCTTGTTATCTTGTTTAGTTACAGGAGTTCCTATGGCCACCTTCCGACTCCATCATCAAATCAGCTCCATGATACCTACCATATCATTGCAGTGTCACACGATATACATATGCGTGCCAAATTTCAGCTCAATTGGAAACCGGGACGTTGGTCAACTTTTACTTGCGCGATTCCACCCGAACTTACATACATACATAGGTACATCCATTGCAAGTGAAATAAAAGCTTGTAAAAAATATATAGTCAAGAGCGAGCTTTCATATAGCATTTATAAAATTCAAGGACACTAGTGTAATATAGAGGGCTGTCAGAACGAATTTGGCGTCATTCGCACAAAGTGAATTGCGAATTGAGTCCCGCGACGCGTGAGGCCAATTAGTGTCACACGTGCAGGCGCGGGGCGGGCCAATCGATCAACGCTCGCTCTCCACGTCACAACAACGCCAAACGAAATATCCGCCAAGCCCATATCAATCCAATCACAGCGACCGCACTAATTATTTTTGAAAACGAAACCTTATAAGGTTTATTGAACATAAATCCAAACATTACCAGTGTTGCAGGAATAAACCACAATCTGTAGCTGAAACTTTGAAAAGACCAAAGCACACATTATCCAGGGGATGAGAATTTATATTTCAGGCCCCTTTCTAAAATTCAAAATATAAAAAAATATACAAATCATTCTAATAATATACAAATTAAACCTTTTTACTGCTGGAGTACAACAGATAGCCCGACGGCCCAACTGTGATGGAAAGTGGATACCGTAGCCTATGAAAATTTGCAACACTAAAGGTGCTACTAATGTGCTGCCGGAGTGGAACCCGGCCATCAATACAACTAGATACAACTGAAGGTTGCTATGGCAACATACTCTAGACTAGGGGTGGTAGCCATCCAGACGGACAAACACCCTACCTGGCTGTGGGCTGTTTGGGTGCCTCTTACGATAGGCTGCCTGGCCCCAGGAAGTTGTATTCTTTCTCTGTTTCTCTACGGATAAAACCTTAAAAATAAACGCCATATATTTTAACCGACTTCAAAAAAAGGAAGAGGTTCTCAATTCGTCAGAATCTTTTTTTTATGTATGTTCACCGATTACTCCGTGATTTATGATCCGATTTACGTGATTCTTTTTTGTTCGAAGCGGAATAGCTTCCAATTAATCCCCTAAAAATTTGACATAGTTTGGCCTAGTAGTTTTCATTTTACGAAAAAAAATTTGTTCCCGTTTCTTGGGACCTATATTTTTTAAGAAGCGCGGCGCCATTCATAGGTCCACCCATACATAGCTAGACACTAAAAAGCAACAAATAAAAACTTCGTTTAAAAAAACCGACTTCAAAAATTAAAAAACTAAAATGTATAAAATAACTGATTTCTAAAGCTATTATTATTAATATATATTATCTAAAACATCTTGAAGTCGGTGCAAAGTAAAACATAAAAATTACTATATTTTGAAAATTACTAAGCACCGACTTTAAGATATTTTAGATAATATATACGGTTTTTGTAAACGAAGTTTTTTCTGCTATACATTTTTGCTATGACAATAGGTATTTAAAGATACACGAAACTTATACACGTGCTATAAATTTGGTATAATATATATATATATATATATCTCTACGATAGTCACTAATACAGTCATACAAACTTTAATTAAAATGAAACCAATTGCCGTCGTTCTTAAAGCATGTAAACCTCGTTGAATTCAGATAAATTTAGACAATTATTAGATTATTTAAATTATTTCTTTATAGGTCTGAATGTAGATAGTGCCTAAAAACAGTTCTAGATATAAGTGTATTACTATAGTAACTAAGAGCTTTAGTGGAACACCAAAGCCGAATATTAACCTCGTCTATGAAATATTCAAATTTGTGTTTCGCTTTTCATTTATTCGCCAGAATGTTACAATTTAAGGGACTTTGTGCCCTTTATAGCTATCTAAAAATAGAAGCGGCTTCACGCGTACGTGCCCTTCGTTCGTGCGACGTAATGCCAACCGACCTCTTATGCTCAAGGCACTAAGGTTGAAATTCGCGTAAATAGCACCCGTCTCTGTTCTCCCGAAATTGCCTACAGGCCTTAAGGCGGTAAAGGTACGTTAAGTTTTTTTTTAATCTAAGCGCCGAATAAGGCTTCTGGTGTCAGGTTTATCTCGCTGGGAATGTGTTCGTGCATTTATATGGAAAGAAGGAGTTTAATGAATTTTCAGATGGGGTGATCAATCAATGGCTGTTAACAGAGAGCACGCCAGCTGTTTAATTTACTTATCCATTGTATGTTCTCTTCTTTAATTATGTAGGATAATGGTTTTTTTAATTTTCTGTGCGCGTGTTTGTCACATATACTGTGCTACTTTCTTACTCTTACTTGTTACATCTATTATGGTGAGGAGTCAAATATGAACCAATGAGGCGGGGTCTGCACCCCGGCACACCGCATTTCACCATAGTATATAATAATATAAATTATCTCTACATCCTTGTTATGTCGCTTTCCAAGCAAATAAATTCTTTTTTCTTTCTATAGGCTAAAACACTTCATATTGTTACGAGCTACAGGACTCGAATTAAAATACCGTTGGATTTATATAGAATCTGTACAAACAAGTATAAAACAGGTACAAATATAACTGGATAACCAGTAAAAACTGCACGATTCAATAACTCGTGCAAAGTCCGTTACTATATCGTTTATCGAATGTACACTTCTTGCTTTGATTGTGATTCTCGGTAGCCTGCTCACCCCTCCCTTCGGGCATTCCTTTTATTTTGTACAAATACAACATGCCTCGACGCAAAACAATAACAACGAGAATTAGTTCGACACACCTGCCTAATGACGGCCATAAAACAAGTACAATAACAATGGAATGCGTTTCTTAATTTCAAATTATAAACACAAATTCAACAAATGAAGTCCAAATGCGGGAAAGGTAATAAACCAGGTTTATGGCAGGCAGGTGTACATTCCCTTTGTCAGCATGTAACAATATTATATCAGTACAGAAACCATTAAGCAAACCCAGGCTTCGCACCTCAGCACCAGCCAAAAAGGAATTTTTTGAAACGTTCCTTAAATAAGATTACGTAATTTGTAATGGCGAAAAAAATATTTATGTAAGAAAAGAAAGAACAGAAAAAGCATTTGACATGAACAAAATCCGAGGCCTATTAGGAAAAAATAACAAATTAAATAAGTAAGTACAATACGTTTCGCGTTGGTACCAAATGTATACATGTCGTACACCTACGGTACAAAATGACTGTCAGTCTTAATCATATTTCCGAGCGACGCGACGTCCATTAGTTAAGAAACATTTTCTGTAAATATACGTCATAGAAAAAAATGCAAGATTACTTTGCTTTTGGCAGATGGTAGGGTGTTTACCCGTCTGGATGGCAACCACCCCTGCTCTAGAGTATGCCGCCATAACAACCTTGAGTTATGTTTCGGCATTAGTGGCCAGGTTCCAGTCTCCCTTAAGAGAACAGCGACTCATTTGTCAGCGCCATTGGTGTTACAAATGTCCATAGACAATGGTAACCGCTTTCGATCAGGTGCGCCGTCTCCCTGTGTGTGAACTAGTACATAAATAAAATTGTGAACAGTAACTTATAAAGTATAGTACTCAAAACCTGTGCACCTGAGCTCGCTCCGATTCTGACACGCCTCTTTCGCCTCTCTCTAAAGACTGGTCAAGTACCACAGTCTTGGAAGCTAGCTAACATACAGCCAGTGCCCAAAACAGGTAGCCGTGCCGAGCCTGCCAACTACAGGCCCATATCAATTACATCCATACTTTGTAAAAGTATGCAACGTATTTTGAACGTCCGGCTGTTGGCGTACCTAGAAGACAATGACCTTTTGAGTGACCGCCAATATGGTTTCCACCGAAACCGATGAACGGGTGATCTTCTTGCGTACTTCACCCACATCTGTAATGAGGTAATCGAGAGATATGGAGAGACTATGGCCGTCTCTCTTGACATCTCGAAAGCCTTTGACAGGGTATGGCACGACGCCCTTATAAGCAAGCTTCCGTCTTATGGATTGCGTACCGGTCTATTGGATCTCTGATTTCCTGAGGGATAGATCGATCAGAGTAGTCATTGACGGATGCACATCTGATAAAATGGCTATAAATGCCGGAGTCCCTCAGGGATCGGTGCTCTCTGCAACACTTTTCGTGTTGCATATAAACTACTTGCTGAAACCCGGTATTTTGGGGTATGCAGACGACAGCACTGTTGTAGAGAGCTATACATCCAACGCGCGAGCTAGTAGCGCCCAGATTCAGTCACAGAGGGAGTCAATGATCAGTAGGATGAACTTGACCTTGAAGGCAGTCTCCGATTGGGGTGAATCCAACCTAGTCAAGTTCAACGCCTCCAAAACCTAGGCGTGTCTCTTCTCTGCCAAAAGAAGTCCTTTTAACTTAACTCCTACTTTCCGAGGTGTATCCATACCGATAGCCGACAGCCTTCAGCTTCTTGGCATCTCCTTAACACAATCTCTAAATTTTGGCTCCTATATAGAGTCTGTTGCTCAGCTGGCTAGCAAAAAGCTAGGGGTTCTATCAAGGGTGAGGTAGTACTTCACACCAGTTCGGTTGCTAAATTTGTATCAAGCACAAGTACGGTCTTGCATGGAGTACTGCTCTCATCTTTGGGATGGCTCAGCTAAATACCAGTTAGAGACACTCGAGACGATAGAGAAAAGATCTAGGAAACTGATAGGCAACAACCGACTATTCGACGAAAGGCTTCAGAGCCTAAGTCATCGACGTAAAGTCGCTAGTTTGTCGGTATTCTATAGGATACACTTTGGGGAGTGTGCCTCGGAACTTCATGAGTTGGTTCCTCCCTCACCATTCTATCACCGGACAAGCAGACGTACGCACTTACGCCACCGATATATGGTGAAAATACCGACGAAGCGGACGAAACGCTATGCTTCCACATTCATCATATGCACCGCTGAAAAATGGAACTCTTTACCGTCGTCTGTTTCTCCCGAAAAATACAATCTAGGTGTCTTTAAGTCTCGCGTGAACAGGTATCTTCTAGGCAAGCGTGCTCCACCCTAGACTGCATTTCCGCCTGACATCAGGCGCAATGTCGGTCAAACGCGAACCTATTCATTATAAAAAACAAAACAAAAAAAGTCCTTTCAACTGTCACTTTTTCTGTTTCATTTTACAATTATTAGCAGACTTTTTAAATCTTCTCTTATGCACGAGCAATTAATTTAATTTAATTTAATTAGAGTTTTCCAAACAGCTACGGCGCGAATTAGGCCTTACAAAATATCTTTATTTTGCTTACCTAAAAACTTCGCATTTTTTCCTAAATAAACAAACGTTCAGTAAAAACTATGTGACCGATAGGGAAAACCGCAAATTCCGCGGTTTAGGAAGAGTTAGAGGATATGCAGACAGACAAACGCAGAAAACAATTTTGTTTTTGTAATATTCTGAAATTAACTTGACTTGGATTTGTACAATTTATTGATCGAATGACAAAACATGACATTACAAAAGAACTATTTATAAATACACAATAAACCTTCATGATACAAACATTACATCCCTCCCGACTAAACTCAAGAGTACTACTGACCGGTAAAGAATCCTAAGAATATTTTTTTATAAATAGGCGGTTTACTTAGTCGACATTGTCTTATAGGGCGTCCCCGGGGCTGTCGAGTCTACTGACGGATCAGAACTTTTCTCAGAAGTATGAGGTCGTTCCTGAGTCTGAACTAAATTACTGGGTCCTGGCTGAGGCTCTAATGTTCTGTTGCTCTGGGTCAGAGCGTGAGTGTGTCCCCCGGACTGTTCACTGTTGGATTCAGTTAGCTCTCTATCTCCGTGCCCCGGTAGAGGACGAGTGTTGGGAAACCACATCCTGCACGCATCACCAGACGGTGAAGGACTACGGCTTATCCGATTTCTTAGTTGATCGATATGTCTGTGAATTAGGGTACCATCTCGAGTTAACACGTTATAGTCCCTTACTCCTAAACAATCCCTAATCTTTCCGGGAGCCCACTTTTCGCTACCTTGAAATTGTCTGTACCAGACCTTTCCCCCCTTGGACATCTGTCTTACTCCCCCACTTGCGGCCTCGTGTTGGCACTGTTGTGCCCTAAACACTCAGCATTCTTGATCAGGTCTAATATTGTCTAAACGCGTTCGAATTCTTCTGACTAACATTAACATTGCCGGGCACTCACCGGTAGTTGAGTGCTCAACATTCCTGTAATTTAACAGGAAAGTCCATAGCGATCTATTAACGTCCTACTTTGACTGAACCGCCTTATTTATAACTCTCTTTAGGGTACGTACTGCATTTTCAGCTAAACCGTTTGAGGCAGGATGATATCGAGGGGTGAAAGGCTATTTGTTTTAAGCGACATTTTGTGAGATACTCAACACGATGGATTTTTGATCCTAATATCTCAACTTAAAGAAATGTAAAGAACCTGATCTCTAGTTTCAGTCTACAGATGTTCTTTTTTTTTTAAATATGGGACATAGTTCATTAGTGATGTGTTTTTCTGGGTCATTAGAAACTTTAAACTTTTCTCCCGACAATTTATAGAAGTGTCGTTTAAAACAAATAGCCTTTCACCCATCGATATGGAGCTGTGAAAATGTGTTCAATGCCATTAGCCTTCGTTAACTCCTGAAACTCTTTGCACGCAAATTGTGGACCATTATCACTAACAATCTGTTTTGGTATCCCCCAACGACTAAATAGTTCATAAAATCTATTAGTTGTAACCTTAACTGTGTTGGAATGAACATCAAAAACTTCTATCCACTTGGACATGGCGTCTACTACTACCAAATAAGTTCTCCCTGAGATTAGCCCCATGAAATCTAAATGTAACAGTTTGAGACATTTGCATTCGTTCCCTCATGTTATTACAGTTCGTAAAACTAGGTATTTTTATTTTTAGCTCAGTTAACCACTGCCTGCCGAGTAAAGAAGTCGTACCGCCTTCTATTACAAATAACTCCAAGCGTTTGGATAGCCCTCGATAAGTCACTAGAGTCCTTATCACTCCAACCGGTTTAATTTTTGATCCATCATTAAAATCGAATACATTTTATGATACTCTTTATTAAAAAAAACCTAGAGAAACGTTCTAAAGAACCGTTGCGTACGAGAGCGAAGGCTCTAGGAAGTGGGAAAGAACTGCCCACCGATGGCGAGCGGTCCGATGTTAGAAAGCGGACGAAGGTACCATTCTAAACAGTTCCTCGTAACACTCCCCATTATGCAGTCGGTAGAGATGCGAAGTCTCTTCAAAAGCCAAGCGTATCTAAACCGTCGACGTTGAATACTGTCCAGGGGATTTAGCTGGTAGGCGGCTGAAACGGCCCACAAGTGGGAGCACTACTCCATATACGGCCTCACCTGGGGTTTATAAAGCACAAGGCTTTGCTGCGGAGTGAAATATTGCTTGTACCAGTTTCTATTGTATTATATTAAGATGAATTTGCATTTCTTAATAAATCAGGAAGAAAGAAAAAAAAAACTTTGAAGAAATAGCGACTTATTATTATTGACGTGTATTGCTTACATGTGTCATAAAAATGAAAACATTTATTGAGAAATCGTACGGCGCATTTTCAGCAAACAATGTTCACACGCAACTTATTTCTTATCATTATTTCTAAATTTATCCATAATCAGTTTCAGTTAAAAGCTGCTAGGTCGAATATGGTGCCACTTTCCAAGTGTAGCCATGTCACTTCCGTGAGTCGTTTCCTCCGGTCTCATCCCTAATACATCCCTCGGGTTTATTTTGAGACAGATTTATTGAAGTTACGAGGGTAACACGAAGTGATTACGCAATATTTACCTGAACTAGAAATAGCTCTTGAAATACGAGAACCAAATATTAATTACCGACTAATTTGTCGTTTTCTCGGAAACTCAGCATTACGACGTCTTTCAGACCAGTTAATGAGAAATGTTGTGGTAATATTAACCAGTAAACGTGATATTAATGTTTAGAGCAATATGAACAAATTAACCGATAATTATACATTTAAGAAGAAGACTTTGTTACCATCTATATACCTAGTCCAGTCATAAGTTATGTTACAAATTAAAATGGATTTTTTTCAATGAAGTAATGTAATATTATTAAATTTTATACCTACATATTTAATAAAGTTTCAGCAAAACATTAAAAAAAAATTTATTCGAAATGGCCACCGTTGGCTTTTATAGAGGCCTTTAATCTGTTTGGCCACGAATCTATGGATTCACGCACTGTTTCCAAGGGAAATTTCGCCACTGCTTGCTCCAAAGATTTTTTAAGAGACTCAATGTCGCCGTGTCGTTTAGCCATAATTTGAAGTCTAAAGGGTTGAGGTCTGGGCTAGATGAGGGCTAGTCTTCAGCTCTTCTAAAGTCCGGAACCTTGGTTTCAAGCCAGGCTTCGGTAGTTCCTGCCTTGTGACCAGGTGCAGAATCCTGCTGGAATGTCCACGATATATTTAAAAAAAATGTGTTGCTGAGAGGTTTCACAACATAATCCTAGACTGTATCTTGATACACTTTGGCTGAAGTTTTCACTCCTTTTTAACAAAAATGTAGTCTTGTGACTCCTTAATAAGACACGCCCCATCAAACCATCACTGACGCAGGATGATGACCACGTTGTATCTTTCCGACCATATGAGCACCTTCTTTAGAGCTGTGAGCGTACACTTTATCATTTTGCTTATTGTAGTGTTCTTCAATAGTGAAAACGTTTTCATCGGTAAAGAGGATATATCTGTGCCTTTCAATTGCGTATCGTGAAAGAAGGTGTTTTGATAGATCCACTCTCTTAAATTAATAAATAAAAATTTATTAACAATAATATAAAACTTTTGTATCTGTCTAAACATTTTGAATTAGTAATGGATTTATGTTCTAAATTACCTAATCTAACTATCTATATAAAAAAATATCGTATCTAGCCCGGCCACGACTTTGAGCTCAGCGACAGGCGACGCGACCGAGATTGGCGCCGACAACAAGAGAACGACACAACTCATGACATGCTTCATACATCTTAGTGCTTTTGTTTTGCGTTTACTTTTGTCGCCTGTCACGTCACGCTAAGGTCATTGCAACAAGGTCGCGACTAGCTCTAAAAGTATAGTGTAATGCCTATTTTATGCGCGCATTTTTTAGATATAAGGAAGATTATTTATCATATTGTAAAATTGTGAATTTGTTATTATTCAATTCATTCAGAGAGTTTTGTACAACGTTAATTAACTCAATTTGCATTCGTTATAATTATTAATAACATTGCAATAATTCAAAGTATTTTGTAACGAAAGGTACGTTTGTCTTTTTAATACTTCAAAGTGAAACAAGATCTTCACCCAGTGCCTAATAAAGTGGTAATAGTTCCTTAGAACATCTGCTATGCTATGATGACGGAATAGGCTCGCTCTCCTCCCCCTATCCCCTCCGCCCTCTCGCTCGCATGCTCAGCGTAATGTCCACAATTAACAAACTTCTATTAGTTTCACGGTGAAAGCCTGCTTCGCTAATAGGGTACACTCGCGATTTAATTATAAGAGCTTTCCACGGCACTGCGCTCATATGTATCTTGTTTGCGGACCCCTTGAGAATAACTCCATTATATAACATGTGGCCGCGCGGAAATCTGACTCGCGCTTGTACAAGGACGTGAAAAGTCTTTTTATAAATTAGGATAAAACTGCAGTATTCAAATTATTATAAATGTACTGTCGTACTCGCCAATCGTGTTATGATTACGCTTAGCGCCATTATAGCGCTTAGATTATACTGTAACAAACTTCCTGAAACGACGATATCTCCAATACTCACAATCAATCATTTATTACACATCATTAAGAAATAATATTACAGTGGGCAGGTTCATATATAATAACTCTAATAGGGTATAGCAATGGGCATGGTATAATACGGTGGTATGGTATAGGGTATGGTATTGTAAGGAGTGGACCTGTTTATTCCATGTTCTGAAAAGAAATCGCCCAACATTTTGAAGTCCTTTACGGTTAAGTATATTTAAATTTGGCAAGCAATTTGTTATATATTATAATTGTTTCGTTAACACCTACACTTTAATGTTTAATTTATTTCCTAGTAATGACCAAAGAACGTAATACTATAAAAAGAATCTAAAGCAAGTATAGAGCAGTATCATAGGTAACAACTCTTGCTGTAGAAATGATTATTTCTTTTAATGCCTTGTACGGTTCAACGTACAGCGTTTTGCTGACGCTGCGGCCTACTTTAGGCTACTTTAATATAATAACATTAGTATAAATAACACTCACAAATACATTGCGAGTGAGTTGCTACCGAGTTGCTACTAAGTCGCTACCGAGTCGCTATTGAGCTGCGACCAGGGATCAGCATCCAAACTACTACAAGAATAAATCCCTGAAAGCGACAAGGTGTATTTTCTTCACCCTACTACAAGAAAGCACCAGCACTCCACCAACAACTGCCAGTATCCACCACCACAACCAAGAACAAATGTACAAACTGTACATGTCTTTTAACACTGTTCATATCTATCCAGGGAACTGGTATTCTTCCTATAATAATATTCAGAAACAATAATGGTTATTGAACGTGGGTCAGAACTATGCGAGTTAATTTTAGAACTTGGTAGCATTGGTTCATTTTTAATACGCTTTTATTAGCTTCATACGTATGTTAGTATGTAACGGAATGTTTCAAATTAAATTTGATCAACTTCTCGGTTTTCGATTGAGCTGAAATTTTGCACGTATGTGTATATCGCGTGACAATGCAATAATATTGTACCATGGAGCTGATCTGATGATGGAGTCAGAAAGTGGCCATAGGAACTCATGTACTAAACAAGATAGACCCGTCTTGTTTGGGTTACCTGTCTCCACTTTAGCCATGCTATATCTATTCTTCTCTTTTGAAATATTAAAAACAATATACATAAATATTTTTTAAAGCAAACTATATTATCAACCTTCTAGAAAATGAAACTATTTGTAATCTGTGCTACCGAAATAGTCTTAGTTTGACGTGCGTTCTACACTGAGTGTCTTTAACCGACTGCTTTAGAATATTGTATACTGTTAGTGCGGGTTTTATACAACAAAACACGTAGAACTTTGAGAACCCTTTTTTTCGATTTTTGAACAAATAATGCCGATCTACAGTACGATTAATTCTAAGTTTAGAGTCTCGCACAATAATTAGCCACCCTGGAGCTACTATCACATAAGCGCTCTACCAACGTCGAAGTGAGGTCGATGTATCGTCACTACACAACGCCCGCTCGCTTTTATATCCCGTTAATAAAGACAGCTACCCGCAAATATTACAATAGTACAGTAATAGGTGGCACTACTTGGAACAAATGTTATACAGACAGATATAAGCTTTCCATACAGTCATGTTAATACTAAATAAACTGTGTTGCCTCTGGCTTCCATAAATTTAATAAGCTGAATATAAAAGGCGCAACGAGAGTACGATAGAAAACAGGCGGCATGTCGGCTATATTACCGCAGGCAGTTGCCGCCAGATGAGCAAATCTCGCCGCTTACATAAGGGGCGCGCGGCGATAGGGCGGGGAGCCCGAATGGCGCGAGGATCAAGCAGGACGATAGCGAATCGATGGCACTCCGACGCCCGCGAGTGGCGCAGCTTGCCGCATCGTGGCACCGGGCCATTTGCATTAGGCCGCGCACACACTCACTCCACAGTCGCAGCCACCTGGCCGTTAACCTTTCCCACAAACTGCCCACACTTCTTCGGCACTTAGTATATATTTGTTAGGATATAACAATTTTCATTGTATTTTTTTAATTACAGATATAAGATTTTATATTTTGCCAAAATGCCTTCGGAGTCACAAAGAGTGCTGGCTGCTAACACGGTTTTCAGTTCTCTTTTACAATAAGTATTTGCTGTATTTTGTTGGTGTCTTCTAGCTGCAAACTCATCAAGATGAAACTAGTTCGACAATAAATCGATTTTACAAAAACAAGGGGGTTACTAGTTTTAAATTCCTCTACTACTGATGTCCTATAACATTTTATGCAGTTGATTTTTTATTAACGATTTACTATTAACCAGTCGCGTGCTTCGATCTAGTCGCGTGCGGCCGTGGCCGGGATCGTATGCAAATCCAAGACTGATATAGTGATCGGACAAAAGTACTACAAAGGGCTATTAATCATAACTTTGGCATTTATTTGTAACTAGTTTATTTTGAGAGCAAATATTCACACAGGTTACATTGCATTCAATTTTCTTCTAGGCGCTAATCGCCCCAGGAAAAAATATTTCATATTTTTCCGGAAACTATCCCATTTTCTAGCATTATTAGTGTCCTATATCTATTCTCGGTGTTCAAAGTAGCGGTATTGTGGTGTTACAATGAAAGCAGCGTAGACATTCAGCGTTATTTTCTTACTTATTTTTGGATTAAATGAATTTATACAGATAAATAAAATTGAGTTGTTTGTTTATAATGTTCAAAGAATACGAATTTTTGTAGTCAAAAGCGGTTAAATATATATGTATAATACTATATAATAGCAAAAAAAAAATTGTCAGTTTATCTGTCTGGATGATCCAGCTAATCTCTGGAACGGCTGGACCGATTTTGACGGTCCTTTTACTGGCGTATAGCCTATGTTATAAGTAGTAACTTGGCTACTTTTTTAGGGTTCCGTGAAATTGAGGGGGCCAAAGTTGCAGGCATAGTGATAAATAAAACTTTTGAAATGTAGTTATGTGTCGCCCAGCCTAGACATAAAAAATCCAAATTTACTAACATATATCCGCCTATAAGACCACTCGCTCCTACCTGTAGACAGTATGAAACGTATGTAAGTATCCCATACACTTTCTTTATGCCTTGCAATCCCCTCGGGATTTTCCAGAAACAAGGTACCGCAGCTATGGTTTTAGTGAAAACTGTGTCGCAATAAGCTAATTTGCACCCAGACAATTACAAATTGCTTCTAGGAAAATTCCCTCGGGATTCCCGGGATTAAAATATCACACATTTCATCACAAAAAATTCGCTATCGATCATTTAAAAAATCACATCGTAATCAGAAAAATTCCCCGGGGGATTCCCAGAATTAAAAAAAAACAGATTTGAAAGTCGAAGAATTTGCTAAATTTGCCTAGTAGTTTTTATGTGAATCCCGCATAAACACATAAACAAGCAAGAAATCAACATGCATCGTGTTCTCCATGGTTTATATAATGTATTCCAGGTGTATTTTTGCAAATAGCTTCAATGTACAGACACGGCTTGTTTAGAATATAATAATATTATAGATCCAATAATAGCTATTAATTTTAATATAATGAATGTTACTCAATTATATATTATACGTCCTATGATAACTAAGACACTCTTTAGTTTTTCTTTTAGTGAAACAAATTACCTTCGCCCTAAGCTGGACTAGGTAATTTATTTGTTTTTGCTATTACTGAGATCGACGATTGTTACCACACGCCCTTGGCCGGTTCTTAACTATATACTATGCACACTAATGACGTCCGACGACTGAGGCTCATCCAGTGTGACACCGTTCTAGTCTACGATACCAAACTAACAGGCGGTTTAAAATAGCTTAGCCTTTGGACTGTTCCCAGGAACTGTTTGATCTGGTGTGAACGCATCATTTTGACAACCGTACCGCTCGCCATCGACAGGATGTTCACCTCCATTTCCTTGAGCTTCCACGTACGTTCAACTACTCAACGGTCCTGTAGAATGTTTGTTCCGCCTACGACACGTACTCTTGTATTAATTACACCACTGTATAAATACTGCAATCCCGCTATGAATCGACCATTCATTGTTTGGAAGTTAAAACACTTTTCAAAGTTCTTCGTGTTTTGTTGTATAATTCTCGCACTAACAACAGACAACTTTATTGTACACAAAGCGTAAACAAAGATAAAAGGTGGTACAACGGGCGGCCTTATCGCTGAAAAACGATCTCTTCCAGTCAACTATTGGCGGGACTCTAACAATGGACAATAAAGTTAATACACACGGCACATATAAGGACATACAAAACTATACTAATATTATAAAGAGGAAAGATTTGTATTTTTGTAACGAATAATCTCCAAAACTACTAGACCGATTTCAAAATTTTTTTCACCATTACTACGCTACACTATCCCAAATTAATTTAGGCTATATTTATTACTGGAACAAATCAGGGATCCCTAAAACTTCAATAATGCAACCTAAAGTATAACAAAATTGTGTTTGAGTGGGTCCGGGGATTGTTTAGATTTACATTTAGACCCGATAGGTGACGCTGGAATCGGGTTTTATATTTTTATATTGTCAGGACAGGGCAACGTCTGCCAATAACGCTAGTGTAGAAAAAATATGTAAAATGTAAAAGTTTGCGATTCACACGATAGTATAACCTGGTGGTAGTGTATTCGTCCGTCTGGTTACCTATCACCCTGGTCCAAAGTATGATACCATAACAACCTTGAGTTGTATTTCGGCATTAGTAGCAAATTCCAGTCTCCCTTTGGAGACGGGTGTCACAAATATCCATAGTGAAATACTACTACAGGTGAAATGAAGTCACAGAAAGGAATAGAACGCAAAGCAATAAAAATTAAAATGTAAATAATAACAGTTCCTGCCAGACATTTCGTGTTGATTGACGCCAACAAACTTTGCAAGTGTTTCATGTTCACACCATTTCATATTTATGAAGTTTTAAAAACACGAACTTTACCCTCGTAATGCACTTCAACCTTCAACGCTCGCATCGAGTACCGTTTTATTCGCCTGTAACGAATAAATTTACTCGAAAAGTTGGAGCCATGTTCTTGAGGGGCCATATTTAAGGAGTTACAGAAGACTTGTAGGATTGTTTATAAAATCACCATATTTGATCCATCTGCCTTTTCAAGTAATTAATTACTATTTTACTCTTAACCTCGTGGAATTAGGAGGGCGGCCAGGCAAAAAAAACAACACTTTCGAATTCAGCGATTCACGTAAGGATATTATAGATTATACTATCACTTTACATCTATTCTATAAGTCGTCTATTCTCTTCTTTCATACGTCACCTCCATTACTCTATGGGTACGTTCTCAAAAATATTGTCTACTTTTAACATCATGTGTTGATTGATAATATTTGATATACACCATATTATAGTAAAATAATAATAAAAATATGAAATAAATAAACATTGGTTTTATAGTATTTGATTAAATAAATATATGGGAGTCACCATATATTTATTTAATCAAAAGAATTATTATATCTATAATTATTATGGTGGAATGAGTATCGTTCATTGACCTATCATTAGAATGTTTATTAACACAGTGTGGTTGCTGTAACCGAAATCGGTTTACACAGTATTATTATTAACCAAGACTAAATTTTTTTGAGTAAGCCAAGTGTGGTGGTGAATTATCATCGGGAAATTCTTCAAAAATTATAATATTTTTAATAACTTTTAAACTTGAGTCAATAGGTAGCGAAATTTGTATCAATTTCTTTAACAGTGAAGTGCAAAAAGATAGATACAAAACTCTTTGTTTCATCAAATACACAAAAAATAAGCAATTCACAAGCGGATGTATCGCTTTATGGCGATTTTTACAGACAAAAATACACTATAGTATAACATATAACATCAGAGTTATATAAACTAGTGGTCGCCCGTGGTCGAAATTCGACCATAATGATTAATGTCAAATACTGCTTCTATAATCACAAGTTTCGCCAAGGTTTCTTCTGTTAATTTGACTTGAACAATAAACAAAATAGTGGATGGTAGTGTGTTTAATGTTTTTTTTTTATTGATTTAATGTATTTCTTATACATAATTAAAAAAAATTTGGTATTCGTCGGTTCTTCTCTGTATTAGTGTGCGAAATTTCATACTCCTTCGTCCGCGCAATTTTCGTAAAAAGGGGTACAAAGTTTTTGCTTCACGTGCTAATATATAGTTGAAAACTTCGAAAAAATAAAATCAGTAGTTTGAGTTTAGGACTACAAAAAGATTCGAAGAATAATTTGTAACAAATATTTTATCGTAGTATATTTTTATTTATTTATTGCAGGAGTTCAGCAGATAGGCAGACGGCCCACTTGATGGAAAGCTGTGACCATCGCCTATGGACATTTGCAACACCAAAGGTCTACAAAAATACGCTGCTGCTCTCTTATGGGACTGGCACCTGGTCACTAATGCCGGAACGCATCTCAGGGTTGTTTTGGCGACATACTTTAGACCAGGGGTGGTAGCCATCCAGGCGGTCAAATGCCCTACCACCTGGCTATGGGTTATTTTGTCGCCTCTTACGACAGGCCGCCCCAAAAAGGAAATTTTATTCTTTCTCCGCTCCTGCACGGATCATTTTTTTATAGTTTTTTGGGCAATAAACAAATGTTTGCTAAGTTCGTCAGCTCGACGGAACCCTTTTGCATGGTCACACACGCTATTGGCCGTTCTCTTATTTTTACAAAATGATTTATACAAAGGTGCGTGTAGATCGCGATAAGTAAAGTAAATTATGAGTGCCCGTCAACTTGTGCGAATTATATTAGTCTTTCGGAAAATTGTTACAACAGAAAGAACTACGGTACTAAAAATAGTACTTAATGAAATAATAATTCATTATTCTACTAACGTAGGTTCTTGTTTTATACGTTTTCTTCAGTACATCTGATTAAAAAAGTTAAGTTTTTGTTGTACGCCGTAGTGACTTATTATATTGTGTAGTATACATATAATACCGTAGTCAGGGAACGGTGAGAGTTCAAGTACTAAATAAACGAAAAAAAAATCCAGAGGACAATCATTGTAATGTTATAAAAATATTAATTTGTAAAATTAAGAAAGGAATACACTGGTTAAATATTAAATACCAGTTTAATTTAGATACGCCGTACTTTTTTCTAAATTTTTGTTGCACGGTTACCATCGTCTATGGACATTTGCAACAATAGAGGTGCGACAAATGCGCTGCAGCTTTCTTAATGGGAACTGGACCCTGGTCACTAACGCCGGAATACAACACAAGGTTGTTATGGCGGCTTACTCCAGACCAGGGGCGGTAGTCATCCAGTCGAGGAATATACCCTGGCAAGATGTAAAAATAGTAATTTGAAAAATCAAGTAAGGAATACACTGGTATAACATTAAATAACAATTTAGTATAGGTACGCCTTACTTAATATATCTGAATTTGAACACCACAATTAAATCTAAAATTAGAAACTTTACGTACTAAAAAACAGTACACAGTTAGTGCGAACATGTCCATTTGATTGTGTCGTTTTGTCATCGGTCCGGCATCTGTACTGCCGGTCTGCTTGTTGATGAGTGCGCTTTCCAGGACAATCTCGTTCATTTCCCGAGGCTTTTGTTGTCTCTCCTTCTGTTACGTTTTTAGTCATTTGTTTATATTTCTTTTGTTATATAACACATATATGCGATATTAGTAAGCACCTTTTGAAAAAACACAGTTTTTATTGTTTACAGTTTGTATCGTGCTAACATGACTATGGTATAGTGTTGTCAATGGAACTTCGTTGCCATGTCAACGTTTGTTAGTGAATTGCAACGGCGGCAACATGAGTACCCTGTCGCAACGTCATCTTTTTGAGCTATTTTCGTCTACCCCATGGCAACGAAATCATTTGGAACGCCATCTGCTATTTTGAGGAGGTGATTATTTATTCATTTAAGCACAAAAACAATAACAAGGTAATATACAGGGCTAGATTATAATCAAAATTATGTGCTAATTAGAAGAACGACACATTTCGAATTTGATTTGGAATTTGAACTCTTAAAACGAGTTGAAGAATCCGCCACGCCGAACGGGATTCGCTTTCCTACCGTCAATTTCATAATATTACCATCATTTCAATGAAAACCCACTGCGATACTCTGTATCTTTAATGCTGTTAAACCAGCATTTTTGGACCTATTTCCTTTTACCGCAGGTTATACTCATATGTATCGCCCCCTTAGAAGTAAAGAGACCTAATTATATTTTTATCTATGACATATTTAACTCCACTTATTCAAAATGTTGATTTAGGTCTCTATAATGTTAAGGATGCGGTATGCGAAAGCACTTATGTAGATATACTTACTAAAAGTATTCTGGATGGATCGTCAGTTAACGTTCGGAGCTTCTAGCAACGATTCCCCTACTGCTAGGTTACTTATAGACTTAAGTAATCAGCAAGCAAAGACATTTAAGGCGTATTAACACGTGTACAGAAAATCCAACCTCAAGTTGATATTACACAATTCACGTGGTGACTTTTAAATTGCATGACTGAACCAAATTGATTCAATTTGGATGATCTGTCCAATACAAGGATTAATATTGGAAGCAACCTGTTTCATTTATCGGTCGGAAAACAGTGGAAATTCCAATTAAAAAAGTTTTGCACTGAAAGCGCTTATCGAGGTCGACTGCCAAGCTTATCGATGCAAGCTTTATGGGTCGTATTATATTTTATTCGTTTACTAAAAGCACTTGTGAAGTTCTGTTCTCTTTTAATATACAAAATAAAGATAATATGTATGTAAGTAGACTAGATTCTCTGCCACAAATTTTAAAATTAAATAATTTAAATGAACCAGTTGGGGGTAGGCTTGACACTGTCACTCGATATCCTTTTGGGAAGATGGGTGCAAACAATAACTTTAGTAAACTTGTTGACACTTGACATCCTTGTCCACCATGATCCCGGCTACTGAAAAGCGGCAACGTCGATAAAAATCAAGTAGAATACCGCGCTTAAAACCGTTAAAGTATAGTTTATTACGCCACGAAATGCCATTGCATTGCCATTAGTCACGAAAACTTTAGAAAAATACTGCATTGTCTGTTATTTCATAATGTAGCTATTAAGTACGATTTAAGCGTAATGTAACAAAGTCGACGTTTTTGTGAAACGTATTCAGGAACTTAGTATTATCTGGCAGTTCTTCTAAGATGCCTGCCAAGAGAGCTTTGTTGATGTTTCTTGTCGGGATCTCAGCCAAGAGACGAACAAAGGAAGGAAATAACCGTCAGAAGCAAAGGCAACAAAGGAGACAAAGGAGTTTCTTTGTTTAACTTTTTTAGAAATAAGAAAGGTCCCCAAAGGAATTTCAACTTTAAGAGCGAAACTTTAAGTACATCGATGCAATAAATTGGCATTAGCAGCCCGAAATTTCTGTGACGAAGTATTCCATAAAAGCAATATGTCTAGTTCGGATTTCTGCTTGAAATTTAAGTGCTTTCAGAGACTGAGAAAATTTTACAATAAAAAGTAATGTTTGACTAAACCCTAATGTACCTTCGCATTAGTTAAGTAGTTAGTTAACTTATGAAACTGGTAAATCCAAATCATTATTTGGATAAACTTTTTTTAGTTCAGTAATAAGTGTTCGACTTAGTAAATGTCTCATCTAAAGGTATTCAAGTTAAGTACATAGTTATTATAAGTTTATAAGAAGCATCACATAGCCTTCTTTCAGGTTCTTAAGGAAGCCTACAAAGTGACTCTAACTCAATATGAATAAGACAGCGATTTTACTTCTTATTCTATGTACACCGTTTCGTGGTGTCGCTGATTAAAGAGGAGAAACGCTAAGGAACTAATTTCCCAGCTTTTGTCCGTCTCTTTTTTAACGTATATAAGGACGTTACATAATTACTTTGCGAAGAATTCATGGAGATTTTTTTTTTTGAGACGAGGGAAAATGACTAACCGATTTACGCACTCTCTGGGCCGTCACTAGGAAACGGCACGAATCCACAGGGGGCGGTAACGCTAGCAATTGTATGCTTTATTTGCGTTCCGTCCGCGATGGATTACACAGAGGAGTGTGGAGACTCCGAGTGATGCCGCACGGGCGAGTAACCTCAATACCCACTAAAAACCCCCTCCTCCCTGACGACCCTGCGCTTTTGTTTGTCATGGAAAGACTGAGATATAGAACATAGTTACGCAACAGTCGATCCAGCGCAATAAAGTGCTTGAAGTGTGCCCTGGGAGAACACACTCCACTTCGAGACGGGGGTAGTTGTTAAATCCCTTGCTTTACCTAGCAGCTAAGGGCCCCCTCGTTCCGGAACCTAACTCAGGGAGGGAAGTAATGCGCGTACCTGCCTCTCCGGGTGCCAGCTGAAGGCCGGCGACCTCGAGAAGAGACCGTAGCACGCGCTGAAGGACTTCGCTCCCTATCCCTTTCTGCGGCCTCTTTGAGAGACATTACTGCCTCGCAAAAAGTAACCGCAGCATCCCAGCGGTCGTCGCTCTGCAACATGGCCGTTACCAAGTCGCCGAGCGATCCGACGGCTCCTAGGTGCGTCTCGAGCTCGAAACGCTGCGGCGTCCATGCAGCGCACTCGACAAGCGTATGAAACGCCGTATCGGGTGCACCGCACTGGCGGCAATCCGGAAAAGGCAAGCAGCCCACAATGCGAAACAGATACTGATCGAAACAACCGTGTCCGGTCAGTATCTGCGTCATCCTGAAGGTCAGGGTCAGGGTGACCCATTTCTCCAGCTGTGGCCTGATTGCATCCACCTTAAAGCCGCCGGCCGCAGGGTGTTCGAGGTCACGAGACCAGTCGACGAGGCAGCAAGCGGTTTCCTGACCGTCTCTATCTCGACTTGACAATTAATGGAGATGTAGCAACGAAAAGCAACCCAAAATTACTAGTCCTAAAGCGATAATTACATATTTCTAAAGTCTAGTAAGTGTGATTGAAGTAATCTGAGCGCCCCGATAACGAGACCCGTCCCCATCGGCTGCAACGAAACTACGCAACGGCTCCTTAACACGTTTACTCCGCGTGTAATGACGAAGTGGCGCCGAGGTGTGCCCTCCGCGCTACGACATGCTTAAGCAATTAGCGGCCGCATAGTTGGCGAGTAGCAACGCGTTAGTGACGCACTCGGTGTTGCAAACATCTGTAGGCGACGGTGGCAGGGTCTCAACACTCAGTTGCATGATATATAGAGCGATATAATTATTAAATACATTATAATGCTGAACTCATTTTTTTTACATTCCAGCGACAACATTTTATGGACCTTAAAAGGTTATGATCACGAATTATAATTTTTGGGGAAAAGTCTATCTGTTTAGCGTCAAAATCCATGTCGAAACGGTGAGCGATCAACGAGCTCGTGATGATTAACAGCCTTGTTAATTATAGGTCAGGTTTAACGCTAAGGACTTGGATCGTAAGGTACTTATCGGAAATGGTAACTCACTCTGTTTCCACCTCTAATTCCATTAGAAAGACTTAATTTATTGTCATATGAAACTTGAAAAAAGTAATTAAAATATTATTTATTATATTATCTTTTTACCATATTCGATTTTCTCATGGTAGAGTCGTCAGTTATTTGGTAGAATTCTAGATATAAGATAGCTCTGTGTCGAGTTTCACGTGATACTTCTTACAAACAAATAAACGAAAACTATAAATACATTTTCGAAGTATATCGATCCCTCAAGTTACCCTCCAGCTTTTTTTTATTTGTAATTCATAGTACAAACTAAAAACCTTCAACAGAATTAATTATTCTATTATGAACTAGGCTATGCCAGCCCGAGATTCTGAGGAAAATTTCCGAAAGTTTATTCTTTATCGTTTATATAGGTTTATTCTTTATCCAGGTGGGTTTTTTTTATATAGCTTTATTATAGCTAATGTGATGACACCGTATGTTTAGAATTTTGTAATATTATACATTAGACAAGACATTACATTAATTAAAACATTTTGCAATAATTCGATAAGCAATAAAATATTTTTTATTAGTGTTAAAAATATACCAAACTGCAGTTGAGGGTAAAGTTACGTTTCAGTATAACGCTCCGTTCACACCGTTGCGAACGAGAAACGTCGCGGA
Source organism: Dendrolimus punctatus (assembly GCA_012273795.1). NCBI lineage: Eukaryota > Metazoa > Arthropoda > Insecta > Lepidoptera > Lasiocampidae > Dendrolimus > Dendrolimus punctatus. Next base: position 23,253,871 of record CM022533.1, read on the forward strand.
CGCGCGGGCAACGGGGAGCGCGCGTCCCCTAACCGCCACCTTCCCTTCTCGGCTACAGATAAGCATATAAAAAGCTTTTGCGAACATTTCTGAACGCCGGGATGAATAAAGAGCCGCTTCTCGGTACAATATCGTAGCGTTCAATAGGGATGCGGACACGTATTAGAATAAATCCAAATATTATTTACATATATAAAATAACAGGCTGTAAAAGCGTAATAGTATCTTTTTCATTTCTCATATTCTGACAGTACGCTTGGAGTTGCATGATCGCAAGGAATAAAAACAGTACTTTTCGTCCCTGAGAAACGATATTCCCTGCGGTCAAAAAATTTCAAAACTATGCGAACCATAATATTAATAATACATGCGCCTCATGTCCCAATAATCCCGCGGGAATTTTACGACGAAATCTCGGGCATATCCCAGTAATATTATATAATTAATTTTAAAATTACATCGTTTATATAGTCAATTCTGATTTTTTAATAGTTTTAATATAGAGATGCATAATATGCTCAGAATTTTCATTTTATTATACTCGTATACTTAGAATCTGCTGTAAAACCTCATTTAATGTCATAGACAAATATGTCATTATTATGTGGAATGCATTTTTTAAACTTACTTCAATAAAAAATGTCGAACAGCTAACACAATCTTTTACTGAAAGATATTTTCCAAAATTCGTTATCAGCACGAAGGCTGTAAAATGAGCTAATTGTTCCATCTTTTCACTTCGAAGTCGTTGTGGCATTGTTTTTTTGTGTATAGTAAATAAATGCGTCTGACAAAGAAAAATCAAAAGTTCAATATGTCAGGGATCACGATAAAACAGGGTCAATCCTGTATTCATTGGCAGGAATATATTTAAAGGGAAGAGACGACTATGCTTCATGGAAATTTAAAATGCGCATGTATCTTCTACATGAAAATTTGCTGTACTGCATAGTTGGATACCCTGCGGGTGATGCCACTCCCCTTGACGTCAAGGTAAGAAATGACGAAATTACTTTAGCGAAAATTTGCTTAACCTTGTATGGTCCGGCAATTACGCACGTCAGAAGCAGTAAGACTGCGAAGGAAGCGTGAAACGCTTTAGCAGCGTCCTACGAAGACAAGACCATGGATCGTAGATTGGCTTTTCAGAGAAAGCTATATAGACACCATTTAAGTGACTTTCAAAATATGGAGCTGTATATAGATGCTGTAATGTTAACAGTGCAAGATCTGGCAGACATACATTTGAACCGTTGATCATGGCATTAGAAAGCTCTACAGTAGGGATTTCAACTGAATTTTTAAAGAGTAAACTATTAACAGAGTTTGAGAGGTCAGCTAAATCTGAATCATCTACGTCTGATGCAGCGTTAAAAGCAAAGCACAAACCAAGTAAAAAACCAAAGGTTCGAGGACTGGGACTGTCCCTTGAATAAAAAGAACAAGGAAAGATGTGAGCAAGGTAACATTTCAAACTTATTCGGTGCTTTGAATACTGCTGGAGAAATAAAATCTGACAAATGGTACGTAAATTCTGGAGCTAGTGCACATATGTCTAGTAGATCTGATTAGATGGAAAATATTAGAGATTTTCCAGTTACTAAAGAGACAATTGCAAATGGTGATATCTTATTTAGTGCTGGAATAGGCAATGTTCCTATTGTAAATAATTTTGAGACTATAAGTGGTAAAAATGTAAAGAATATATCAGATGTTGTGTTTGTGCCAGGTTTAAATACAAATTTAATTTCTGTAAAGAAAGCCACACAAAATGGCTTTTCTGTTCTTTTTGATACAAAAGGTTGTACATATTTTGACACTTCTACTTTTTCTTATACAGGTGATGCTGTTTTGCACGGGTCTTGTTGTGGTAGATTATACACTTTAGATTGTACTGTTAGTTCACCCAAATCCTTATCAGCGTTCGAAGTACGAAGTGACGTTTCAAGTTATCGCTTACGGCACAAGCGACTTGGTCACTTATGCTGTAAAGGTTTAGATGCTCTTAACAAAGCAAATCCAGACATTTCGTACAAAGACATAGATAAGGAGCCCTGCACACCAGTATAGAAGTTAAGCAAGCTAAGAAACCTTTTAAGAAAGTTCGTTACACAAATCGTCATCTAAATTAGAACCGATTCATTCGGATCTTTGTGGACCGATGTCCGATTGCTTTTTTAAGGGCAATAAATATTTTCTAATTATTGTAGACGATTATACTTGTATTATTTATATATATTTCATTAGTTCTAAAGATCAAGTCAAAAATAAGTTTAGTGTGTTTAAAGCCATGGTAGAAAGGGAGACAAGTTTAAAAATTAAAACCCTGCGGTCAGATAATGGTACTGAGTACGTAAACAGCGAGTTCTCTGACTACCTGATAGAAGAATTTCGCACTACCAAGGTCGCGGGTTCGTTCCCTTCATAGGCCTGATATAGCTTACGCTGTAAGTGTATTAACAGCTATATACATTAAACATCCCATTAGGTTTTGGTGAGGAAACTCACAGCTCTGCTTACTCTTTTTGAGCTTATTATTTTGTAACGGTGTAGACTTCTTCTCACAATCTTTCATTCCAAAACAACTTTTATATATGTTTTTTGGCTGACTGATATGTTCTTATTTTCGTCATTCGTAATATTTAAGCCCAAACAATATTTTAATGGACCCAAATCTTTTAATGAGAAGTATTTTTCCAACTCACTTCTTTGTAAAATAAAATAATATCATAGACATATACAGTGAGTATGACAGTTTCATTATTAAAACTTTTTAAGTATATACAAGATTCGGAAGAGGTCTGCTTAAAACCTATTATTGATAAAATTTCGTTTAATTTTATGTTCCATGAAACTCCCCGTTTTACAGTATTTAAAAGGAACTGTAGACTACTGCATTACTTACAGGAAGACGAGTAAACTACTCTGTGGGTATATAGATGCGGATCGGGCAAATTGTGAAATTGACAGACGCTCCTACACCGGTTATTGCTTCAAGCTAGCGGATGGCCCTTTCAGTTGGGAATGTAAAAGCAACCGACGGTATCTTTATCTTCAACGGAGGCCGAGTACATGGCGTTAACTAGTGCCGCTAAGGAGGCAATTTTTGTTAGGAGGTTAGTGGTTGACATTACTGGTTACACTGATAAGGTAACGTTATTTAGTAATAGTCAAAGTGCGAAAAAAAATTGCCTTAAATCCAATCCACCACAATAGGACAAAACACATTGATACAAAGTATCACTTTATCAGAGAGAAAATTGCTGAAGGCATAATAAATATACAATTCTTATAACTAATAAAATGCCAACAGATATTCTGACTAAGCCTCTAAATTGTATAGCACAACTTAGGTGTACTTCGGAATTAGGTTTAGTCTCAATCTGTAAATATGTTTTCGTTTTTAAGGTTATTAGTTTGTAGTATATTGTATTATTTTCTATTACTTTGTTTTTGCCTTGTTTTCATATTTCCTCTTATTTTGTCTATTTCCATTAAGGGGGGTATGTTGTAAAACCTCATTTAATGTCATTATTATGTGGAATGCATACTTCAATAAAAAATGACGAACAGCTAACACAATCTTTTACTAAAAGATATTTTCCAACAGAATCGCTGTGTAATGAAAACTTGTTCTAAGCTACCTACCGTACTGACAGCGACGTGCAAAAAGCGAGGCGATAATAGTGAGCGCGTCAAGGGGCAGTCGGCGCTCGACGCTCCCTTGTTTATGAAAACATTAAAGTATTGAAAGGCATCGGCCTCCAGTTGTAAAGGAGACGCGGACTTTTGAGTCAAAGTAATGTAACGAGTTAAGATATAGCTTTGTACATTTGCTCGTGCTTGTAGCTGTGGATGTTGGCAGTCATTGGTGGAGTGCTAATGGATTCCTATAGTACAGTTAAGAAAATGCACCTTGCATATTTATCTATTACAATACCGATAGTTTCAGTCCTCAATTATATATGGAAGAAGAAATATTAAAAAGAAAGTCACACGATTAATTCATTCAAAATAACTAAACCTACTACAATTATAAAAAATAAATCTTAAAATCATTATCATCTTTGTACAATCTGGGGCTAAGCATGTATAAAATTATATCCGTCTCCTTTGTGAATTGCCCGCTATCGAATTTTATCCGCGACTTATTTAGCTGTCGAAAAAGAAATATACATAAAAGGAGTATATTATTATCATGGAATAAATAAACAGTAGTCCTTGGACACATTCGTGAAGTAGTGCAAGGAGCTGTCGAGCATTTTCGAAGTGCTTTGTGTGAAACTAGTAGTTGGCTTAGTCCCCGTTCAAACACGGAAGTGCGCAAGTGCGATGTTATCACTGAAATTTTCTACGTTTTGAAAGATTTATTAATATAATTATAATTTTTAAATTATTTATTTGTCTTGTTATTATTTATGTTTTATATATTTAAATAGTTTTCTTTCCCTTTTGGTTAGTGACTACCATATTAATTTATTAAATGAAGTCAGTTTATTATTATTAACATTTTATAAGACGGTTTTAAATTCTAAGAACAGGCAAAGAGGATCAACGTCTTTTAAAAATTGGCAACATGAAGTATCATGGAAACCATAAACATGCAGTTTTCTTTTTACGTTTAAATACTCTGTAGACTCTAAAATTAATATTTTCATTTTACCGGAATAGTTTAAGCTAAGCGTTTCGGCACAGCAAAATGCTGGGTGCCAACCTCATTTCCAAATTGCGGCATACAATTTCTGTATGATTTTATCTATACTTTGTTGTGTTATTACTACTTTGTGTTATGGTGTCGCTATTGGAGATAAATAACTCTTTCTTCTTCCAGAAGAAATATTGAGTAAATAAAGTTATGTAAACACGTGATTAAAAATATAATATTTTTGAAAAATAGTCCTACTGATAATAAAGAAGAGTTGGAAAGGAGCTAATGGAAATGATTTGTCTAATATTTACGTTACTAAACGTCAGATGATGGTATAAAATGTAAACGATCTCGTGGTCGCATAAGAAACACGCGCCTGCAGACATAAATAAATAATAATTTATTGTAATTTCGGGGCTTTGCCAGCCCTGCGCTTAGTTGTCATCTGGCAGCGCAGTATCACGCGAATGTCGTTGCATTCCGTCGGCCAGTGCGGGAGCTTGTAACTCTACATTTGTTGGTCGGGCGCTGTGTACTCACGCGACATGGCCGAGCTGCGGGAGGAGCGCGGCGGCTAGCGCGAGCAGCAGCGGCGTGCTGCGGGGCCGGGCGGCGCTCATGTCGCGGCCGGGAGTCGCATGGGCGCCGGGCGTTGCGCTCGCCGTTCGCCGCTGGTGTCGCGCGGCGGACTGGCGTGCCGGCGGCGGCGGCGGCGGCGGCGACGGCAGGCCGGTCCGCCGCCGCCGCCGCCTATCGATCGCGGCGCGCCCCGGGCCGGCGCCGCCCGCCGCCCGCCGCCCGCCGCGCCGCGCTATCGACCACCGGCACGGCGACTCGGCCGCATTAAAACTTCAAACGTGCGCGCGATACGCCGGAAAATAAATCTCGCATGCTTCTCGCCTCACTCGTAAATTGGCAACATTAATTCCTGAAGCGCGGGTGCCCGATTGCAAATATTAGACTCGGTATTAGTTTGTTGTTTTTTAAACTACAAAGCAAAAATAAATGCTTTCTACATCATGAAATCGGTTTTTTGTTTTATGTCTTACTTGACACCGACTTCTAGATGTTGTAGAAAATATTTAGTTCTTTATTCTTGTTTTTTTATTCAATAAGATATTTTCCTTTTTCGTTGCTTGAATAGCTTTAGAAATAATAATATATTAATCGCCTGGTAGAAATTATCCTGCTACTCTGGTAAGCGTATACAACTTTGCCTTTCGAAGAGTGTAGGCGCTCGGTGCTCTTCAACAAGAGTTGCTCTTTATTTCTTTGGGGTCCACTCATCCTGACTGATCCTGACTTGGTGACTTACTACAGAAGTATACTCTTTCGAATAAAGAAAAAATATCGATAACTGGTCCAGACTTGACGGAGAAATCGCGTAACAACAAAAAAGACAGTCGAATTGAGAGCATACCCCTTTTGGAAGTCAGTTAACAGACTATTTGAAGATAAAACCACATAATTACAACATTTACATATTATGATTATTATCATTTATTAACATTATTTTCAAGAAACAAGCTTTACACAGTTTGTATATATACAATGCAGTCTTTGGTCGTGACAATTTTAGTCAATCTCTAAACGAGATTTTTAGAAAATGAAAAGTAGTAAGGCGAAGATTTCCGTAGAGGTTTCTAATGGTCATGTCGGTATCTGGTTATGGAACCATGAAGCATTGGACCGAAGGTGATTCAAACAAAATTCTTTTTCGAATTGAAAATCCTTTTTCGACATTGGCATTTTTCAGAAGTTCCGCCCCTTAGTAAAAAATATGTTCATTTGTACCACATTGGGAGCTAATATCACATTGCTATTTGCATGCTACCCATTGGTTATATTTAAAAAAAAACATTGCTTTCTAATATATAAAAATCTCGTCTCACTGTAGGGTTCCCACCTCTCCCGTAATTCCGGGAGTCTCCAGGAATTCAGCAATGAAATCTAAATGTACCGGCTCCCGGAAGGAAAATAAATAACCAAATTTCTCCCGGTGGCATGCGTGAGGCTGCATGCGGGCAGTCTCTCCTCGTGCGTGCGTCTCAACGCGAGGGAAGTTTACGTTTCCCGCGGCCGGGCGCCGCCGTCCATCTCGCGGAGACGCATTGAAGAAAATATTTGATTTGTTTTGTCATTGCCTGTATCAGACGCTGCTTGCGAGCGTGTTTTCAGTATTGTATTCAATATATGGACCAAAGAAAGAAACCGCTTGAATGAAAACCATGTCAAGGCTGAAATTCAAACTTTCTTGAATTTTAATATGGTGTCGGAATTGGTAATGACATTTAGTTTACGAAGCCAAAACTAGATGGCGCTGTAATATTTTTGAACGCACTATGGTTTTCATTATTGTATAAGACAAGTGTTTTTTTAATTTCTATTATTAAAGTTCGATTCGGTGGACGAATTCCTCAATTGTACATAAGTAATTTCCTTGACTTATGAATGTTATTATTATTACTACTATTATTATTATTAGTATTATTGTTTGACATTTATCAGTATTTTATTTCATTATTATGATCCATTTAATATTTAATATTATATAATTTAATTAAATTTATTAGAAACATTTGTATGCTCCTATGGGAGCAAAACATGTGTACATTGTGACATATATACCAACTGTTTGACCATGTTTTAAACAAATAAATTTGATTTGATTTGATTTGATTTCGATTCCAGTAGCGAATACATATATTTTTTTGCATCCGTCACTTTGTTCCATTTGATCCATGTCGCTGCACTGGGAGTTTTTGGGACTTTTGTGCACATGGACTGTAAAGAGTTTTTTAAATTTGTTACATCAAGGCCAGATATTTTGAAGTGATGCAAAATAAAAATTTAAAAAAAAGTAATTAAAAATTGCTGTTCCTTTTTTGTCTCCCGGATTTTGACTCATCAGAGTGGTCAAATCAGGTGGCAACCTTATCTCACTGTGTTGGTGGTCGAACTCCTCCGAATCGGCTTAACCGATTTTCATGATATTATTTTTTGTATATTTGATAGTGTATGAGCATAAGTTGTAAAGAGTTTTCCACCTATGGTGTTTTTAACTTTTAACTTATTCGTAAAATCCTGTCATGGGCTTTCTGTTGTTAATATAATTCTGTAGTTGACAATTTTTGAGAAACAGGTTTATTTCGAACCTTATGGTCTATTTTAGCCAAAATATTAATATTTCAGCAAAAAAACAACATTAACATATTTGATTCAGCAATTTTATAAATATTTTGACTTTTCGTCACAAAAACGCGTCAAGCTGTCAGGGCGTCTCGCATGACGTCACAGTGTGCCACACAAACATCTGTTTCGTCGAAATGTTATCTGAGAAGTCATTGATAACTAAGAAGTTATCACACAAGAGTGTTTTGCACACTATGACGTCACGCCCTCTGATCGGCCTTCATTGTCACGTGGCTAATGTCTGCAATATAACAATTTTATTTCTCAAAAATATTTTTTAATATATATTTATAATTAATATTTTAGTTAAAACAATTTATTTTTGTCATATTTAGATCGTCATCTACGATATATATTAAAATCAGCCTATATTTTTCATACTGTCTGCTACCGAATTATCTATTTAAATGTATTTAGCTGTAATTTTTCCCTAAATATAAAATATCATACAGCACTTCTTCTCAGCGTACGCAATCCTTTTGACAACAAGTCACAAGGCTTTCCTTTTACGTCCTAAATTATATAAGTGAACTTTCTAAGAACTTTCTAACAAAACGCTTGTTCAGTGGCTTGGCTTCGGAGGTGGTGAAACCATGCCATTCCTGGGGCGGTGGTGTTGTTCCCTTTATAAAAAAGAAACTCTGTGGAAAGTTCAGGTATTGTCCAATTACAATTTCCGCGAAAACAAATGGCGCGGTTTCCATTTTATTTCGCAGTTATTATTCATTAGTCTTGACATGCCCATTCCCATCGTCCACACCCCTGGTCCCGCCATTTATAATGTATTGCGGCTCCAGCACTTCCACTAATAACGTTGCATAATTAATTACAAAGACAGTATTTGATAGCTATTATGCACTGATGATTGCCAGTCTACATTGCAGCTAACTCTTGCTCGCACCTTCGCCCGCGTTAGTGCACATTTTGTCTATCCACTCAACTCCAAAAATTATTTTGATATCCCTCATCCCTTTTATATAATTTAATATCACTGAGGTATACATGCTAATACATTTATTATAATAAATTAGGTATTTTGTGATATATTATTGTATAGGTGTATTTCTATGACTATGTATGTATATTTGTATATTTATTTTTTGAATAAGTTTGAGTATATATGTATACATTGCCTTTTTCCTGCACCACCTACATCGCCTGATTCAATTTTTATTTATTTAGGCTACTTGGAAGGGCTACCTTTGAGCAATATGCCTATATTATTGCCTAGAAACTATTGTAAATATGGTTTGTTTTGTAATTGTATATTCTGGTGTGCAATAAAGAGTTATTTCTCTCTCTCTCTCTCTCTCACACACACACACACACTCGGGAACAGTGTCTTTTCTAGACAAAAAATCTCTCGTAAAAGACGACGACGACGCTCACCCTGAAGCGACTACTTAGTACTTGGGCCAGCTTAGACAAAGTCGTCCCCAAAAAAAGAGTAAATTCCTGGCCAAAAATAATATCTTTTGATATTACTAAACATCCTATTTACACCTATTACGCTAATAGGTAATAAGTGAAAATCATCTAATATAACTTTTCTCTCATCATCACAGGATCTGTAATCCTTGTTATATTTTTCGTGATTAATAATCGGGGGTAACACGTTGAAAATTATTTCATTGTTCCTACGAGACTTCTTACTATACATTGCGTATGTTATCTCTGCGATATTTAACCTATTACATTAGGTCTCTAAATCCCTCACTAACACCTATGCGGTCGGCAATGATCGGGTATCTAGATAAATCGCTAATTGTTCGCTTACGCATGTATACACAAAAACCCTTATCGGAACCCACATTCCTAGAATTATTTAATTTTTCTATAGTTCGAATTTAAAATTTATTCAATTAGATATTTGGGTTTACAGCTACAGGTTGATCAGATTCGGGGCTAGTGGAGTTCTCAGTCAAGTGAGGTAATTTCCTATTTTGGTTATCGATTTTCTTACTCTGCGTGCGAGTTAAGTAAAACCTATGGTTTCGGTTTGTTCTCTAATCGACTTTAAATCGTCACTCGACATCGAGTAATCTCTTGAAAGGAAAATATCATAAAGCATACGGTCACCGTGTGTTGTGAATTGGCCCCTTACTCCTTTTTACATTGACATAGTAGAATCAAGATGTGGTACAATCAAAATGATGTGGTGGATGACTTGACAAAGTTCACTGGAAGTGTATCCAGACATTTGGACAGGAACTTTGTTGCTTATGGATGCAACGCACCACCTCCTAGATACGTTGAAGAAGTTGTTGACGAGTTTAATTTAATTATTGGCTATGATTCCCAGCAAACCTATGACGATGGAGAAATTGCTCCAGATCTCCGTGGCATAAAAGAAATGCGAAAACGGTGGAAGAACAAAATTATACAGATGAAGATCTACACCAAATAGAGGCTAATTCAGCCTCTTATTCTTAAAATTATTATTAGTAAACTTGCAAGTTGCGAGTGTGGCAACCTATAAGGCTTAACGTACACTGGTGCAACATTATCTTTTAATGTACCTTGAGACATTAAATTAGTTATACTTAACTTGTCTCCTGGCAATTGAATTACATCTGCATATTTAGCACATATTACATTGTCTTTTTCTTCTTTATTTAGATCTGGCATATTAAGTAAGTCTAGTAGTGTTGTAACACGCATAGCCGATAAGTTTTCTTCGGACAAACTACACATTTCAAAATAATCTAAGTATAGAATTTTATATCCAATCCATTTTAACAACCATATCGGTAGTATTAAAAATTCTCACGCAATTAATCCCGCCATAAAAATTCCTAACTCTATTTCGCTAGCTAGAGTAACACAATCGTCATAATGTGAAGTTAGGATATATTTAAACTGCGCACTTCGCATCTGCGTGGTATCGTGTGTGTACTTGCCTTTACAATTTACTTTCATGCAAACCGATTGTGAGTCATTAATTAACTGTAAAGAATTGTTCTTATAATAATTAAGAACACCTTAGGAACGTTTTAGAAAAATATCTCCTATAATGTCATTTGACGAACAAGACAGTTTAATTGTAATCTTATGGTAATGTACTTTCTAACGATGTACCTCAATACGCATAGACTGGCTCCACTATTGACTAAAAGATCGATATTTCTATCATTTACACTAAATGGTACTGTATTGCTATTGTTATAATTAAGAATGAAACTGATTGGATCGAATGTTGCCTTTGTTATCAGCTTCTGTGTTTGTTATATCAAATTGTTTGTGTGTCGTGTTGTGCGCTGTGGACAGTTGCGAAACGTCCATCTCTATTGCGTGCGCGAATTGCGAGAGCGCGATCTCAATGCTACAAAAGTATTCTACTTTTCGTAGAATTGATCTGAATTTTCCGATAGCTAATAGCGCCTAATCAAAATACCCTAAAATACATTTAAGCTAAAATATGAACTATTAATATTATTTGTGATATGGTAAGTAACTTTCCACGGACGAAACGAAGGAAAAATCCAAGTTAAATATAATGAAAACTGGTGCATTTCCACGATCGATTTCTAAATGAGTAGGTTAACTGCGGCACGAACATTGTAAAGTTATTCTAGCCTAGAACCAGCAGGTGCACGCTGCACACGGTGGCCTCCACTGGATCGCAGTAGCAACCTGCTATTATGTACCTTGCATAATATACCTTTTTTTTAAATTGAAGTCTTTATTACTAAACCTATGCTTCTTGCTCAATGTTTTAGGTTCTTTAGGCAGTTTAGCAAAAACTAGACCCATTTTTTCGTTTTGTCAGTCGGTGTCTATTCTTACAAGATGACAAAGCCTATAAGTAAAAAACTGACCTACAATCGGTGTAGGCGGGCAGCGTGCAATGCTGATTCATTGCCCTATAGGAGCAAGCCAGCCTTTTTGTCACGCGAGACTTCAATTAGAGGCATTGAGAGGTCTCGATAAAGGTGACGAGCTTCAGGCTCGCAGGGTCTCGACCCACAAATACATACCCACTACTAATGGACGCATATTTGCAACATTTCAAGGCTCCTGGTGGGCGGCAACAGCCCGGACTGTCACGGCTGTGTCTATCTATACTTATAATAAAATTGTAGAGGTCGAATTTCTGTACAATCAAAAACAATGCTAAAAACCGAGTCAGGGGGATGTAAGAAGTGAAATAGAACTAATTTGGTTTTTTTTTAGAATTTTTTGTTTTCTCTGTTTGTCTGTCTGTTTGTACCGGCTAATCTCCAAAACGACTGGACCGATTTACATGAAATTTTCTATGGTGATAGCTTATATCCCTGGTAAACATATAGGATGCTTTTGATCCCGAAAAATTAAATAGTTCCCGTGGGATAATTAAAAAGCTCTAATTACTTAAACAGCTTATAACAGACTAAAAGTAATTTCTCTGCAACGTAAAATAATAGAAGCGGATAATTTGACAGGGTGTGGTGTCAGTGAGAGAGTTTTATCTTATATATATAATATAATAAAGCAGATAAGTTTGTTTCTTTGTTTGTTTGCTTGAACGCGCCTATCTCAGGAACTGCTGATCCGATTTGAATTTTTTTTTCAGTATTAGATAGCCCATTTATTGAGGAAGGTTACAGGATATAAACCATCACGCTAAGAGCAATAGGAGCGGAGCACCAATGAAGAATGTTTCAAAATCGCGGGCGTTTTTTACCTTCCTTTCCACGCGAACGAAGTCGCGGGCAGAAACTAATCTTATATATAAAAACGAATCGCAAAATGTGTTGGTAAGCGCATAACTTTTATTTTTATAGCTGGAGTACAGCAAACAGGCTGACGGCCCACCTGGTGGAAAGCGGTTACCGTCGCCTATGGACGTTTGCAACATCAGAGATGTCACCAACGCGCTGCCGGCCTCGAAGAAATTTTATGACACCCTTTTTGAAAAACTCCATATCGTAGCGCTGTGGGAAAACCTCGGTCGGGAGCTCATTCCAAATCCCCACAGTACGCAAGAGAAACGTTCTACAGAAACAACCGTTGCGTACATGAGTGTAGTGGCTCCAGGATTTGGGGGTGAACTCCCGATGAACCGATGACGAGCGGTGCGATGGTAGAAAGAGGACGAAGGCACCATTCTAAACAGTTCTTCGGAACACTCCCCGTTATACAGTCGGTACAATACGCAGAGAGAAGCAAAGCCTCTCCAAAGGCCAAGCGTATCTAAGCCGTCTGTGATAGTATGGGATCATCAACAACGCGAACAGCTCGACGTTGAATACAGTCCAGAGGATTAAGTTGGTAGGCAGGTGCTCCAGCCCAAAGGTGTGAGCAGTACTCCATATGCGGCCTCACCTGGGCTTTATAAAGCACAAGGCGTTGCCGCGGTGTGAAGTACTACTTGGACCGGTTTAGCACTACCAACTTCTTAGAGGCAAGTTTTGCCTTGCCTTCAAGATGGCCCCTGAACTGTACATCGTTCGCGATGTCAACACCGAGAATCCCAATACTTTGAAGGTGGTAAAGGGAGTTCCTTGGAACTGAAGCGCTTGCTCGAATGCAGTTTCTTTGGCAGAGAATACGCAGACCTGTGTCTTCTTGAGGTTGAAATGGACAAGGTTCTGTCTCCCCCATTCTGAGACTCTCTCCAAAGAATGCTCAACTTCAGACACAAGTCTAACCCGACTTTCCTCCACAAATGATCGAGGGACGTTTGCACGACCAGAGTACTGCGCATCGCAGTGCTGTCATCTGCATAGCAATGAATGTTGCGAATAGACAACATATCATTGATATGCAAGATGAACAACGTTAGCGATAGCACACCACCCTGGGGCACACCAGCGTTGATGGGCTTGATACTAGAGCAGCAACCGTCGACAACGACTTGAATGCTGCGCCCATCAATAAAGCTGGATAGCCAGGTCCAGGTCCCTTAGGTATCCCATACGATGGCAGTTTCTATAGAAGAGCTCTGCGCCAGACCCGGTCGAAGGCCTTAGCAATATCTAGGCTGACTGCCAATGCTTCCCCTTTGCTCTCAATGGCTTCAGCCCACCGGTGGGTTAGGTAAGCCAAGAGATCCCCAGCTAAGCGACCGTGGTGGAAGCCGTATTGCCGATCATTTAGCAGCTGGGAATCTTCCAGGTAACCCAGAAGCTGCGCGTTGATAATACGCTCCATCACCTTTGAGAGCAAAGAGGTTATTGCTATAGGCCTATAATTCGATTTTGTTTTTGTGTCATGAAACAAAGTCTTTTAGGAATTCAGAAAATATGGCGGTACGAAGTTCGCCGGGTCAGCTAGTTTATTAATATCTCACTGTTTTTTTTAAATATGGGTCTATATGAATGTAAGCTGTAATTTAAATAGTCTACACAATAGTTTATTAAAATCGTAAAATATCTAAAAATCAAATACGGCCGCCACACATGTTAGTATTATCAAATTTTAAAACATAATCCAACATTACATGTTTCATTCCTGCCTTTCAATTGGTTGAATCGAACAAAGTGAGCGATGTAACCATAAACATGAATCATTCAATGTATTGGACACCGCCGTCTCTTTACACTTTGGGATCTTTCAACCAAGCTGATTCAACTTGCTTCATCTGTATAATATCATCATTATGACTATTTACCTTAATAACTTGAGTTGTCAATAAGCGGGATTTCTACGCCGTAAATTCGTTGTCGTTGAAGGTCAATGCTCCAAAACCAGTTCGACGAAAATTAAACAATACCCGTCAAGTAGTTTTGAATATATGGCCTTATTATTGTTCCAAATTCGTAACCAAACTGCGAAAACAATTGATATCTTTGATCTCTAAGGTCCCCTTATAGTCGGTCGATCCACCTGCCCGAAGTCACAAATACTTTGATTATATCCTTGAAATTGCTTTCCAGAACCAAATTCCAATAATGGTGTATTAATAGAAATTGTTTATAGTATGGAATGATTGCTAAGCGACTTACGGAAGGAGCCTATTTTTGGAGTCTCTCTTATGGATAAAATCCGTAATGAGGATATTCGTAATTCGAAATGGCATTGGGCCGGTCATGTCTGTCGCAAGACATGTAACTGATGGACTAGACACGTCCTGGAGTGGCGACCGCGTCTCGGTAAGAGTAGTGTAAAACACCCCCAACCTGATGTTGACAGAGGACCAGAATGTTTGCAAATGCACTTTTCGGCGTAAACTGCTGCCAGAAAATGAAGAAAGAAGAAACAAAACGTTTATTTGGTCTTCACATAGCGAGACATGAATTAAATGATGTAGGTTTATACCAAAAAAACTATTATTATTAATTGTTTTGCACAAACATAAAAATTGCTATATTTTGAAAATAACTAAGCACCGACTTTAAGATGTTTTAGAAGATAATATTATATATATATATATATATATATAGCTATAGAAATAAGTTATTTTATACTTTTTAATTTTTGAAGTCGGTTCTTATTGATTCGCACAGCCGTAGAAGATTCCTTTCCGCAGGGTTGCCCCAATACTACCCGCACAACTGACGACGCACTGCGCCGACGATAAGATATCTCGCTTACAAATACCATCGCCGATGTTACGCTGACCACCTTCTGTTTCTGCAGTTCTCACCTCCGAATTTACCGTGTGTAGCTCGCTTCTGGATCTTCCCTCTAACTACGCTATGTTGTTCTTCTTTTATTTACTTCCTGTCCCTTTCTTAACATCTGTCTATCCGTGTCTTTTCCTTCCCTAACCTTCTATTCCAGAACTTTCGGTCATTATCTATCCCTTTCTAACATCTATAAAGTTGTGCTTTTTCCTTCCGGAAGTATCCGTCCCTGTTTTTTACATCCAGAATCTTCAACCTTTTTCCCAAAAGTGTTAAGACCGGCTTCCGCTGCCAGCAAGTACTACCCTCAATCGCTAGAATATATACACATAATTGTCTATTTATGTCTAAAAAAATATACAATAGATGATTCTGATGCCGATACGAGACACCTAGACTCTACTAATAAACGAGAGTTCAAAATTTGGCAAGAACTTCATATTAGAAGATGATGCCAGTTTTCTACCAAAGGTAAGGTCAAAGTATGCAAAGGTTTTAAAACTTAGCTTTGAAGACAGTATTGTACCAGGTCGTCGCCCTCTCGCCAATTAGGTGAGTTCAATGTCCAGAATAAGTTATAAACTCGTGGTAGTTAAAACTTAACTGTCATTTAAATTATCAAGTTACGAATTGATATCTTAAAAACCTGCGAATATATATATATGTATATATATATATATATATATTTGCATGATTATAGCCCCGGCCTGAGGCCTACGAACATTAGCAACATATAAGGTGCTAATATGCTTTCAATCTCGATGGAAAGATTGGAACTTTCTTGATGCTGGAATATAACTCAGCGTTGTTATGGCAGCATGCTCTAGACCAAATGTGTTGGCTATCCAAACGTGCAAATGCCATACCACCAAGTTGTGGAGAAATTGTGTTCTTTCTCTGATTCTGCATAGGTAAGGAATCAAGACATGTATAAGAAGGCAACTATTTCTGGATAGTTCGCTTCTCGAGGGTAAAAGTATATAATATTTATAATAGTAAAAAGAAAATTATTACTAAAAATTACTTTTTATTTAGTCATGGAGTTCACATGTGTGAAGTTGACACCTCCAATTGATATTTTTATAAATCAATATATACTTTGTTTGTTCGCAGTCAGTCCATGTTTGCCCAAGAAAAAGTTTTATTTACCCACCCTCGGTCAAAAGATATTCATAAAAAAAATGTATGTGGAGTTCAAACATGCACCAAATACGAATTTTTGCAATAGCCATATGTCATTCGTCAATTTATCATTTGCCCACGTTTGTGCAGGAAAATTTTTGTTTCCCAACTTTTAGTTCAAAAGTTATTAAACAAAAAGTTTTTTAGTAATAAATATTTGTATTGTATGTATATTGTCGTGACGAGTGATGATTATTAAATCTTGATAAGCTTGGTCGTTTGCTTATCAACGAACTCGAACGTCCAGTCAAAAGTTTCGTTTGTTCACCCATAGTTCAAAAATTATTAAAACCAGTATTTTATTTAAAAACTTTTCCTTTTTATGAATTTGTATTTTTATCACGCTTACACATAATTGTGTAATATTAACAGAAGATTAAACAGCAGAAATCTTCTTTTGAACATTGTTTTTAAATATTTTTGTTTGCCGTATATTTTAATGACGAGTGGAGATTTGTAAACGTTGATATGCTCTTTCGTTTGCTTATCCAACCAACTTGATTGTTACTTTAGCTCAAAATAAAAATAAAAAAACTTTTCTATTACATTCATTTGCATTTTTATTACAACGAACTCGATTGGCAAGTGTTTGGTTTGTTAATTCATAAGTTATTAAAAAATCTTTTAAGTTTATTATTTAATAAATTCGCCTTATTATCATGTTTACGCCTTTGTCCAATGTGTGGATTTTCCAAAAAAAAAATCGTTTGCCCACCATACAAATTGTCCAAGTTGACTTTTTTTATATTGTTTCTGTGTCTGACTGAAAGTTTGTCAACAATCTGTTTTTAAAGTCATAAATAGTATACTTTCTTAATAAAAGAGATTGAATGCGTGCATGAAGACACGATTGGTTGGGTGTGACAGAGGCCGTAGAACAAAATTAAGAGAACGGTAGAGACGAATTGTGCCGACCCCAAATCATTAAGACAAGGTGAAACAAACAAAGAAAAAAAAAACTTGAGAGGTGTCAAGGGACACCCGGATGGAACGAAGTTAGTTATAATTCGAGTCTTATTGTTATTATTACCACGCCACACGGCTTACAACTATAGCAAAAAGTGTCGTTACAACTTTTGGTCTTAATTTTTTCCGTCTAGCCCCCTTTCGCAACGCGCGGTAAGGAACTTCGTTTCAAAATATTTTACTATCTGAATTGCTATCTAAAATATCTTGAGTAATTTTTGAGATATTTTCGATTATAATCTTTAGGGTTCCGTGGCCAAAGGACAAAAGGTAGGTATACTCGTGGTCTGACACGCACCTTACCGGTTTTCGTCAAGATCAACGGTTGAAACTGAATGACAAGGAAATATGAGGATCTGGATATGTGATCATAATTAAGGAAGGCTACCGAACAGCAATATTAGGCTTCAATGACTGGAAAAGTGTATTACTTAGCTAATGAAGTTTTATAATTAATAAAACGTGGCCGTACACCGGCCCTTTCTGACGTTATTTTAACTTAATTAATTACTTTTTATATAGCAATAATAAGTTTTGTTTAATCCTTCTAATGTTAGATTATATATTAGGCAAAATGGCACGCAGCATTTTCGCGGTATTTAATTATGGACATGACGTCGTGCTGTGGCAAAATGTTCATTAACGGACGATTTATGGTGGCCCGTGACGGGGGCGAGCCCACTCCAGGGTTTGCCCATCTTCCCCCGATAGCCTAGTGGGTCTGGGGGGTTAACATGGGGCCCTCCCAGCGTACCAGCACAAGTGTTGTACCACACCACATAGTTCCAGGAACTATGCTACACAACCGAACAAATACATATGAGTATAATTGTGAAGTATATCGTAGTGTTAAATACCATTTGTTGGGAACGTTCCGTCTTCTGCTATGAAATTAAGATGCAAAACCGACTATTAAATATATCATTATTTTTTTTTAATTTAAATATCATTAGCTGGATTCTATAAGATCGTGCTCTTAGGGGGCGTCCATAAATTACGTGAGGTGTTTAAGGGGGGGAGGGGGTCGAGTCAAATCTCATCTAATCTTACGTTGGAGAGAGGGGGGGTCTCGGCAAATATCACGCAATTTTTTTTCTGATTGAAAGAAAAAAAATTATACTATTTTGGTCCATTTAATCCAGATTGTACATGCTTAAGATTTAATGTTAAGCGTAATCGTAATACGATTAAGATCATTTGCTAATTCTTTCGAAAGAAAATAATTTCATTCATACTTCAACGTTATACATTTACTGACTGTCAACCGCTGAATGTTTTCATCAGCACGCCTTTTGATCTCTATTGCCCAAGTGTACGTGATGATTTAGAGAAAAGGAAGAAAACGAAGTTGAAGGTTGATTTTACTGAAAATCATATGGACATGTTGGTTCCAATAGTCTCTCTTGAGACCGTGCATGATTCTCCATGGACTGAATTAGAGTAGGTATTCTTTTTTTAATCACAGTAGTTACGACTTAATTATTCTATTCTATCTAATTTAGTTTATTATTAGGAATATTTTTGGAAACATTCAATATCTTTGAATGATTTTCGATTTTCACTACTTCGCTATTTCTTCAATTATTCTATTGTTAAATTTTTATTACAATTATAATTAAACTCTCAGCAATATTGATTACTAGTCTTAACTAGTCGTAAATAAAAGCACGAAGCAAATTTGTATTTTCCTTTTTACAATAACAATCCAACGCGTTTACGTAAGAAACTCACATTTTGAAAAATCTCACGTGAGATTGGGGGATGGGGGAGGGGGTTGAATAAAATCTCACGACATCTCACCAGGAGGGGAGGGAGGGGCAGAAAATTTTAAAAAACACCTCACGTAATTTATGGACGCCCCCTTAGCTCTACCGTAACAAAACTATTCGTGTGTGGAACTAAACCGCGTGAACGGTGTCATACTTTGGATGTCGAGGTCGGAACAATAGCCAGCTCTATCTATGTAGAGGGTCACTTTAATCCATTTATAGAAATTATAAGGGTTGGTATTAGTGTTCGTCATTCGACGACGCAACCACAAAAGGAAATAAGGTCGGCGACGATATTGTACGTGTACTTAGTTAAAAATACATCAGAGGCAATATGGAAATAGGTCTATACGTGATTCCGAATCAAACTCCCTAATTCTTTTCTTACTTTTATTTTCGGTGTATCAAATCCAATAATTTTATTTAAAAACATATACTTTGGAAGTAGGTCATACGAAAATAATTGGTGATTTAAAAATAAAACATCCACGCAATTCTTCACCCAGAAGAATTCACTAAGACTTTACTAGTTTTATCGTTTAACCACATAACTTCGTAGCACTAAGTAGACTACACCTTCTGTAAATGTCGATCCATAAAGACTCGGCAGTTATCTAGAAAATTGACTGCGACGTAGGTATGTACATAGATGGACAGACAAACGGGCGGTCATGAGTTTTTGCCCAAACGGTAACCCTAAAAAACTTATATTTATTACAGTCCGAGTAAAAAAGACTTAAAGAGGTCGTATCACTACAAAATAAAGGCGTTCACTTTTCAAAGGCAATCTTGTCTCGTCTATATATAATGATCCCTGCTACTTCCTTGAAAAGTTAGATTATCCACGAGGTACACTTTTCCACGAGCAGGCGCCTCATTTGCAAAGGAATCCAAGCTGGGCTTCTAATGAAGTGATTAAGTACCAATGAACTGGCTTATTAAAGTCAGTTCATTACTACATAATCTTATAATATTAGCAGGTAACTTTATTATTGTTTATTATGCAAAAAACAACCCAACTGTGAGAATAATGTTTAGTTTGGTTGTACTTCCTGGAGATTAGTGGACTGTCAGTTGTTATCGTGTTGAACCTAAAGTTTTAAATAATAAAAATATTGAGAGAAAGTAATGGCGACTATTTATTAAGCAACTACAAACAGAACGGACGAAAAACACAAAATATACACAATTTAAATGTCGGTGTTGCCAACAGCAATAATTGATCAAAATAACATTTAAGCCTCCATATAACAAAAGTGGTTTGGGATGGTACTAAGAATATTATAATAAATTACCGCTTAACATTAACAAGAAAATAATTGTAACTAATTAAAAAAACGAATAGTTGGTACAAAAGTCTTCTTGTAGTATCCAATAATTTAGTGCTTCCACCAGACATGGCATTTAACAGACATCTGTTCAATATAGGTGTCAGCCACACCCCGTGCAGAGGCAAAAGAAACAGTCGCCCATGTGCTGTTTGAATGCGCAGAGGTGGTCCATTACTGGGCGAAGTATCTGGATTCCCAGGTAGCCTGCGAGATGTCTTCAACGACGTCTAGAAACTGGTGGACTTCCTAGGGCAGCTGGGATGGATGGAGTGACTCCTCATCTACCCTCGCACTTAAAATATTCGCTATGTTGTCGAGTTGCGGAAACAGCCCGCTCGCAAAACAAAGAAAGAGGAAATATGTTTGTACACATGTATATCTAAAGCAGCGTTATAGAAAACTGCAAGAAATTCTATGAACATTTTAACAAGAATAAAGATCGAAGTTTAGAGACCTCTTGCTCTACTACACAATGGCGTCAGATAATGAGGTTTGCTATTTAAAAGAGTAGATATATCTATCGTATGAAAGAGAACCAGAAACTAATTTACTACATTATTGATGAGAATCATGACCAAGACTGATTTACAACAAAGCGTTCGTGGAAGCTCTGTAAGCCAACTCTGACTGCGTACATGCTATTGCGTTTTTGGTTATTTTCTTCGGACATTTATGTGTGGTGATCTTAATGGCTGGGTGGGGGACCAAACGAGACGGTTTTGAGGCTGTCCTTGGACCCTATGGCGACAAGAGAGCGAACGATGGTGGTAATCCAATCATAGACGTATGCATGGAAAGAAACTTGCTTGTGTCGAACACCTTATTCCATCATAAGGATATCCACACGTATACATGGAGAATGAATGAACAGAAAAGTATGATTGATCTGATTTTAATAGATAGTCGCCTCCGAAACACAATAATGGATACAAGAGCCTACAGAGGCCCCACTCTTGGAACGGACCACTACCTGGTGATAAGCCGGTTTGTGGGCCTTTTCAAGAAGTGGAGGCACTGGCGAGAGCGTACCAATTTCGGGGAGCTTGAAAGAATAAAATGTGAAAAATTGGAAGATTTTAGTGTAAGGAGTATGTATGCGCGCCTAGTCGAAGAAAGGCTTGCAAATACCAAACTCTTTTGGAGAGAGGTTAAGAAGTCTCGGGGATGTTCGTCAGCTTCCAGAATGGAAAGAATTAAATCTAAAGCAGGGGACATTCTTGCTAACCCACAAGAGGTTTTAGCGCGATGGAGTGAATATTTTAGAGAAATGTATGATTATATCCCGGATGCTGGCACCACGACTGAGACTGTGACTGACTTCAAGGAGTTAGCATACGAGATCACTTTGGAAGAGATCGAATGGTCGATAAGAAGTCTGAAAAATGGAAAGGCAGCAGGAATCGATAGTGTGTCTGCTGAGATGATCAAATATGGTGGCACCTGCGTCCGGGACGCTTTCCTGTCCTTATGCAACTTGTGCTGGAGGACGGGAAAGGTTCCCAACGACTGGAGGCGCGCTGTCATCGTGCCCTTGTATAAAGGCAAGGGGTCACGTATGGAGTGCGCCAACTACAGGGCCATCAGTTTGATCAGCACAGCATCTAAAGTGTATGCGAAAATTGTTGAAAGGAGAATGAGAGTGGTATCCGATGGATTACTGTGGGATGCACAAGGAGGCTTCAGAAATGGAAGGGGATGTATGGATCAAGTTTTCTCGCTCCGCAATATCGTGGAGAAGCAGCTGGCTTTGGGCCGGAAGGTTTTCTGCGGTTTTGTGGATCTAGAGAAAGCATTTGACAGGGTTGTGCGGAAGGACCTCTGGGACATATTGCCCGGATATGGGATTGATGGCCATTTGCTGCGTGCTGTACAGTCCACTTACGAGGACTGTATGGCATGCGTGCGGGTGGACGGCAGCCTGTCGCCCTGGTTTGACGTCAATATTGGCGTCCGGCAGGGCTGCGTGCTGTCGGCTTTGCTGTTTGTCCTATATCTGGACAATTGTCTCCAGAGATTAAGATTGATGGATGTTGGGGTGCGGATGGGTGATCTAGTTGTTAGCAGCTTGCTTTATGCGGATGATGCCGTGCTTTTAGCCGAATCGCCATCAGAACTGCAAACACTAGTCACAATGATGAAAGATGACTGTCAGGCGAGAGGCTTACGTTTGAATGCGAAGAAAACAAAGGTGATGGTGTTTGAAAGAGAAACAACCAGAACGAATGCAAGGATAATGGTCGATGATGTTATGCTGGAACAAGTGAATGAGTTTGTATATCTCGGATGTGCTTTTAGTAGGGATGTAAGGTACACCGCTGATATAGAAAGAAGAGTGAATTTGGGGAATAGTGCGAATGGAGCGTTAGGTAAACTTCTAGGCGCTAATAACCTCAGCCAGAAGGCCCAGCTTGCCATACACAACGCGGTGCTGGTACCTACGCTCACGTATGGAAGCGAGAGTTGGGTATGGAATAGAGAGCACGAAAGTAGAGTAAACGCGGTCGAGATGCGAGCACTGCGCAAAATCTGTGGAGTGACGCTCGCGGACCGCGTTCGTAATACGGAAGTAAGAAAGAGAGTGTCGGGGTGAAGGTAAGGAAAGGAATGCTCCGGTGGTTCGGGCATGTGGAAAGAATGTATGATGAAAGAATGACTAAACAGATATACAATGCAAAAGTGGATGGATGCAGAAGTCGCGGAAGGCCACGTCAAATTGATCGTGCACTAGCAGAAGGTGATGTCAGGAGCCTTAAGAACAGACGAGCGTGCATGACAAGAACTATGATTGTCAAAGAAGCGAGTGAGGTGTGTAAGAATAAGCCTAAATGGCGCTCTGTTGTTCGTGCCCACCCCGCAAGGGACCTGGCGTGAAGTTATGTATGTATGTTCTTCGGACAATGCTTAGATCAAGAGCCCAAAAACTTTCTACCAAATTTAGATAGACATATAGAAATTATAAGGGTTGGTATTAGTGTTCGTCATTCGACGACGCAACCATAAAAGGAAATAAGGTCGGCGACGATATTGTACGGGTACTTAGTTAAAAATACATCAGAGGCAATATGGAAATAGACTAAAAATTTAAATTTAAATATATAATGTATTATTTATTACCTTTGACATCACACCGTTGTGTTGCGAAGTTCGCGTGCCTGGACGCAATTGGCCGGGGTAATAAGCAAGCTCTAGCAAACGGCCCACAAACGCACAAGCAATCAACTGTTTTAATGCGAAAGAAGCCTTCGAAGCAAATTGTTAAGACGCTATAATTCTTGCGGCCTTATTTGTGTACATTCCTAACCAATACCAAAACAGGGGTAATCTTTAAAAAAAAAAGAAAATCGGTCTACTTCTGGCATGCGTACACAAGTTTGCCTCTCGTAGAGTGTAAACACTCTTCACAAGGATTGCCTTAATATTGTGGTGACAATGGGACCACCTTAAGAGTGTAAAAAAAGAAACTTTTTTTTTTATAAAAAAAATGTGAAAATCAGTCCATAATTGACGGAAAAATCGTGTAGTAAACATGCGATAGACAAAAACTTTAATCGTATTGAGAACCTCTTCCTTTAAGTAGTGGGTTAAAGAATTAAAAAGTTATGAAAGTGCCGGCAGTCTTCCGTGTCATGCAACACTATGACATAATCGGTCGGGCTCTTGTCACCCCCGGGTGCCTGCCGCTCTAGAATCGAACGGCTTGTGCTGCGACGATGGCAAGACACCCGTTGGAATGTCTTTGGTGCGTCTGGCGTCGATATTCTGACGGCGTCTCATCTTTCAGCCACTATCATGTCTGACGCTACAGCAGTTGCACTATAGGAGGCCCTAAAATGCCGCAAATATTCCACAATCGGAAATGGTTACATATTTGCGACTTCTGGGCTGGAGGTCTTGGGACCATAGTAGCCCGAGGCATGAAAGCTTTGTTGAGACATAACGAAACGCCTGGAAGAGGTAGGTCACGTGAGACCAGTCGGTCGAAAGCGGTGCCATACAGCAAGGTAATGTAGCCAGTCTTTTGGGCACGACTTCAACTGACTGTGGTCTGGAACTAGATTTTGTAGTTTATTTTAATTTGCATTAATAGTTTTATTTAGTTTAATTATAGTAGGTAGGATAACTTTTATTCAGTAAAATTATTGCTGAAATAGTTTTCGGGTTCCGATATCAAAGATAAAAACATACCCCTATCCTCTCAGATCGGTGTCTGTTTGGATCAAGCTAATGTCTCAGAAACGAACAAACGTAGAGCTATTACATGTAGCATATACCTATATAATTACCTACTTTCACAAGCTTCATTTGTCAAAACTTACACTTTTAATAATGAAAAACGGGCTAGAAAAAAATGTCTGGCATTTGATAGTCAAGAAACATCATAGATTCAACATAAAATGAATAAATATTATTAAAAAACACCTAACTTTATTTTTATGAATGAATGAATGAATGAAAACTCTTTATTTTTCACCATAACTTGAACGTAGACATTAAATATGAACACATTTCCATTAGAACAATGGGCGGCCTTATCGCGCATGGCGATCTCTTCCAGGCAACCCGGTGGCCAAGGGGGCAATACAAGTTGTATTCAGATTGTTATGAACAAAATAAATAATTCAAGTCGTCGGTGTCAACGCAGAGCCTTGTTACAAGGTCCTCCAATGACGGAGACGATATGTTCAAATTTTAAAGGGTTTTAAAAGTGTAGGCCGTTTCATGTAGATATGGGCGATGGGTGTAATGCATTATTTGTGATGTCATATTGCTTTTAGTTATGAATAAGGTCACCTATTGACAAATAACGTTTGTTGAAGCCCCAGCAAAACGGAAAATATGGCAAGTTGTTGAGCAACTTGAGCAAGTACCGCGTAAATACGTGCCAGCAGCGGAGCAAACTCTTCAAAGGGTAACCATACAAAGACTTGATTTAGTTTCAACACCTTGAACAACATTATAGAGTAAGAGCCCGTGAACCCCAGACCTTCGTTATTTTATAAAAGCTGAAAGTTTGTCAGCGCATGCTCCCAACACAGGTAAGAACGATGGACTATTATGAAGTTTGGGTTACCGTGGCTTTGGCAGGTAAACGGTACTAAAGGTGTGTAAAATACCGATCTAAATTCATCAAATAATAAAGTATGATTTTTTGGTATTATCTTCAGAATATTATTAAAAATAACGTTATTGATTGCCAGACACTTAACATCGTGGCAACCCCTTGCCAGACACCCCTAATGTTCATGAAATTATAATTCTACTTATGTTAAAATCACACTTTATTATTTGATGAATTTAGATCGGTATTTTACACACCTTTAGTACCGTTTACCTGTCAAAGCCACGGTAACCCAAACTTCATAATAGTCCATCGTTCTTACCTGTGTTGGGAGCATGCGCTGACAAACTTTCAGCTTTTATAAAATAACGAAGGTCTGGGGTTCACGGGCTCTTAGACTATTAGGTTGAGGTGTTTTCATTGTTATTACAGAAACACCCTCTATGTATCACGGTACTTGTTGTGTTGACTAACTCAATTTCCTATTTTTGCTAATTACACCTTAAGCCTAAAAAGCGCAAAACGGAATTAAGAAACTTCTCAAGTAACGATCAACAGACGATTGTTTCCAGCTACCACCACCTCACACCACCTCGTGAAGCAGGATTACGAAAATTAAAAACAAATGTTTTGTGCTTACAAATAGGCTCAGTTGCGTAAAAGTTCGCCACTTTTATTACACTAGCCCGTAAATGTCGCAATTGTAGGCTCTCTTATTTCAACACTCTCGCCACTTACGTCTTGGGTATTCGGCTGTTTCCCGGCTTTTATATCGTTGTGCAATGATTCTCGAAAGGTTATTAAAGTTACTTTTCATTTCTCACATTCTGAAGGTACGCTTGGAGTTGCCTGAACAGAAACAGGATGAAAACAGTACTTTTCGTAGCTGGGAAAAGATTTTCCTGCAGCCAAAAAGTTTAATAACTATGCGAACCATAGACGATACATGCGATTCATGTTCCAACTATTTTTACTTTTTTTTTATTTAATTGTAATAAAAAAATATCAACTATTTTATTACATCATTTTTTACATATAAATTAATTTACTCTAAATTATAAATCATAATTAACAAACAAATACTGAACGGTGGAAAGCCACAGATAAAAAATTACTTGACGTTTCATATAATAATATAGCGTATGGAACATTACAAGGTAAATTCATAGCAATCCGGTACATACAATTTTAAGTAGCGGGGTGGTGAAGTGGGGGGAGGCATATTTACCTTTACTATACCTTTACCACTAAAGTCCGGAGATCTTGAATTTTTTTTAATAAACACAGCCTCATTTATTTTTTTGGCAACACTATTTTTTGACAAGTATCAAAAATATCAGAAGTGACAGTAAAAAATCACTTTTTAATCAATCGATTATTATGTCTAGCATGAATTTTGTAGTTATGCCTCAATTAAATTTAAAACTTTATTTCTACATAAAAAATTAGTTTTAGTGTTACAAAAAGTTCTGGCGGTTATAATAGGTACATGTGGAGGTTGTAATTCGTGAGAACATTTATAAACTCAATTACACTTTGTTATTATCAAAAGTGACTCAATTTTACAACAAAATAAGTAAGGTTATATTTATAA
Organism: Dendrolimus punctatus; assembly: GCA_012273795.1. Taxonomy (NCBI): domain Eukaryota; kingdom Metazoa; phylum Arthropoda; class Insecta; order Lepidoptera; family Lasiocampidae; genus Dendrolimus; species Dendrolimus punctatus. The sequence continues at coordinate 23,281,159 of CM022533.1, forward strand.
ATAAAAAAATATTTTCAGACCTCCGGATCTAAGGGATTGTAGTAGGGGTAAGTATACCTCCCCTCTACCTTCTACGTCCACCCACTACTTAAAATTCCTGGACCGGATATATTTATTTATTTATTATCATACAAACATCGCTATCATTACAGTTGCCACCAATACGATAGCGTGGTACACATAATATTCATTATAGATATAAATATACATATTCAGTCGCCATAGCATATAATATAATACGCAGTTCTTGTGAATTCAGTCACAGTACAGATAAAAATGACAATTTGTTGACATGTCTTGTTCAATGTTCGCAAGGCCTGTGTCATCGGCGCCTTATTAAGTAGGTTGGTCCTGCCGTGTGGCACTACGAACATTGGTGGCTGCCTACGTCTCATCACAAAATTAGCAGGAACATTAAGTTTGATTTCAGCTAATACTCCTGGGTTAAATAATTTACCTCTTAACAACTTAAATAAGTACGAGACAAGTGCAAACTTTCGTCTAGACGCCAAATCATTATACCCAACCATGCCCAAGACAAACAAGGTTGGGTACAACAAAGGATAAAATGGGTAAACACCATAAAGTCTTAGGTATAGAAATCTAGTAAATTTATTTTGTATGCGCTCCAACATGAGACTATATTTAGTTTCATGTGGAGCCCAGATGATTGCGTTGCTTTCTAAATGGCTTCTTACTAAAGCGTTAAATAATGTTTTAACTACATAAATAATTTAATACCTTCTACTCGACGTAATAAAAATCCTAAATTTCGATAAGCTTTCTTACAAATCTTAACAATGTAATCGCGAAAAGTTAGCTGTGTATTAAGACATACTCCAAGATCTCGCACCGTTTCAACTCTTTTCATTGCTTCGTTAACCAAGAAATGGTTGTAATGGAGAGGCCGCTTGTTTCTGCTAAAGGAAATGAGAGAGCATTTTGTCGTGTTTAAAAATAAATTATTTTTTTCACCCCAGTCTGCTACTTTATCTACGTCATTCTGGAGCAAATCCACAGTCCGATTTATCTTTGATCGCAAGCAGCAACTTTAAATCATCCGCAAATAAAAGGCATTTGGAATTTTTCACCACCTCAGGCAAATCATTAATCATGATAATGAACTGGAGTGGTCCAAGGTTACTTCCCTGACTAATTCCTGATAGGTTATAGTATGGCTCTGATTTATAACCAGCATAATCGACAAACTGTTGACGATCTCTCATGTAATTAGCAAAAAAGTTTAATAGCTTGGGAGTACATCCTACTGCTGCCAGTTTTGTCAACAATACGTCATTGTCTACCAAATCGAAGGCCTTTTTGAAATCAAAATAGGCAGCATCGACCTGGACCCCAGCATCCACCAAGGGAACAACATAATATGTCATAAAGTTAAGAAGATTACTGTTTGTACTACGACCCGGTCTAAAACCATGTTGAGCTTCCGATAACTGACAAGTTACTTGATCTAAGATACACTTGTGGATTATGGATTCAAATATTTTTGCGGGTGCTGATAATATCGCCACAGGCCTAAAATTAGTAATATCCGATCCGGCATCTCCCTTGGGCACTGGAACCACTCTAGTAACTTTCCAACATTCAGGAAAGAAAGAGAAATCAATAAAGAGGTTAAATAAATGTAGTAGAGGTTCAGTTAGGATTGCCTGACAATCCTTCATAATAAATGCAGGTATTCCATCCGGTCCAGCGGAATGCTTAGGTTTCAGTCGCGCAAGTGCTTTTGACACCTGCGATAATTTTAACCGGTCTACATGCACTCTTATATTGCTACTACCCCCTGCTGCAATTGCATCGTCAATATTGAGCTTTGCTTTTTGAGTGCTATAGACCGAATGAAAAAAACGAGGAAACTCACGAGCACAATCAGCCTCCGGTATTATATTTCCATCTTTTTTAACTTCTTTTCCTTAGTTATTAGACTGGTAAACAAGTGCCTTCTGGACCAACTTTTTTCAGAAGTCTCCGAAAATTATAAATGAGGTGTCATTCGATTCAGAATGGCATCTAGATGATTTTTGAAAAATGAAGTTCCGCTTGCAAAAATTATAAAAGTTATTAACAATTAACTAAAAAAAAGGGGGGGTTTAGTTTTTTGCAAATATCTCAAAAAGTAATAAAGATTTTTCAAATTTGAAAAAAGATTCCAAAAGAGCAGGAAATTTCCTAAAAAAAGTCTTGACTCCCGAAACTGTAAGATCAATATGTATAATTTCCCAGAGGGATGAAAATACGGCCGAAGTCGGGTACTCTGGCTTACGCAAGCCACACCCACATCGGCCCTCTAATGAATAAATATTATTTAAACATACTAAATATGAAAATAAAAAAATAAAAAAATGAAAAAATTCAGGCACTAACTGAATAGATGAATGAACAATAATCTGCTTGAAAAAAATTTTTATAACAATTTTTCATTTAGTTATTCAATAGTTAATTAATTAATTTTTTTTTCTTGAACATGAACATTGCAAGTGTGATAATTGTTAAACTATAAATTGAAGATGTTTTTCCTTTCTTGGAGCAATTCTTGAAAGGCTTTAGAATAGAACCCCGTTGGAAAAATTAGGAAATGTTTATTTTTAATTTTTTTATTAATAATTTTCGTTGTTTTAAACTTTTAATTTTGTAACAACGAAAATTATTAATAAAAAAATGAAAAATAAACATTTTCTAATTTGTCCAAGGGGGTTCTATTTTAAAGCCTTTCAAAAATTGCTCCAAGAAAGAAAAAAAATCTTAAATTTATAGTTTAACAATTATCACACTTGCAATGTTTATGTTCAAGCAAAACAAAAATATTTTTTAACAACGAAAATTATTAATAAAAAAATGAATAATAAACATTTTCTAATTTTTCCAACGGGGTTCTATTCTAAAGCCTTTCAAAAATTTTTCCAATAAAGGAAAAAATCTTCAATTTATAGTTTAACAATTATCACACTTGCAATGTTCTCGTTCAAGCAAAAAAATAATATTATTTAACTATTGAATAACTAAATGAAAAATTGTTATAAAAAATTTTTTCAACCAGATTATTATTCAGTCATCTATTCAGTTAGTGCCTGAATTTTTCTATTTTTTATTTTCATGTTTAGTATGTTTAAATAATATTTATTCATTAAAGGGCCAATGTGGGTGTGGCTTGCGTAAGCGAGAGTACCCGTTTTCGGCCGTATTTTCATCCCTCTGGGAAATGATAAATATTGATCTTACAGTTTCGGGAGTCAAGATTTTTTTTAGGAAATTTCCTGCTCTTTTGGAATTTTTTTTCAAATTTGAAATATCTTTATTACTTTTTGAGATATTTGCAAAAAAACTAAACCCCCCTGTTTTTCAGTTAATTGTTAATAACTTTTACAATTTTTGCAAGCGGAACTTCATTTTTTTCAAAAATCATCTAGATGCCATTACGAATCGAATGATACCTCATTTATAATTTTCGGAGACTGCTGAAAAAAGTTGGTCCAAAAGGCACTTGTTTACCAGTCCATATACCCCTTTTTGTATTTAAAAATCGCCATAAAGATTTGGGGTCCTCCTTAGCACACATTTCAATCCGCTGCTTGTACCTATCGTATGTTGCTCTGATCATCACCTTAACCCTTGTCCTGCACTGAGCAAACGCTGCGTAGTCATTTTGTGATTTAGTTAACTTATACTGCTTATGTTATCTCGCCTTTTCTCTAATGTTGCGAATCACGTCTCCTGTGTACCACTCAGGATAATATAATTATACTTTGAGTTTACACAGTTTCGCTTTTTTCTAGGTACGCAATCATCTAGTAATGAATAAAATGTATTTAAAAAAAAATTTAATGCCTCTGTGGGATCTTTTATACTATACAACGGGCTCCAGTCCACAGATGATATTAAAGAATACAATAAGTTAAAATTGGCTTTTCTAAAATTCCATTGTGGCCATTTATTATTGTTACTATTTATTCCCTGAGATGGAAAAGAACTAGTTACTTCTTCGCCAGTTAGTGAACAATCATGTGTGTTGGCCAAGCAACCACCAATGCGCGTGATGGTGATAGCCAACGGAGGATGATGGTTATCCACCGGTACTAACGCTTCGTCAGTTTCGCTTACGGTAATTGTGCCACATAAACTTGACGAACAGAGAACTAAATCTAATTGTCATACGAGAAAAAAAGTTTAATGAAATGAAAAAATGTATCAAGTTACAAAAAAACTTAAACTATTATATATATAAGAGAAAAAATAACAGTTTTAATGGCCTGTTTTTAGAAAATTACACACAAGAAAAAGTTCAAAAAAAAAAACAAAGTATTAAACATTAGTATTTTTAATATTGATATCTAAAAAACATTAAACAGTCAAAAAACCTTTTGAGAAGTTACAAATGAATCTTGAATGTTTTTCACAGGAATAACATTAAAAACTGTCCATAAGAACGTAGTAAATACTTATTCTAGTAACCAATAAAAACAAGGATTATACACTAGGCGTTTTAAAATATACTATAAATACACAGAACTAACCTAAATGCGCAACTTAGGGTCTATTATAGCAACTTAAATATAATAAATGACTGCAGAATACATATTAAACCTTACTGAAAACAAAGTTATGTTATGTAAACAAATGAAAAAGTAACGGAATTGCGATGGTTGAATAAGAAAAACCTTAAATTAAAAAAAAATACAGCTTACGCCGCCGTTCTCGGAATAATCAAGCATGGATGAATGGAAAAGTCAAGTAGTGTTCTTAAACCAAGTGCTTAGTACAATTATAATTATACGTCGCTTTATTGTATTGTCCGTTATAAAGTTTATTTCAAAGTGAATGTCCTTGTGGCGCGTGCGCTCGATCTCGGCTCCTTCGACGGAGCGGAGTCAATGTCAGCGCTGGGGCCAGAGTGGCGGCCTGCCGGCGTCGGGACCGCGACGCCGGGGGCCGCGGTGGCATCGGGCGCCCAGCAGCCCGGACCCTGGCTCAGTCCTGCTGCTCCGCCCGAATACCTGTCGGAGGTTACAATTAGGTACATTATCGGTTTGAGTGAATTCACAGAACAGTTCAGTAGATTTGTGCTAGCCGAGTATAAATTAAAATCTCCTATCACAATAACATCCTTGTATTTTACACTTGATTGTTCTAAGAGCCTGAACATCGCTATATAATTATTTTCATCACTGTTAGGTGAGATGTACAGTACGCAACATAAAAATAAAAAGATATTGTTCATATGCACGGTGGCGCAAACTAATTCGAACAGATATTCGTCTAGGTTGAAGTTCGTCGGTAACGACACCGCTCGTAGTTCAAGCCAGTGTGTGGCTACGAGAAGCGCGCCTCCCTGCTTTCTTCCGTCCATTCTATCACATCTTAATATGTGATAACTAGGTGGAACGATTTCCGCACCTGGTATTGATGGATTACATCCAGTTTCAGTTATAGCAAATAAATCTGCCCCCGATGATTCTATGTTATTGAAAAATGCATTTAATTTCGAACGCAAACCTCTTACATTTTGGTAAAATATGTCTATTGATCTATTTTCCACCGTTTTGATTTTTTGGAGATCTCCGAAACCATATCCATTCACTAAATTCCGCATTCACGGGCCAAATTTCAGGCTGTAACAACTTATCATAAATAGCCTCTGGTACGCCTATAATAAAAGACGCATAATTTCTTTCAGTTTTATGCTTAATTTTTTCTATTTTAAATCAATATCAGTGCCACATATATTTTTTAAATGGGTGGTTAATTGAGCCTCCGATGTCTCTGGGTGTAAACGCCAACATGTAGATATTTTTTCTTCTCTATTCCTTGTATGTCCATAATTTTGGAGTTTTGTCCCCTATTTACTTGTTTAAAATTACTTCTTTTTTTTCCGCTGCACAGTCATCCAGCCATTTGTAATTTCAGCGTTATTTGCCTGTGTCGTTTCATTCACAACAATCTGTGGTTCTGTTTCCAATACGTTATCGTTACTTTGTACTTCCACTGATTTCGGGGCCACGAAATGCCCACGCCTACTTACGTAGCTGTTATCAATGACAACCGGCATCATTAAATCACTTTGCGGGTATACTTTAGTAACTTTGGCAAAGGTCTTCGGATAACTACTAATTGTTTCGATGGGTTTTTGTGTCTGATGCAGTGGTTTTAATATTTGCTCTAATTGCTGATTGCGCATAACTATTGTAGTGACTTGTGTTTCAATTGAGTTAATTTTATTAATAACTTCATCCGATACCTTAATTTTATTTTGTAATAATAGTAACTCAGCTTTTGTACTTGCACACAGATCTTGGATGGACCTAATGGCCTCTTCTTGGCTACCCAGGCCAGCAATTACTTCCACTCGGAACTGTTTCAGTTCGGCAATCAAATCATATTCAACACGTTCATCATAGTAATTTGCGTGACCTTGGCGCATAGTGTTTACATTGTTCAAACCAGTTGGTGATACCTGTGTTCCAACGATGTCTACTGTTGATACCTTGCTAACAGGCGTATTGGTTCCGTATTTTGGCTTGTACTTGGAACAAAGAGATGTTAAAAAGATATTAAATTTTAACTTTTATTAAAGTGATATAATCTTATAAATTAATCTAAGTATTAATAATGTAACACAAAAAAGAGAACTCAATTTGATTAAGGTGCCCAGAAGGCTGAACACGTTTCCTCGCTGGATCGAAACGCAAAACAGAGTGTAAAACTCGGGTGAAAGGCCTATTTAGGCCCTCGAACTCACGCCTAAATAGGTCACTCTTCAATTCCCTTCCTGTACGCACGTCTGCACGTCATCGTTAAAGACGTTCGTCGCAATCTGCACATTACGGAAACAGTACAATACTAATAAAACACCAACCGAGGAGCCATTATTCCATTCAAGTAATGATAGTTCCCCCATCAGCCATACAAAATAAACAGTCGCACTAGCAAATATAACTCGAGCGTAAACCAATTGGATGGTAGTAATTTATGAAAGGTTTTGAAAACGCCCGGGAAATCCTTTTGTCCTACCCTTGCTGTTGACTAGACGCGTCTGCTAATGTTTCTCTCGTCATGTGCTTTTAATGAACTTGATTTTGCGTCCACGCTGCTTTGTCCATCTTTCTATGTAACGTTTGCGAGTTTGTTTGTAGGAAGCATTCTCTTGAACTAATCAATCGATTTGGAAATTTTTCATCATTCGTGAGTGACATTTAGGTGTATTTTATTGTGTTTACTAATATTTTTTATTTTTTTTAATGAATCTAGCGAAGTGGGCACGAGTCAGCCACTTTATGTATAAACTTCTTGTGTATATCACTGAACTCACAAACAGTTGTACGGATTTTGATGATTTTTTTGTTTGTTTAGTGGGTCCCTGGATAGTTTAGATTTGACTTAGGTGATGCTGGAGTCTGATTCCAGGATGTTGATGAAATATTTTATGCGTATTTGAGTGGCACAATTGGCCCCGGTAGTTAGCGCTGGAACCGGGTTCTAATTCTTTTTTCAAAACAAAATGTCTGCTGGGCCAGTTGAAACAATAATTTTTGGTATAAGAGTTGTACATTATATTCGTCTCCGGACTCCTTTAATTAGGGTTGCCATCCGTCCAGGTTTCCCCGGATTATCCTAGTTTCGAGGGCGCCAGGCGGGGTTCCTTTTGTAGTCCGGGCTTAAAAATTTCAAGTCGTACGCCGCAGCCGTCGCCTCGCCCGGCGGCAACAGCCGATTGATCGCCCGACGAGCCGAGACGCTAGATTTACCCTATTTGCAGCCACCACGGTGCGCACTAGGACTTCGCCACAGTGACACTGGCAGTGAGTCGCAAAATAAAAAACTGATATATGACATTAAAAAAACCTATCGACATGTCTAGTTCTGGGCTCCAAAATCTGGGGTTCTCACGCGTACGCGTCCCAAACTCAAAGGGCTATGTCGGTTCGAATCCTAACCGGAAAGCATACACCTTTTAGGCAGTTTCTCGACCCAATGTGCATATTGTTGCAATTACCACACGCTAGCAACGGTGAAGGAAAACATCGTAATGAAACCTGCATATCGACATAATCGATGTGTGAGACCTCCTTGGCCCGAGCCTAGTAGTGGAACGTTTATGGACTGTAATTGTTATGTTTGCTGTTCACTCTATGGGAGCCTAATCCTAACCTAAATATTTATTGTCGCAAAATAATGCACAAAAAAAACAGAAGCGGCGGAAGAATACTAGCAACGAATTGGATTCGCCCCTGATGTTGTAATCGTCTATATGGGACGGCAACCACTTTCCGTCAGACGGGCCTTCTGCCAGTTTGCCCGCTTCGCAATGAAAGGAGCTGCTGGCAATCCGGCGTGTCGGCTCGAAAGGAACTCAATACCCAATCCGGGCACAATAGAAGTGCAATCGTGTTCGAATTGCATTCAGTCGTCGCTACATTCCCACGTCGCCGTTAAAGGAGCTTATTCCCTGGATTTTTGTCGGGATTCCTTGAAATTTCGCAGTGGAGAGCTTGAACGAGATCGTTTATGATTCACTTTATTAGTTCCGTCTACATTTTACATTTTTTATTGTACATTAATAAACATTATAAAGAAAATTGTTGACCATATATTATCATTTCTGTTTTATTTTATCATAGCAGTCCCAGCGACCATAGAGCTACGTTTTGCCTGTATTCCTTTAAAAATGACGGGTTTTTATCAGGAAGTAGTAAGAATCGTTCAGTAGTTTTGGTCACACGGTCAATGATTCTAAAAATTGCATTTTAAGAATCTGCTGGTGCTGAATCTCCAAAGAATAATGTTTAATATGGTAAATGACATGATATACTAATAGTTGAAATTAGAACGTAGATATTATTTTGTTTTTATTACATCTTAATTCTTTTCCTCCAACAAATCGTCAATGTATCCGCAAGTGCATTTTTTTATATCTCGCAAAAAGCGGTGCTTTAGGAGTGCGTGTAGTTTTCTACGTAGTAATAAATAATCATAGCTATTTTTACATATCTTTTAATGTACGGATTATTCATGTGTTGCTGTAAATAGCTCATACGACAAATTATTTTTATTTATTTTTTATTAATAAAAAATATTACATAATCTACTTTTTTAAGGTGTATAAAATATGTTTTCTATGATATGTCATGTCAATGCCCAAATCTGAATGTGTGATAGTTTCTCAGTAAGGTTTACCAAAAATGCATAGATTACGGGACAGCGTTAAAGATCTTGTTGTATCACGGTCCACTATAATATTAACATTTAAAGAAGTGTTTTACAGCTTGTCTGAATTAATCAACCTATTTTTCTGCTTTTTGAATCTACATGTTTATTATACATTTATTTAAAACTAGCTGAGCCGTAAACTTCATACCGCCCAAGAATGATTTTTTTTTCAATTTACTCACCTTTTAAACCTTCCCTGGGCTTTCACAAATAATTCAAAACCAAAATTAGTTAAATCAGTCCAGCCGTTCTCGAGTTTTAGCGACACTAACGAAAATTTACGAAACGCAATTGATTTTTATTTACATAGATACATAAGCGGGTTAGCGAGGTTTAAATGCCAAATGACAAAAGTGGTGGACGTTTGTCATCTACGAAATCTGCTGAATATGTAGTGTGGGGTTAGCTGTAATATTTGTTTGACGTCAATTTGAATTGTTTTACAATTTTCCTGCAGATTCATGTTGCGGTATACATTACATTAAATATTCCCAATAAATTCTATTTATTCAGACTTCATGAGTGCGACATACAAAGACGTATGGCGAATACATAATGCATCCGCTTTTCTAAAAATACTACCAGTCCACTCCGATTGAAATTCTGCGCATTGCATATTAGTAGCGAACGCTACACGTGCAAGTCCGACGTGCGCACAACCAATCACTGTCCCCTGCATATCTTTACGTATTCAAAGAGATGCAAAGGTCAGTTGGAAGCGGCCTCGGTGCACGCAGCGGCCGAAGCGGCTCCCTGAGCGGCTTTCATGAATACACCCACTCTCGCTGCACCTCATTGGGCCTTTTTGAGTGGGGCAATATCAAAAACTATATATGCTTATATTATGTCCACGTTTGACTAGAAATTTTCGCGAGATCCCCGGGGACACAAAGCAGTTTAAAAAGAATGCAAGTTATCATTTTAGTGAAAACTGTGTCGGAATTAGCTACTCTTTATGCATCCGAGCAACTACAGACTGCTCCTGAGAAAATCGCCGCGCGATTCCTAGGATAAAAAGTAATGCAGATTTTAAGTGTACGAATTTGTTGCCGATAAACGAATAACATATCGAAATCGGTCCCGTAGTTTTTACTCGCAGCCTATTATATCAGAACCGGTCCGACCAATTAGGAGTAATATATATTAGCAATTAATGTGATACCACAGAATATATCTGTTACACAAATATGGAAACAACGTGTGAAATGAACGCGGTCGGACGCTCATTATTGGCTAATGAAGCAATCTGTCGGTAGATGCAGTGTCCGCGATCCGTTTGCATTGCAATTGCATTCCGTGCCGCGCGTCCTCCTCGTGGAGAGCACTGCGAGTGCTCTCCATTACATCGGAGGCAGTGCTCGCAAATTGAAGCGCATACCTCCCTCCCCTTGCAAATTGCACTCTATGCGTTTGATATCGACTTCGGCAACTGTAAATGTAATTTTCTAAATGCGAACTACAAGGGCTTTCCGAGTCATTTCACACGTGATAACTTCTGAAGGCTGTCATAGTTTTTGGGAATATTAACTACAATATTTATACTTCATTTATTACCCATACTAATATTACAAAGAGGTAAAGTTTGTGAGTTTGTTTGTAGGAAGTTGGCTCTTGAAGTACTGAACCGATTTTAGAAATTCTTTCACCAGTAGAAAGCTACATTATTCTTGAGTGACATAGGCTGCATATTAATAATATTTTTTAATGACAACGTCCAGTGAAGGGGGCTACGGGTCAGCTGACCAACTAGCTAGTTGAATATAAAGTTTTGCCCAACAAATTTCGACATTGCCATACAGCGTGGCAACGCAGCCAGCCTTCTAGACACGCCCCCTGCCGGCAATAACCTGCCTATTAATTATTTAATTTATATTTCGGTAGTTTATAATATGTGTTATGTAGTTTTAATCAAAATTCTTTAAATTTTAGGCATTATTAATTTAATTTTTGTGAAAAGATTATTTTAACATTACTTTCTCGTGCAAAATGTCAGAAACTGACTGAAACTTGTAACTTTTGAAAAGCAAAATATGATATAGAATTCAATTAAGTCATCAAATATTTATAGCAAATGTCATTATAATCAGCTGGAATAAGTACATACATAACTTAACACCAGGTTCCTAGCGGGATAGGCACGAATAAGTAATTGGAATAAATAATAAGGTAAAAATAAAAGAATAACGTGGTAGGGCATTTGCCCGACCGGATGGCTACCACCCCTGGTCTAGAATATGCCGTGTTTATTACGCATCTTCAGCAAACAAGGCTTACGCTCGGTTTGTCCCTGTGTCGGAATCATATCCAACACGACGCTGAGTTTCAGCGCAAACCTTCTTTTTGTTACGTAGAAAGATAGATAACACTTTATTGTACACCGATGTAAACATGAACTTATGTACCGGTTTGTATAGTTACCCTTAGTACCCTTCATCGGAGTATCATAAAACAGCGCGTCGCAGAGTGGACGTCTGTCAACATCAAACACGGCGTCTGTTTGTTCGGAATACATTTCGGCTATCGAGGGATTAATGAGAACATCGGCTCCATCCACCCTCCATTTGGGGTGGTCATGTGCATGCTTTTTGCACAACTGCTCGGCGTCTCGGTTACATATTAGCTGTTCTATTTATTTAAAATCCTGAAACATAAGAGGTTAAATATTTATAGTCCCATATACATAAATAAATAATTTACTTTAAACACTAGTCTTAATTTTGTTTGTTACTTGATATAAAGCCTGATTCACTAATTGATTAATTTGGATTAATTATTAATTATACTTGATAAAATGAATAATATATAATTATCAGCTCATTTTTTTAAAACTACACACATACACAACTTCACGCCACGCCACTGTTTTAAAAATATTATTTAAAAAATGTATCACTGAGTATAAACACCTACATTGTAAAGCTGTAATAAATATTAACGCCAATTCGTTGAATGCCATCTGCACGCGAACAATACAGTTGATTAAGGTTATTTAATTCATATGGCTGTTTTAATATAAGTTGTATAATAAGTTAATTTCTTTAGGAACCTTATAATTAATGATAATAGCCCATAAATGGACTTCATCTCTTTTATTCTTATTGCATTCAGGTGTACACATCCACGCGAAAATAAGACTTATAGATATCGTATTTTATTGACGAATCCTTCACAAGTGAGTTCAGTATTTTTGGCCCGTTCAGCTGGCAACCTCGCATCGGCCATGGACAACCAACCACATCAATATTTGGGAGGTTATCACACCAAACATATTGTATTTTCTCATTACTCTATTCGTATTCCATGACCAACGTTGAAATTCATCCAACAGAATAAATTTGTCTCTGGACATTAAGATCATATTCACAGGTCACTTGAGAAAACTTTGTTCGCTTTAATATTTTTTTATCTTGTCCTAAATAAATATATTCTTCGTTTTTTATTGATAATACTCAATCAACTTGGATTGGCCAAAATATCTACACCACGAGGACCCATCACTTTCCAGGAGGCATGGAGGCTTCATAGGCACATAGCTTTCTGAATCCTTATGCGGCCAAGTGCCTTTTTTCAGACGTTATTATATTAAATTCTGGCTACTGCCCTTATGTATGTTGCTTGTTCAGCATATTGTGGACATAAGAGCGCCATTTCTCCTTCACTGCGAGGTCCGGCATAACAGGTTGCCGTGCGTCTTTGAAACAGAGGCACCTGGAAATATCCTGTTCCGCTTTAACCCTGGAACGTACCAATATCTCAGATGAGCTACAGCTTTCACACATAGGGGCATAGTGGCAGTGGTCTTCAGGAGATCTGGACGCTTGCCACTTTTTAAACAGGATTACCTCACCCTTCTCACCCTCTGGATTGTTTTGTTCCACCACCAATTCTTCTTGTCACACTTACGTGCACCCTAAGATTCACCCAGCACTGACTTCGCCGCATAAGTAGTGGCTGCCTGAATCTCATCCCACTGGCTCTGGACTGGTTCACCTTCAGCTCCGACACACATTTAAACCGAGAACGATGGGATTTACCTTCATGAAGTTGCCACCGTTTAAATTGAGAACGGCAATTGAGAACAGGCATCGGGTCTGTCTTTGGGTTTCACGCTGAGCTTTATAACAAGAAGACGGTGTTAAGCAGTGAGACCTTTCCGGGTGTGACTTTGCAGTTAGCTACTTTGACAATTTGACATCTCTTGGTGAGTAGGTAGTCGATTTGAGTAGCATGCCCTCTGCTCTTGTAGTTAATTAAGTATTCGGACTTCCTTTTGAAATACGTGTTCGCGATAAAGAGATCGGCAGCCGCCCACATTCGAACAATATCCTCCCTTTCTGCTTTGCAGCTACCGCATCTGAAGCCGCCTTAACCACGCTCAAATTCTACCCACTTCCCACCAACATGATCGCCACCCAAAACTACCCCCTATGACTACGGGATGCCACGCACCACGTCACCGATTTGAATCCAAAACTTCAATATATCAGTGCTACTTTAACCAGCCTACGCCACGTAGTCACATTTAAAAAGGATCACGACCCCTTCGTTAAGGACCGACACGACCATAAGTCGGATGTTGAATCGTTTCACATCGAAAATGTTGTTTTGGAACTCCTCGGAGCGTCAGGAGGACCCGTGTAGATCAATTTGTAGTCATTCTAAATGAACTAGGATCTGCTGCCTCTCCGCCGAGTTTCTTGCAGGTGCACCACGGCCACCCTCCGCCTTGAAGGAGCTTCGGCCAGCTCCCTTGTCCGTCAACCTCCGGTCAACGTAACAATACTCCATGTAGCGAGGCGAAATTTCCTGGCGGTACCCCTTCCCCACTTCAGGCGGGTGTAGGGCAACCTTCTTATAAATCTCTGCATAATAGATACGGCGAATTCTCGAAACTTAAACCAAAAGTAATTTCATAATTATAATTGTTTTTAATGAATTAATTAGTATATTTTTAAAATGCACTGTACTATGATGTGATTCAGATTTCACCTTGGGGTATCTTTACCATGGAGGCGAAGCGCTGCACTTTTGTCGCGATATTTTATCATAACGAAGTTGTGTTTAGTTTAATGACCGATTTTGACTAAACAATATTTTTTAAATATAAAAATATACAAAACCGAGAGGAGAGTAACCTATAGAATTGATAAGGTCTTCAAGTTACTACATTGGTTATAGTGACGTCAAATCCATTGCAATTAAAAACTGCCACCTGTGTGAATAAATGGAAACTAATGTAAAACATGCTAATGTTGTATCCCATTGATGTTGTCGGAGATCCAATTAATGTACACTATGACTAGATGACATTGTTATTACTAAGCCCATATTGTTTCGTTACAAATATTTCGCGAAATGTTAACATGGGCGAAGTCGCAGGAAAATGCTGGTTACGAATTAAACTGCACAGTACAACGTTATCCTTCTGTTCCCGCCAAAAATGTGGATCATACACATATACTTCGTACCAAAGACGTCAGCAGGTGACACGCGTGCTGATGTAGTGACAGGCGAGAGAAAAAAGAAATAGCAATGGACCAAATGATTTGACGTTAACAATATAATCTAGAGTGGAGTGAGCAATTCCTGGTATATTCAATCATGGACACAGAGTTCATTAATATATTAGGCTATGGTTTTATATATATACTAGCGGTGCCGGCAGATGTTTTCCTACTCTGAAAAAGTTAAAAATTTGGGGCCCGATCCCTACCGGTTCCAATTGTAGCATGTCAGTGACGTGGCACACAGAATGTGGTAGACTCGGCAAGCACTCTAGCGATTTGTATTCGAATAAATGATTCGATACAAGTTGTTATACTAGTATTTATTTTAATATATATTTTTTTAAGTAACGTATTTATTGTTGTTTTTTAATTCATTTATTTCTTTTACGTATTAAAGTATTATTATTAGGTATTACATAAGTAGTATTAGTTATATTCATTATTTTTGTATTTTATAAACAAAATTGGGTCGTTTTCGTCCTACGCCAAAAGGAAGGTTTGCACTGAAAATCAGCGTTGTGTCGGATATAATTCCGGCACAGCAACATGCTGAGTGCAAACCTTGTTTGCTAAAAATGCGGCGTAGAAATTTTCATAATATGCTCTGTGTAAAACAACATATATGGAATGTAATTACGTCGCTATTTTTTTTGCAAATAAAGTTTTTCTTTCTTTCTTGTAGATTTAAACCATCCGGGAACCGACTCACACACACAGAAACAAAATCATCAAAACCGCTCCAGGTGATTAGGAGGATTCTAAAACCCGATCTCACTGCCACCTGGTTCTAAGCTACCTTAGCTTAGAACCTGGTGGCACCACCAATTTTCAGCCAAATTAGTAAAGACGTTCTTGAGTTATAAATTGTGTAACTAACACGACTTTCTTTTATATATATATAGATAGATAAGTTTTATCTATGGGCTATGGGCCAACGACAGACGAATACTGATTGACCAATCTAAGTAAGATAAGATAATAGTTTCTTTTTAAAACACAGTTGGTTGCGTGGAAACTGGACTCTATTCATAGTTATTGCTTCATTTCATGTCGAACAAAAAATTGTATACATAATTCTAATTAAAATCCTTCACTCATGGACACGCATGATCATTTGCTACGCCTTAGATCTCTGTTTCGTTGTTAATATTTTACCGGTTAGGACTATAGCGTAAGTTGCATGTGCCATCAAAACTTCGCTGGCGTTGTCGTGATGGCGACGTATTTCTTACAAAGACCTTCTTACTCTTAAACGTAATCGGCCGAAAACGAACGATTTCTTCGTTCGTGTTCGGCCGATCACCACGAAAGAGACCATAAAATTTTAGATAGAAGAAAAAATTATTTAAAACTATAATAATATACATTTATTGACTTATAAACAATAGAGGCTTAAATGTTACTAAAATACAAAGAACCCTTAGCACAAGAGGCGTCCCAAAGGAAACTATGGTCTTCCTCCTCCATAGTTGGATTAGCTTCGGTAATATGGTCCTCATAATTAATACATGTAGTATATACATATTCTACTATTAGATTGAGTTAAAAGTTAATTATGTTAATATATTATTAACAATGAGCTTTATGTACATAAAAATAAGCTATAAGTTCTAAAACGAAAAACTCCTGAAACGGCGGCACCAAAAAAACACATTTCAATTCGCCTGTCCTGCAGCAACGACGTCATTTACTGGCATTCAAATTATTTTAAGTGTTGACCCTGAATACAGCTACCTTGTGTCGGGTTTCATTTAAATTCTATCAGTAGTTTTCACGTAATGCTCTAAACAAATAAAAATACTGCTAGTCCGAATTAAGCTCCCAATTTCTTTTTTACCCGACTGCTAAGGAAGGGTCTTTTGTCTTTGTAAATATCTTTATTACCTGGACTCTTGCAAACGGCTTAATATATTTCAACATTTTTATTTTATTAATTTCCTCTCTCCAGACCAACTGCAACTGGATTGTCCGGGCTTATTGCTTTTCGTGTGTTTTTATTTTGTTTTTTACACATTGCACAATTGTCCTTACATTCTATATACATGCACTGTCCAGTGACATCAAAGTTGGCGTGTGTAACTCTTCTGAACCGACTCACTGATCCAAAAAATTTAGGTGTTCCAAAAGATTGGAACATCAACAATGTTTCAAATGCATCATTTGGATCTCTCCGACTCTCTGTTCAGCGCGATCATGTCGCTTGCGTGTGAGAGAGACCGACCAGAGAATTATGAATCACAGAGCAACAAGCGTAGCGAGCGTAGCAGGAAAACCATAAAATATAAGCAAATGAGAATGAAATAACATGTGAGAAAATATGCCAGCTAGTCTAAGCGTCTGGCCGTCAGTCCTAAGCCTGGATAAAGTATGAAGGGAAATCGGTTTTATTAATGATCTCACAATTTGTATTTTTTTCAAATATTTCTATGAATATTCATCTTTGTTTCAACCTTAACACCGTCTGCCTCAATATGCCTGCGACACGACATATATCTGTATTTTTATCTTTGACAAGTGTGACACGATGTTTCGAATGAAACCGCAGCCCGTTTCTCAGCCTCAATCCGCGACGTACCATAACAAGACAACCATGACTTTATATCTTTGACTCAATATTCTAAATGTTCCAAATGAAACATATCAGTGATCCGGAACTGTTCCAGATACAAATATTCCAATTATTTACTTCGTGTTTATAATTTAAAAACATCCTATTGTTATCGTACTTATTTTATGGCCGTCATTAGTGTCGAACTAATCCTTTTTTTATTGCATTGCGTCGAAGCTTGCCAGATGTGCAGATTAACTCAGTGAACGCGGCCCCTGTGTCGGTATTATACAGTTTAGTATAAAACACTGCCCGAACGGAGGGGTGAGGCAGTCAAGCGACGATTACAATACTACCAAGACTTGTGTAGTACTTTCGATGAACGATATAGTGACAGACTTGGCGCGTGTTTTTGAAACGTGCAATTTGTAATGGTTGCGTCCAGTTATATTTGTTATACGTGTATACCTGTGTTATACGTGTTGGCATAGTTCTAATAAATCCTATAGTAATTCCAACGGCATTTTAATTATAGCTCGTAACATTATTTTAAGGGTTACATATTTTTGATAGTATATATTTCTTATTTCTACGTAATGTCGGGGTGAAGGTAAGGAAAGGAATGCTCCGGCGGTTCGGGCATGTGGAAAAAATGTATGATGAAAGAATGACTAAACAGATATACAATGCAAAAGTGGATAGATGCAGAAGTCGCGGAAGGCCACGACACACCTTCCATGATCAAATTGATCTTGTATTAGCAGAAGGTGATGTCAGGAGCCTTAAGAACAGACGAGCGTGCATGACAAGAGCTATAAATGTCAAAGAAGCAAGTGAGGTGTGTAAGAATAAGCCTGTTTGGCTCTCTGTTGTTCGTGCCTACCCCGCAAGGGACCTGGCGTGAAGTTATGTATGTATGTATGTATTTCTACGTAATTTAATCGTGGTTAGTTTTCATGTATCTATTCTTACATCTACGTTACTTTATAATGGTTTATACAACTTTCTTCCTCTTTTTGAGTTTACATTTCCCAAGAATTTATTTGCTTATTATCCATTCCTAAGTTTTCATTTCATTCCTTAGACTAGTATCGTTAAACATGTATCCTATATATATCAAACATAAGTAAAAATGTATTGGTTATCTATCCATTTTGTTAGTCTTAACCATTTTTAAACAATATGCGATCTTTGGCGCGAAATAGTAATACATTAGTAAAAACAATTACCAACGCCATCGAGTATAGTATCAAAATAAAGGACATTAAAAGGAAAGTAGAAATATATAGGTTTTATGTTTAAATTTAATTAGGAATAATAAATTGGTCTAAAAAAAAAAGATAGCGCAAAAATGGGCCGTTGGCGTCAGATCTCGTGCTATCAAAAAAAATTTTGAAAGTTATGAATATCAGCAGCGCAATCACATTTAAAACGAAACAAACTAGAGTGTGCCGGGATACTAAAAAGCTTAACATGAAATAATTAAAACAATCAAAATTCGACTGCAAAAAAGGCAATTTAAAAATAATGCAGTATAAAACCAAGATGAAAATAGAAAAATAATATGGAGTTTGCTTGCTTTATTTATTAGTTTATTTAAATTTTGTTTTCTATTCTCAATCAAACTTGTTTTGGTTGGGTTATTTAATTTTTTCATTACTTGTGTATATTTAACGTAACCATATCGTTGATTTCACTTACTCGAATACAAATAGATATAGAAAAACTCAGACACCTAATCGTTATAAATCTATTATCGCTGCCGCCGTGGCTAAAAATTCGCATCTTTTAAATTTTAACTTAAAAAGAAAATATCCGGAATTAATAGAGGCACAAATCAGCAAACCATTGCGTGCATCGAAAATGAACGGCGCCATCTAGCGACGTACATCGCAATCATAGATGCGGTTTAAATAACGACATTAGACTTTCCTTAATTATAAATAAATATATGGTATTTTGGACACATATCGATACCTCGGGGCTCAAAGGGCGTAACCGCTATTTCGACGAAATTTACTTTTTAATGCAGTCCTACTTAACTTTTTCTCCTCTATCGATCGGTATATGTAAAGTCTTCCAATTCGTCAAAAAATGGCGCTTACGACCCCATTTTTTGTAGAAAATAAAACATATTTTTAGATTTTGGGTCGTAACAGGAATCAATGTAAATGATCATAAACGCGAGGGAAGTAAGCGACACCGTAGGCGATACAAATGTTTTTACGCCTAATATTTTACATCGAAGTAGTTTTAGTTTTGGGTCGTATGAGCAATCACTCATATTGATCAATAAATGTGAGGGTAGTAAACGACATACCTAGTAACATAATGGTGCTTACGCCCTAAAATATTCGTTTTTAAAAATCACCTTGCCCGATACGCCCTTAATTATTTATGTACTCTAAAATAAAATGACACATACGTCCAACAATTAACTCTTGTTTCTATACATACGCCCTTTAGCATTCGACATAACTACTAGGCCAAACTATGTTAAATTTTTAGGGGACCAAATGACAACTATTTCGCATCGAACTAAAAAAGAATCACGTAAATCGGATCATAAATCTCAGCGTAATCGGTGTACATATGGAACGGAGTGAAAAATTTTTACATGAAAAATGTTCATAAAATGAAAACTACTGGGCCAAAGTATATTAAATTTTCAGGGAACTAAATGGCAGCTATTCTACATCAAACTAAAAAATAATCATGTAAATCGGATCACAAATCTCAGAGTAATTGGTGTACATATCGAACGGAATGAAATTTTTTTTCATAAAAATATTCATAAAATAAAAACTACTTGGCCAAAGTATATTATATTTTTAGGGAATCAAATGGCAGCTATTTTGCGTCGAAAAAAAAAGAATCACGTAAATCGGATCATAAATCTCAGCGTAATCGGTGTATATATGGAACGGAGTGAAAAATTTTTACATGAAAAATATTCATAAAATGAAAACTACTGGGCCAAAGTATATTAAATTTTCAGGGAATTAAATGGCAGCTATTTTACGTCAAACTAAAAATAATCATGTAAATCGGATCACAAATCTCAGAGTAATTGGTGTATATATGGAACGGAATGAAATGTTTTTTCATAAAAATATTCATAAAATAAAAACTACTTGGCCAAAGTATATTATATTTTTAGGGGACTAAATGGCAACTATTCTGCATCGAAATAAAAAAGGTTTACGTAAATCGGATCATAAATCTCAGCGTAATCGGTGTACATATTGAACAGAGTGAAAAATTTACATGAAAGATGTTCATAAAATGAAAACTACTAAGCCAAAGTATATTATATTTTTAGGGGACTAAATGGCAACTATTTCGCATCGAACTAAACAAGAATCACGTAAATCGGATGATAAATCTCAGCGTAATCGGTGTACATACGGAACGGCACGGAAAATTTTTCATAAGAAATGTTCATAAAATGAAAACTACTGGGCCAAAGTATATTAAATTTTCAGGGAATTAAATGGCAGCTATTCTACGTCAAAATAAAAATAATCATGTAAATCGGATCACAAATCTCAGAGTAATTGGTGTACATATGGAACGGAATGAATTTTTTTTTCATAAAAATATTCATAAAATAAAAACTACTACGCCAAAGTATATTATATTTTTAGGGGACTAAATTGCAACTTTTTTGCGTCGAACAAAAAAAGAGTAACGTAAATTGGATCATAAATCTCAGCGTAATCGGTGTATATATGGAACGGAGTGAAAAATTTTTACATGAAAAATGTTCATAAAATGAAAACTACTGGACCAAAGTATATTAAATTTTTGGGGAATCAAATGGCAGCTATTTTGCGTCGAAAAAAAAAGAATCACGGAAATCAGATTATAAATCTCGGAGTAATCGGTGTACATACATAAAAAAACATACCGATCAAATTGAGAACCTCCTTCTTTTTGGAATTCGGTTAAAAAATGAAATTAAATAGGCAAATAAAGGAAGAGTAAGAAACTTTTTCTTTTTCTCTCTTCACTTGTATATTTAATTAACTGAAGATAACAAAGCAACAGTCTACAAACTGGTAGAATTAGTAGGCAAATTGTCGGTTACGACCATCTCTGATCACACATCCATAGAATTTAGGGATGTAAACGCCCCAAACATATAATTTTCCGGGGCGTATAGGAAAGCTATTTTTGTTACTTTTAAATATATTTGAAATATAATTTAACAGTATTTTGCATCATAGAATTCTAAAACTTTTGGTTTTAGAATGGTTTATTTAGGCCAAGAATCAAAAAAGTTATATCCGAAATAATATTTTATATTTTGTTTTTCGGGTCTCCTGAAAAGTCGAGTTTTGATGCTTACGCCCTTTGAGCCCCGAGGTATCGATATTAGTAGCTGACTAAGTTAAATTAAGTTTAGTAGCAGGGCGGATCCATTAACTATCTTTCGGTTTATAATTTGCAATTGCATAGAAGCTTGCTATTTAAAGTCGTTTTAATATGAGCGATAGTGGGATATAAAACCAGCAGCGAGCACCTCTGATTGCAGTCATGGGATAACAAGAAACTGTTAGGCCGTAGAAATTTCTAATTGGCTTTACTTGCATATATCCCGCGACAACTATGTCATTTTCCTGTATGAAAATCACCTTCTAAATGAAGGTGATTTTCATACAGGAAAATGACGAAAGAAAATACAAAAATCTTACTTGCTGTAGAGCTTCGTGTCGCGTATTGTCCTAATATGAATACGTTGCGAAGCAGTGCTCAACTGTACACGCATAATGTAGGAAGTATATATACAGTTTGAAATGCATAATTTGACATATGTGTGACATGCGTCAGAAACTGTTTTTCAACAGAACTTAGTTTGAATTTGCTTATCTCTATTATTAAAATTCATAGCTAAAGCCGTGTGCAAGCAACAAACAAACAAGTACTCTGGTACTCTTCTTGAGGTAGCTTACAGTAAACTACAAATATGGATATCTTTTTGAAGTGCGAAGTTTTGAGTACAGGAAGCCTTGAACACGTTAAATGCGCAGCGGCACACCCGCTCTACCGGGAGCCGATGAAAAAGTAACTCTGTCTGTCTGTCCGTTCCGCTTTCACGCAAAAACTACTGGACCGATTTGGCTGAAACTCAGGATACATATATATATATATATATGTCGCAGAACGGCCTCGTTCTCACGACATCTCCTTTAGTTATTGCAGGTTTAGTGGGCGTCATCAGGATAAAATGCGAGATAAAACACGACAGCCACGGTTTATACACTTTTAATTTAGATTTAAAAGACATTTTAACATAGTTTAGAACGAGCAACGGGTTCGGGGCACCGCTCATACTTCCAGCTTCCATACTTTCTTTAAAATACTCCATGGTCCAACTCGACCTGTAGCCACCAACCAAATGTGCCACAGAAACTCCTCCGTCTACCGAAGTAGATACTACCAAAGTATAGAGGGCGCATCTGACCCCGCTCTAGACATGCTCTGCTCTCATTGGTCGTTTATTAAATTACAATATTCATAACTTTTATTAGGTTAGAACGATCTTTAAGTTATAGAAACATTTAATAAATCAAATTAAATTAAATTAAGAATTTTAGAAGTAATTAAAATGTAAACAAATTATATTGTGCGTTATACATCCAGTCAACAATACGTCCAATTAAAGCTTCCCTCCGACATATATATATTAGTGTGATCCAAAAAAAAAATTTTTTTTTCAACCAGGCTCAAAAGCTTCTTTTGGATGTAAAAAAAATTATGTGAAAAGATGAGCCCTAAATATTAATATTAAGATTGTCCTGATCGCCTTTTTTTAATTCCCACAAGAATAACACAGGAAAAATTGATTTTGCTTCTTCTGATTTTGTACCGTTCATACGACTGGTTGAATGATAAATCGCTGTTCCAATCTTTATAGAGAATTGAACGCTCTACAAAAAAGGTTTGATAACATTTTTTGATTGACCAACGAACGATTGGTAGAAATTTAAATTTAAACCAGTCTACGGTTTCTAGAACATACAGAAGGTTTGTGGAGACAGGTTCTTACAGAAGGAGACGTGGTACAGGCAGGACTCGAGCAACCACCGGTCGTGATGACCGATTTATTGTTACAACTTCCCTGCGAAATCGTTTCCTCACGTCTGTTAACATCAAAACAGAGCTTAATGAAGTGCGTGAGGTAAACGTGAGTGCACGAACAATAAGAAGAAGGTTAAAGGAAGCGGATATCACCCCTTTTAGATCAGCAAATGGTCCAAAGTTGTTTGTAGCTCACAGACAAGCTCGCTTAAGATTTGCGCGTGATCATCTGAATTGGGCAGAAGAGCAATGGACCTCCGTATTGTTCACGGACGAGTGTAGGACATGTTTATATGGTGCAGATGGTCGCAGAAGAGTCTATCGTCGACGTGGGGAGCGATATGCTCAAAGTTGCATTGAGGAGCGTGTTCCTTTTGGAGGCGGTTCGTGTATGGTCTGGGGTGGCATATCGATGAACGGGCGAACAGAACTTGTGTCCATAGACATGGTCCGTCAAAACGGTAATAGAGGGGGTTTGACTGCACATCGCTACATAACAAAGATCTTAGAAGATCACGTGGTGCCTACATGGGATTCATAAGCGAAAATTTTACTTTAATACAGGATAATGCCCGGCCGCACGCTGCTGCACAAGTTCGACAATATTGCGAAGACGTTGGGATACGTACAATGAATTGGCCAGCACACAGCCCGGATCTTAATCCCTTTGAGCATGTTTGGGACAATTTAAAAAGAGCTGTATATGCGAGAAACCCTTTGCCCACGACAGTGGTAGCACTAAGAACAGCACTTTCAGAAGAATGGGACAATATTCCGCAAGATCTTTTAATAACCCTAATAAAATCTATGCGGAACCGATTAGAATCCGTAATAAGGGCATGTGGAGGTAATACACCTTATTAAAACATAAATAAAGCCTTGCATAAAGTTTGTGTCTATTGTTAAAACCAATTTTACTTAAATTTCTGTTTTTTCTTCAAAAAAAGTCTTAAGGTCCTTTCCAGTACACAAACTTAAACTTAAGGATATGACCCTACACTGTTTTAAAGTTCACGAACCAATCTAGAGGTTTCAATTTAAATCTGTATAGAAAGTTTGCATACTTGGTTAAAATATTTATTTCACAGTCGTCTATTACTTTGATGCAGTTTATGAGTACGTCAGTGTACTTATAATAACATTGTAAAGATCGAATTTCTGTACAATTAAAAAAAATGCTAAAAACCGAGTCAGGGGGATGTAAGAAGTAAGATAGAACTTATTTTAATTTTTTTAGAATTTCCTGTTTCTCTGTTTGTACCGGCTAATCTCCGAAACGACTGGACCGATCTACATGAAATTTTGTATGGTGATAGCTTATATCTCTGGTCAACATATAGGATACTTTTGATTTCGATAAATTAAATAGTTCCCGTGGGATAGTTAAAAAGCTTTAATTACTTAAACAGCTTATAACAGACTAAAAGTTTTTTCTCAGTGAGAGAGTTTTATCTTATATATATAGTATATAAAGCAGATAAGTTTGTTTCTTTGTTTGTTTGCTTGAACGCGCTAATCTCAGGAATTACTGGTCTGATTTGAATTTTTTTTCAGTGTTAGATAGCCCATTTATTGAGGAAGGTTACAGGCTATAAACCATCACGCTAAGAGGAATAGGAGCGGAGCACCAATGAAGAATGTTTCAAAATCGCGGGTGTTTTTTACCTTCCTTTCCACGCGAACAAAGTCGCGGGCAGAAGCTAATCCCTATTAATATTATAAATGCGAAAGTAACTCTGTCTGTCTGTCTGTCTGTCTGTTCCGTTTTCACGTAAAAACTACTGGACCGATTTGGATGAAACTCAGTATATATATATTTTCGATACCGAGGATGAACATAGGATACTTTTTATCCCGAAAAATGGGATAGTTTCCGGGATAAAATGATATTTGTCTTTTTGTTTGTTATGCTTTTACGGAAAAACTACTGGACCGATTTGGCTGAAATTCGGCACGTATGTAAATTAAATACTGGGGATGGACAAGGGATAATTTTCATTTTGGCCTTTTTGGTAATTTTGGCCTATTTGGTCATTTTGGCCTATTTGGTTATTTTGGCTTATTCGGTCATTTTGGCCTATTCGGTCATTTTGGCCTATTTGGTCATTTTGGCCTTGTTGGTCATTTTGGCTTCTTTGGTCATTTTGGCCTATTTGGTCATTTTGGCCTATATGGTCATTTTGGCCTCTTTGGTCATTTTGGCCTCTTTGGTCATTTTGGCCTCTTTGGTCATTTTGGCCTATTTGGTCATTTTGGCCTCTTTGGTCATTTTGGCCTCTTTGGTCATTTTGGCCTCTTTGGTCATTTTGGCCTATTTGGTCATTTTGGCCTCTTTGATCATTTTGGCCTATTTGGTCATTTTGGCCTATTTGGTAATTTGGGCCTCTGGTCATTTTGGCCTATTTGGTCATTTTGGCCTCTTTGGTCATTTTGGCCTCTTTGGTCATTTTGGCCTCTTTGGTCATTTTGGCCTATTTGGTCATTTTGGCCTATATGGTCATTTTGGCCTCTTTTGTCATTTTGGCCTATTTGGTCATTTTGGCCTATTTGGTCATTTTGGCCTCTGGTCATTTTGGCCTATTTGGTCATTTTGGCCTATATGGTTATTTTGGCCTCTTTGGTCATTTTGGCCTCTTTGGTCATTTTGGCCTATATGGTCGTTTTTTCCTATTCCGACATTTTAGCCATGTCGGTTACTGTGGTCTTTTGGTCATTTAGACCATTTTGGCCTTTTTGGTTAAGTTTCGTAATTTATTTTGTTGACAGATAGACGGGGGATAGTATATATAATTAGCGATATAGAATGAAGTGAATCTTCCGTGGGCAAATACATAAAAACATTGTAATATAATATAAGCTGTAGCACTTGCTCTTAAAACAAGAGACACGCACCAGAGGTTAACCCGCGACGCAGCCGCGGGGTAAACTCTAGTCTTATATATAATTTAAAACGAATCGCAAAATGTGTTGGTAAGCGCATAACTTTTTTTTTATAGCTGGAGTACAGCAAACAGGCTGATGGCCCATCTGGTGGAAAGCGGTTACCGTCGCCTATGGACGTTTCCAACATCAGAGATGTCACTAATGCGCTGCCGGCCTCGAAGAAATTTTATGACACCCTTTTTGAAAAACTCCATATCGTAGCGCTGTGGGAAAACCTCGGCCGGGAGCTCACTCCAAATCCCCACGGTACGTAAGAGAAACGTTCTACAGAAAGAACCGTTGCGTACATGAGTGAAGTGGCTCGAGGATTTGGGGGTGAACCCCCAACCGATGGCGAGCGGTGCGATGGTAGAAAGAGGACGAAGGCACCATTCTAAACAGTTCTTCGGAACACTCCCCGTTATACAGTCGGTACAATACGCAGAGAGAAGCAAAGTCTCTCCTAAGGCCAAGCATATCTAAGCCGTCTGTGATAGTATGGGATCATCAACAACGCGAACGGCTCGACGTTGAATACAGTCCAGGGGATTAAGTTGGTAGGCAGGTGCTTCAGCCCAAAGGTGTGAGCAGTACTTCATATGCGGCCTCACCTGGGCTTTATAAAGCACAAGGCGTTGCCGCGGTGTGAAGTACTGCTTGGACCGGTTTAGCACTCCCAACTTCTTGGAGGCAAGTTTTGCCTTGCCTTCAAGATGGCCTCTGAACTGTACATCGTTCGCGATGCCAACACCGAGAATCCCAATACTTTGGAGGTGGTAAGGGGAGTTCCTTGGAACTGAAGCGCTTCCTCGAATGCAATTTTTTTGGCAGAGAATACGCAGACCTGTGTCTTCTTGAGGTTGAAATGGACAAGGTTTTGTCTCCCCCATTCTGAGACTCCCTCCAAAGAATGCTCAACTTCAGACATAAGTCTAACCCGACTTTCCTCCACAAACGATCGAAGGGACGTTTGCACGACCAGAGTACTGCGCACCGCCAGTGCTGTCATCCGCATAGCAATGAATGTATGCGATTAGACAACATATCATTGATATGCAAGATGAACAACGTTAGTGATAGCACACAACCCTGGGGCACACCAGCGTTGATGGGCTTGATACTAGAGCAGCAACCGTCGACAACGACTTGAATGCTGCGCCCATCAAGAAAGCTGGATAGCCAGGTGCAAAGTCCCTCAGGTATCCCATAAGTTGGCAGTTTCGATAGATGAGCTCTGTGCCAGACCTGGTCGAAGGCCTTAGCAATATCTAGACTGACTGCCAGAGCTTCCCCTTTGCTTTCAATGGCTTCAGCCCAACGGTGGGTTAGGTAAACTAAGAGATCTCCAGCTGAGCGACCGTGGCGGAAGCCGTATTGCCGATCATTTAGCAGCTGGGAATCTTCCAGGTAACCCAAAAGCTGCGCGTTGATAATACGCCCCATCACATTTGCAGCAAAGAGGTTATTGCTATAGGCCTATAATTCGATTTTGTTTTTGTATCATGAAACAAAGTCTTTTAGGAATTCAGAAAATATGGCGGTACGAAGTTCGCCGGGTCAGCTAGTTTATAATAAATATTAAGATTTTCTTTTTGTGTGTGCGTGTGTGTGTGTGTATGCTAACAAGAGAACGTGTTAACGCTGTCAACTTCTAAAGGAGCTAGGAGCTCGGAGTAGATATACTAACAGTAATAATCGGCAAATAAACACACATATTGTATACTCCCGAACTAAGCAAGTTACGCTTGTGTATGTATGAGTAATATGCAACGGACTACTCTGGGCCCGATCCCAGACACCCAGACCTTACTAAATTACGTTGAATCCACAAATGTTTTACAATTGGCTTTAACACCAACATTTCCAACCAGCATGCGGCGCGGATTCAGGTGGTGACAAAAGGACCACCTCGGGAATATACTCTTATAAAAAAAATCTTTCTTTTAAAATCTTTAATTAACAGAGAAATCACGTAACAATCAATTTTCGAAGGTTTCTCACGATTTCCCTGGGATCCATTCATCAGATCCTAACTTGATGACCATGAGACCACTTCGTGAAAATACTCTTCCGAATAAGAAAAAGAATTCGAATTTCGATCCACAATTGACGAAGAGTTCGCGTAACGTGCATACAAGAAATGCCCGTGGAAAATTAACCGCATATGAAAGTTTTCCTTTCGAAGAATGTAGACGCTCGGCGTACTTTAATAAAGTTTAGTGTCGATTTCCCTGAAGTCCACTCGACATTATCCTAACTTGATGATCATGGGACCATCTCGATAAAGAATACAAGTTCCTGCGGCTGTGCGGCCTGTAAGAGGCGTAAGAGGCGACAAACAACCAACAGCTGGGTGGTATCCCTTAAGCGAGCAGCAGCAGTCCATAGGCGCGGCTAACCGCTTTCCATCGAGTGGGCCGTCGGCCTGTCTGCTGAACTCAAATAATAAAAAACAAAAAAGTATGTACAGGACCCATTAGTGTTTGTGAGAGATTTTGAAAATGTCACACACCGCGCTTGTCGAGTTCGCGCGCACAGCTCAGTCAGCCGCGTCGGAGTGCGCCCGCGCCGCGTGCCTCGCGCTCCTTCCTCGCCACAATCAACTATTCTCATAATATACCCACGAACACGCAATTTCTAAACGTGAGTACATGTATGGAATTTCACACAATTTATATTAACTCTATACTTACCTGTTCCGTGAAATGCAATTTCATTTTTTATTTCATTTTTCATCGATGCGAAATAATTAAATAAACTCATGTTTCGGCTGTATACTTACATATATTTGTGTTTACATGATTTTTGATTTCTAAACCGACCTCGAATAATTCTTTTTGGTTCTGTACTCTGGAGTCTTAATATACTGAATTAATCAATTGAATTATTTATTTGTTCAAAAACACGATGTACGAGTGTACACATAACATGGCATGTTGCTTGTTTAGGATTTCCCATGTTTTTGCTAATCACGTATGCTAATAGTAGGTACATATTTAAAACTACTCAGTCAAATTAAGACATTAATATACCATAAATATAAATATCAATTAAATTTACAAAAGGCGTGTAATAAAAGTGAATAGTCAACGCAATGCAAATTTTTGCATATACTCAAATTAAATCCTGAACATATGGGTGATGTGAGTGAATCCAAAATGTAAGCACAAGAATATGCAATAATAATAACGTAGATTAAGTGAACATGGTCACTAACATTTCAATACACAATGTTAAGGCCATCATAAAAACGACAAAACTATACTAGCGTGTGAGCCATAAATCAAAATTATGAACCTAGAGTCCGTGGTGTTATAAGAATGTTTAAAGGAAATATTACTTTTGACCAGACCCAATATTCTTATGTATCTTGATCCGCCGAAACCGAATCTGCGGTCAAAATTGTTAAGGCCGAAATACATAATATAGGCCTAGTCAAAAGTGCAGACCACTTTACTTTCGTTGCGGGCTGCTTTTATTTATTTTGCGAATAGCATAAGTAACTTATTATAAAAATGAGGCCTCTTTTAATGTGTTTGTTTAAAGCCTTTTCGTGTTTCGTCTTCAGTTTCTAACGAGCCTCGTGTTCACGTTCAACAAAAATCTCACCTACGAAATATTTAAAAATGAAGAATAGATATGTAAAATAGTGAATATGTCATAGTTAAGTTAAACGAAGCATGACATTGTATAATAGAGCTAATTTATTTCTCGTTTTCTCGTCAAATTGTTTTTCTGGATTCATTGTAGAGTCAGCTTTGTTTCAGTTAAATTATTTTTAAAGGTTAATTTGTGATGTTATGAGAAATTAAATTTATTTAATTTTTAGGGGCCATCAACACCATAATATGCATCCGTCTTAAATCTAAACAATGCCATGAGCATTGTTTAGATTTAAGACGGATATAGTTATACATTGATACATATACATACTAAATATTCTTTTTTATTATCAAACACAAATGTTACATATGTGTACAATTTAAGCAAATTAAGTTAGTGTTTTGGGTAATATACAACAAACAATAAATTATGACCCCAGTCTATAGGAGAGCAGCTAATCGACCCTGGGACCACTGCGTTCCAATGAGCTGAACCGGCAAAGCATTTGGACCTTTTAACTGTATTGTGATCATTCCACTCCGCAATTTTAAAGTGTGCAGCTAGACTATAATAAATATATATATTGAACTAAGACAAGCCCGCGACGTCGTCTACGCTTGACTTAAAATTCCCGCGGGATTCGCGGGACACAAGGCACCACGGCATATAAACTAAATATTGTAAGCTATCGTTCTAGTGAAAACTGCGTAATAAAAAGAATAAAAAATTGGTTTCGATCATCAAAAACCGATTCGAAATCGACCCAGTAGTTTTTACGTGAATTCCGAACGAAGAAGAAATCTAAACAATATATCGTGTTCACCATCGTTTATATATTCCAATACACTTCCAATATACAGACACGACATTTATAGAATTATATAGTGCTATAGATTAACAGTAGAAATATTGTCATTTTCGTTAGTTAAAAGACCAAACCGACTTTAAAGGTAATTCAAACTCAGCAAATAAATAAACTTTACAACATTTTGAAGTCGGTTAAATGTAACATAATATGAAGATTAATTACTATATTTTGCGAGATTGTTGTCGTTGTTTTTCTTTCTTGGCACCGACTTCAAGACATTGTAGAAAAAGTATTTTTTTCAAGTTTCAAGTCTTTTTTCACTTCGATCTCTTGATTTACAACAACTCTTTTACCGTCCAGGCTATGCGTCTTTTGAATAAGCTAACTTTTGCTACAAAACAAGCGAAATCCTGGCATTTTTAAAAGCGATTTTTCTCTATTGTGTACATATAAATAAATATGTTTATATATGTATATATTGTTTTGCACTTGGATGTATTGCGCGTACTTATCATTAATCATTATTTATAAACTAAAGCACGTTCAGTATTAAAAATCTATTAATCCCTGCCAAGGGTTGCCTGGAAGAGATCACTTTTCAGCTGTGTTTTTCTATTTCTGTATATCTATGCTTTGTACAATACAGTGCTGTCTAACTTAAGAAAAATGAACTCAGTTAAAAATATATATACGCAACACATTGTATTTAAGTGCTTATAATATTGGAGGCTTGCTCTCGACTGCCTTGGGATCCACTCTGGTGAGTGATGACTTGATGACAATGGGACGACTTCACAAGTATACTCTTTCAATCAAAATAATTGAAAATCGGTCCACAATTGACGGCGAAATCGTGTCACAAATATACAACCAAAACATACATGCAAACTTAAAACCCGCTCCTTCTTGAAGTTGATTAATAATAACTCTGTTATATATTTCGGAACATGATATTTAAGTTGCTACTATCTGAATTATCTGAAATACTCAAAAGCAAAAATGTTTAAAATTAATGGACCATTAAGTGACTGTGAGTGGGCCAGAGAGGTGGTTGCGGCTGGTGCGTGGTGCGCAACGCCGTTTGCTGAATATGTGATAATGTAAAAATATGATAATATTGACACAACTGTTTCGCGACTACTTTGTAGTCGACAGAGGTGACATTTAATACTCGTAGGCATACGGGATGAAGCTGGAGAAGGCTGAAGACTACGTAAATCTGTCTGCATTATGCATTCATGCATCGCGGAATAAACCTTGTATTTTCTTACTAGATACGCGAATGAAATTTTAATAAATTTTCATCTGCCTGTTTATTGCGACAGCATATTATTCCCCACGAACACACTAGTCTTATGTAGTTCACGAACCATGTACTATCAGGAACCGGTTCGCTACTGTAATAATGGCCGTTTAGTATATCTTACATATCGTAACAATTTGATATAAGCCCCTTATAACTAATTTTACTACCCCATACAAGTGTTATACAAAATGAATTAAAAATTAAATATACATAAATATTCTAATTTAAAAAAATGACAATAAAGCTTTGGTAACATATAAGCAATTAATGTCAATAGGTAAAATAAGGAATACATCACCGAGTTTGCAGAAAGAGTGTAGGCGCACTTCAACAAGGGTTCCACTGATCAGATCCTGACTTGATCACAACAAGACCACTTCAGGAGTATAGGCTTTTGAAAAAAATGATTCACAATTTACGCAGAAATCGGGCAACAAACATACAAAAAAAAACCATGCACCCGAATTGGGAACCTCGTACTTTTCGAAGTCGGTTAAAAATGGACCCCATTTCACTCGGGGTTTGTTCAACTATTCCTTAGTAGTTCCTAATAATGATGATAAGGTTTTTTACCTTTTATCTAATTGTTTAGAAAATTCTAATGTTCTTAACATTAGAAATGTCATCAAATTTTTTTTAATAATCTAAAAGTAAACCTACCTATCTATTATCTATACATACTCGCATATAACTTAGCTTGGCCTAATTCATTAGCTGACTGACATCTCAAATTGGGGGGGGGGCTAGATTTGTAAAAATTCGCATAATTTACAAGTGGCACCATCCATTTATTTTAACTCACTTTTATTCAAGTAAAATAAAGCTACTTTGCAGGGTTTGAACCGCGTTTTATCCGCGGGAAAAACTAATATATGATAAAAATATGCGGCTTGGCCACAAATATGCCTATGTTCCGTTCTCTTAGGATTTAGGAAATTGGTAGACTCAAGCCCAACAGCGAAACATGGGCTGGTATTATTAATATCATAGTGCAGCACTCGGCTGTTCATGTCTTCAAAACGCTGTTAAGCCAATTAACCTGTATCACTTTGGGTGCTCAGATGTTGCAAAGCATGTGTAAGGTCGCCCGGTGTCAGCTTGTGTCAAGTTAACCTTCGACGAGCTGTCAAAGTTAGACAGCGTTCACACAATCCGATACTTTTAGTTGTTCGGACACCAATCGATCTACAAGATCTACAAGTAGACAGACGACCGTCTACTGGAATGTCAAAGTATACATACACCAATGCAATGTGCTGTTTGTCCGTCAATACGTTATACTCGTATGAGAGCAGGCATAATACACAATAATACACTCTCACATTTTCTATTACTTAAAATGCAACATACTCCGCGGCGCGGTGAAACAATGTTGAGCTCTTATTATGATTTTTTGATGACTTTTTGTATATTCTTTTCCTGCGACTTTTTACAATGAAATGGGGGTAAGAGGGGGAAGATTTTGAGTACGAAATAGGAAGAATACACTCATTTTTTTGTAATTATATGTGTGTAACAAATAAAATATTATTTCTCTTCGAATTGTATAAGCTGTTTTATTCGTGATTTTTGGACCTTCCAAGAACCACGACCTAGCAGAGAGAAAAGTATAGATTACTATAACACAAAGATCATGCATTCACAAAAGCAAAAAAAAGCAAAAGCAAAACTTTTGACTCACAGTAGTTAAATTATATACTAGCTTTTAATAAGAATAGTTTAAAAAAGTAAGTTAAAATAACCCCGCAATTTTGAAGCATTCTTCATTGGTGCTCTGATTCTATTGCTCTTAGCGTGATGGTATATTGCCTATAACCTTCCTCGATAAATACGTTACCTAACACTGATTTTCTTTGCAAATTAAACCAGTAGTTTCTGAGATTAGCGCGTTCAAGCAACTAAACAAAGAAACATACTTATCAGCTTTATATATTATATAAGGTATGTAAGATAAAAGTCTCTCATCGACACCTCACCTTGTCAAAATCTCCGCTTTTATTATGTCATGTTGCAGAGAAATTACTTTCAGTCTATTATAAGCTGTTTAAGTAATAAGTTTTTTTAACTATCCCATGGGAACTTATTACTTTTTCGGGATCAAAAGTATCCTATATGTTGACCAGGTATATAAGCTACCACCATACAAAATTTCAAGTAAATTGGTCCAACTGTTTCGGAGATTAGCCCGTACAAATAGACAGACAAACAGAGAAACACATTTAAAAAAAATCTAAATTAGTTCTATATCACTTGTTACACCTCCCTGACTCGGATTTTAGCATTTTTTTATTGTACATAAATTTGACCTTTACAATTTTATTATATGTTTGTAGTTTATATTCTACGGTTTGACAAAAAGTTAGTCAACTCTAAAACTTGTTCTCCTGACCATAT
Organism: Dendrolimus punctatus; assembly: GCA_012273795.1. Classification (NCBI taxonomy): domain Eukaryota; kingdom Metazoa; phylum Arthropoda; class Insecta; order Lepidoptera; family Lasiocampidae; genus Dendrolimus; species Dendrolimus punctatus. The sequence goes on from CM022533.1 coordinate 23,315,550, forward strand.
ATCTATGATTGATCTAATGTGTGAAAGCACACAAGATGATCGGCTCGTGAGAACGCCCCTTAATCCGGAAAATCGTTGGGGACAATGTCCGCTCGATTGCGGTCCCCAAAAACTATTATAAATATTCATAATTTAAAAATAACTTCACACAGTTTTGTGTCCTTTATAATATACGCTGCGATAAACAAGGTAATATTCTTGACTCTTAACTTAGATAGAGATGCAATGGCCGCGTACGAGTCGACTGTGTGTGACAAGGAGGGGTTACATAGCGGCCATTGTTTTCGCCATTAATGGTGCCCTAAAAAATATGGTTAAGAAATAACTGATTTTAATAATAAATAATAAAACTGCGACATTAACGGCTTTAAGTGTTTTTTTGTATTCGGACATTTTTAATTTTTACCCGTGATCACGAAAGGCAAACTCATTGACACTTGACAACTTTGTCTTCCATAATCATGGCTACTCCAAAGTGGCCAAAACGTGGAATAATTTTGTTATTGTTTGTATTTCCAATATATAAAAATACCCCCTCCCCCCCTCTCCATGTCGCAAAACATTCGAAATAACTTCTAACGAGTGTTCCGCTGATATATAAATATATATCTATCTAAGTACGATGTCGATCCGTGTGTCACATATGTTATTATCGCAAGAATAATTATAGCAAGAGACATACAGTCCTATTCATATTGAGTTAGAGTACTTTTTAAGAACCATAAAAACTTACTCTAACTCAATACGAATAAGGCCGATAATGTTTTGCCATTTATCTACGATAATAATAAATTATATTATTTGTCCAACTTTGGAATTCATTGCCTGTTGCTGTCAGACAAGCAAAATCCCTAACAACTTATGTTTAAATAGCTGCATATTATCACAATATCTTGTATATGTATATAACTTATGTGTATATTTGTATATATAGTATAGTTATATATTTATTATTAAAATGTATGTAATCGTACAATAATTATGTATACCACCGTCGCCACTCCCAATCACAATATTCTTGCCACGGGTTGTCTGGAAGAGATCGCTCTTTAGCGATAAGACCGCCCTTTGTACACAATTAAATTATTACTAGTAGTCCGTAAGTTTTCTGTAATGGTGTACAATAGAGTGTTATCTATCTATCTATCTATCTATATAATATCAGCCCATAAATGACCCACTGCTGGGCTCGGGCCTCCCATTATAGGGAACGAACAGTATACCCGCCACGCTTGTCCAAGGCGGCTTGGCAGGTTTGACACATCGGTTATCTCGATGTGCAGGTTGCATCACGATGTTTTCCTTCACCGTTGTTAGCACGTGGTAATTGTAACAGTATGCACATTAGATCAGAAAACTGACTAAGGGGTGCATGCGTTCCGGTCAGGATCGAATCGAAGCTCTTCGACTTGGGGCGCGTGCGCTAACCATTACGCTACCACGACTTATCTGCGAAACACTAATAAATTCAAACAATGTACTGTCGATATTTTAATTTTATCAATTTACTGTTAATTAGTGGCATTAAGTGCATTCTCATGATTTCACTTCATTAGCTTCGAATGTCACCAAATTATAATATAATATTCATTTTGCTTGTTTCATTTGTTTACGGGTTATCTTAAGATATTCACCAGTCCATTTAATTGTTTGATCTTCAATATATAATTATTTTAAATTGTTCATCGGATGGAATTGCAAGACCAAGGCGCGTTGCCAAAGTGGTCGATATCTACACCTTGGGGTCACCTCCGATAATTAACTCGAGATCTCATTTGAAACTTCCAAGATACTTTGTAAGTTGTGTTAAGTGTACCGACTTGTTATAAAGAATTACTAATATTCTAGTAGGAAGTATCATTGCAGTACTTTCAGAAAATCAACAAGTTGAAAAACTTGGTCCAAGTTTTTAAATTGGTAAGTTTTTTTTTAACAACAATACTACGGACTCGAAGTCCGTACCCTTTTTACAACTTGATCACTGATATTGATTTTTTGAGTTTATACACGCTTATTATTATCCTTTGTTATAGTGTGTGACATTGATTTTGTGGTTTTTATGTGGTGTTGTGTATCTTAAGAATAACTTGTATTTTTTTTTTCTAATTTTAATACTAAACTTATAATAATGTATAGAGTGTCTGTTACAATCTGGTGTTGTGAGAGAGTGCATGTGCAGGTATGAGAGAGTGCAAATTGATAAGTATTTTGTATCAATATCGAAAAAAATAGAGATAGGATTTTTAAAGTAATTTGGCTATGGCGGTCTGAGGTATCAGTTTATTTATAGTTTGGGAAACCCTGGGATACGGGAATAGAATAGGTGGAGGAGAAGAGCGGCATCGGAATTCTCGCTCATCGCACGACACACTGTCAGCTCAAGGCTAACCGTTTCTACCCAATGCTCTGTGAGAACGTTGTATCACACAGATCGAACTAAGTTCAACATTGATTCAGGGGGAGTGCAGAATGTTCCCGATTCCTTTTTAGTAATATATCATGATGCGAGATCCCGTACGACCCTGAAATAGAGTCTAAAAGAATCTAGGTATGTGAGAAACCTTACGAGACGTCCAGGCGTTTTTGGCGATTTTCTAATCTAATAAGATATCTTGAGATTTGGCTAAACGCCTCCCCCTCCCCATCCCCGTCCCCCAAGCACACGCAACATTTACAAAAATCTGTGTTTTTAGTGTAAATTTATTAGTAGATTCAAAGATTGCGTACTGCGTAGGCTGGAAAGATTCCCAATGAGATAATTTAATCATAAAACACTTAAATGACATGATGATGACTGATTCGACACATTACGTGAGATTCGGTGGGAGGCACTCTCTTCCTAAGGGAAGACGTTATTAAAGGATGCCCCCTTGGTAGACAACAAGCTATTATTATAGCTTGTTGTTGTTGTGCAGTATGCTGCACACAACAGTAATGTTTCGAATCGCGTCGGCCTTCAGCACGCGTCGCGTGACCACGTGGAAAACGTGCGAACCATTCTATCAAACTAAATGCCTAAGTTATCTTATCGAGGCGTTGTGTTTACGTTAAATAAAACTAAATATTCGCGTAAAATCATCATGACTCATGGTAGACAGCAAGATGCGTGGAAATTATCATTCTACCCTCAAAAAATGGGGTGACTTCAACGAAATACGAATCTGAAATGTATGTTAGGCGAAACCGAGTGGGAAGCCCACTACAATAACTCTGAGAGCGGCACTAAATATGTGTCTCAGAGTGGAAATTATTTTACATTATGTGCTTCTTTCAGTTGAAAATACTGTCCTAGAGATAAGAGAGGTTCATTCATAGATTTGGTTTTTTGCACCTTCTGGTCCGATACGAAAAATGTAAAACGCTCGACCAGTTGGTGTCGTCCGCCGTCTGACGAGGCCGCACATTACGTGCGTTGCTTGCATTCGTGCGCACAAGCAGGAACGTCGTGTGGACGAGTCTTAAGTGAGCAAACATATTGTTACATGCCGACAAAAAGTGAATGCACACCTGCCTGCCATCAATCGCAGTTTTTTACCTTCCCGTATTTCTCTTGTTTACTTTGTGCTTGTAAAATCCGTAATTAAAAAAACAGTCCATTGTGTATTGTCATCTTTCCTGGCAGTCATTAGACAGGTGATCCGATCTATGCGGGCTGGCATATTGTATCAGTGCAGCAATGGCCCAATGGAGAGATCGGCAGTCTAGCGAAAACTACGATCAAAGCATGACGTGTACATTGGATAAGCTATATAGTGACGAACTTTGCGCGTGTTATTGAATCGTGCAGTTTGTACTGGTTACGTCCAGTTATATTTGTACCTGTGCTATACGTGTTTGTATAGTTCTAATAAATTCTATAGTAATTCTAACGGCATTTTAATTCGAGCCCCACGCTCGTAACAATATAATTGTACATTCCAGGCGGAACACAAAAAACGAAATATTATTGTATCTGTTAAGCTCTAAGATTAGTAAGTACATAAAATTTAACTATTTACATTATTATTTTTTCAAAATAACAAGGGTTTTCTCGCTGCTCTGCTTGGAAAAATTTGAAAATTACATTCAACGGAAACTATCCCATTAGGTCAAGTTTAAAGAATATTTAATTTACTTACAATGGTGTTGACATATAATTATATAATAATAATTAACTAAGACATACAATGTAAATCCTAACTCTACTTCCCAACATAAAAGCACCCCGTGTGTACCGTACACCCTTTATTGAAAGTAAATGATCTAATTTCAGTGGTATAAACCGCAACAAAGATATTTTTGAATTAAATTTGTTAATATTTGATAACAATATATTCTACTCATAATTCCTTTAAACTTCAAGTGGAATATGGGTGGTACCGCCATATGAACCTCCTTTCGAGCTATTCATACTTTTCTTCGAATATTTAAATTCTTCTCAAAATGTGACGGCGCATTCCCTTTTTCGCACGTCACTTCAATCACTCATTGTCATATATCATTTAAATAAATTAAATATCCGCATTGTAAATAAATAAAATAAAATAACATAAAAACATACCGCGCCCGCACCATCTAAATATATATATATAACTTCTCCGCGCCGCCATTCTAATATATAATAAATTAATATTAAAATATATAAAATAAAGACATATATAATATAAAATACAATAAAGTGTGTGTGTGATAGTGGATAGTTGAGAAGAGGAGCCGTGTTTCATTATCATTAACCAGGTAAGTGCGTGCTCGTCCCGATTCCCATTCCAAATTGTCCACACTTCTTTTCCCGCAAAGTTGACACAGTTCGCTTAACGTTAAATCCAGCGCCGCCGCAACAAATGGTCCTTCGAGCCGGATACTCGATACGCGTAATTTTGGCGTAATCGGGCCGGATTTCCTATATTTAAAACCCTACCATAGGCATATCGTATACCGCATTCTCGCATTCGTGTGTTTCCTAGCTTTAGAGCTAGGAAAATTACCGCCCCGCATCCTTTTTTTCACCGCCCTCGGTCTTATAGGTGTTTGTCTAAGCTATATTAATTACTCGCACCCGCACGTTTAGGCAACCCTTAGCCGAGTGTTATTTCTATTTATAGAAATAAATATATTTTAATCTACCATTAATTAAATCATATTTCATCTCGCGTCATTTCGCCATATCATTTTATCGATTTTCCGCGACAGATTTGTCATTTAACCGCATTTGTTTTTTGTACTTCATTATTTAAATTGAGCTACGTTTGTCATCAATATGACTTCCATTTTGAACATTGATGACAACGTCGAATTAATGGGTTTAAAGGCTCAACAAAATAGCTTATTTCAAGTTCTTCAATTAATATATAAAAAATCGCAGCAGGCCTTCAACAGTACGGAATGTCTGCAATACTTTCTTGCATATGCCGCAACTTTGGACGATATTCGCAAACAATTTAAAGAAACCGCGAATAAATATAACGAAGTTCTCCTTATGAGTGTGTCAGACGCCGTGCCTGATTACAAAGCAATGATTCCTTTTGAGGAATTATTTTGCAAAACAAAAGCAGCACTTAGGAGACTGCAATCAAAGAACACCATACTAGAATGCAAACATATTCAAAATAATTATCAAACCGCTTTGCAATCACTCGCTGTTGTATCAAGCACTTCAATATTGCAGTCTTCTACGCAGTCTGATGCTCTTTGTTCATCGCAGTCATTCGTAATTAATGATGATTTACTTCATAAATTTACACCGCTCTCGCCTAATAATTTACACCTTGATTCGTGCCGCAATGATGAGATATCGACGTTAATGGCTTCTTGTAGTCTCGATGTTGAAACGCGTCATCAAACCTCATCTTATTCACCTACTTCGACTTTAGCTGTACCAAGCAAGTCGTTACAGTCGCTTACGCAGTTTGGCGTTTCACATGTACCGCAGTCTTCTACATCAAAACCTAATCTTTCTCATAAGAATGTTCCTCTTCCGGTTATTAATAATTCTACATCAATGTCTTCTTATAGTCGCGATGTTGAAAATTGTACTCAAACCGCGTCTTATTCAGATACTTTGACTTTAGCTGTACTAAGCAAGTCTTTGTCGTCTTCCGCTCTTACTTACTCTCGCGCCGCATTGACGCCATCTGTAGTTCCTGTGGCTATTGATGAATCTTTATTAAAATCTGTTTCATCAATTCGTTTGATTAAACGTCACTGTGGTTTTAAATCAAACGACTATAAACTCCCGCCAAACGCTGTGTTAGTCAATGCTAGATGTAATATAACATTCAAAGATATTACTGCTTTAACATTTCCACATTTTAATAACTTGGATCCACTCGCATACGTTACGATGTTTAGTCCGCCCGCTTTATTCGAATATTCTTTGTTCCCGCGCCTTTTTAGCCGTAATACGGTATATAATAATTTTAATATACTATCTCCCGCACTCCACACCGTATTAGGTCACGCTATAAGTTTTCTCGCTACCTTTATGATACCGCATGGATCGTTTATCAATTATGATCATTTGGTTCAAGTTCGCTTGACCCTCCTTCTTAGGACATTGTAAATCCTAGGAAGAATACCGCTTCGTTGCCTAATATTAAATATTATCACTTGCATGATCATTATCATCGCAAAATTTGCATTAGCAAAATATTTTCTCTCGCTTTAATATATTTTACACCGCGCACTATTAATATATTAGTACAAAATAAAACCTCTTTGAAAACTCGCATACTCTTAGGTTCGAGTTATAAATATAATATTGCGCTCTGTTCTAATGACGTTTTACATTCGTTTCATAATTTTAATACATCGTATAATGTCATAATGATAAAGTATTCTATGGACATTGTTTTACGGGTGATTCCCGGTCATCATAGAGTTTTCAAATACAATTCTTGTTTTAAGCCGACCCGCGAAAATTTAAAATTTTCTTTGCGACAAATTGAGTCAAATACTTTTGTCGCATCGTGCCTCATCCGATGTCTTTACTCGGATCGAGGGATTAATATTTTATTAATTTAATATTTTTAATTTTAAATAATTTCCACCGCATCGCCTTCTTAGTTGTTGTTTTAGGGTAATAGGCAACACAGTCTTCGAGACGGTATATCGTGAATCCGAATATTCGCAATGAATGAAGTTCACGCGTTCATTCGTTTGGTTGTGTCCAATACCCGAACTTATATTAATATTTATTTTTCTTTTAGTTGTCAATGAAATATTATTTTTGTTTGGTTTAAATATAACCCGCTTCCCGCTTTAGTTTTAATTTAATAATTAAGAAATATTTATTTTATTTGAAACTTTTGATTAGGTTAGATTAGTTTCAATACTCGTATTTATTTACTTAATTGTTTTCCGCTTCTTTATTTAATTATGGATTAAGCTTGCTTTGGTCTCCTACACGCTCTTGTAAATAAGTATATACTTGGACCAAGCGTGCTTTAATCCTCTCGCTCTTATAAGTTTATTTTGATCTTGATTTGTTTTGGTCCCGCACCGCACTTGTAAATTTATTTTGGACCAAACAAATATAAGCCTTGTTACCGTATTTTATTTTAATTCGGACCTAGCTGTCTTGGTCCCGCACCCGCTCTAATAAATTTATTTTGGACCATGCGTGCTTAGGTCCCAAGCCCGCTCTCGCTTCTTTATAAGCTAATTTCGGTCCTTGCTTATTTAGGTCCTGTAACCGCTCATGTATACTTATTTTGGACCTTGTAAGTTTAGGTCCCGTATCCGCTTCTTTAATTAACTTTGGACTATACTAGTATAGGTCCCGCTCCCGCTCTTTTTATATTAATTTGGACCTTGCTAGTTAAAGTCTCACGCTCGCTTCATTAATTATTTATTTGAGCATTATTTAGTCCAACATCCGCGCTCGCTCCTTTATTATTAGGGTACGCTCTCGTACAGTTATACTTTTATTCTTATTCACTATAATTATATTGGACTTTAATATAATTGGTTCTTCGCTTGATGTTTTAACTATTGAATACGCTCTATTAATTTAAGTTACTCGCTCGAGTTTGTTTGTCTGCGTAGGACGCTATATTATGTAAGTTCTTCGCTTGCTAATTTATTATATTGACTCTCGTCTACTTGAGATATGTTAATTAAGTTGAATTTTAATTGAATATTTTCTGCTCCGCATACCTTTTCAAATTGAATGGACATATTATTAGTCCCCCGCTCAAGCTTTATTCATTTATAACCGCTCAGTTTATTTTATTACTTCGCTCATGTCCATTGTACTGCTCATTTGGAAATATCTTTGAACAATCAGACGTATCGTACTGGAAGTTCATTGTATATAAATACCCGCTCGCTCATTATACGTTACTTTTTCGCTCGCTTCATGCATATACAGTTTAAAGTCCGCTCACTTTACTAATGGTTGCCATTCGCTAATTAAACATTAAATTTGATTTCGCTCACCGCATTTAACTTTGGACTTTCGCCCGCTTGATTAATTTATTGGTCCTTCGTATTTTAATTTACTTTCTTTTTAAAGGCAACCCTTTAAGGCCGGGGGAAATGGTACCGCCATATGAACCTCCTTTCGAGCTATTCATACTTTTCTTCGAATATTTAAATTCTTCTCAAAATGTGACGGCGCATTCCCTTTTTCGCACGTCACTTCAATCACTCATTGTCATATATCATTTAAATAAATTAAATATCCGCATTGTAAATAAATAAAATAAAATAACATAAAAACATACCGCGCCCGCACCATCTAAATATATATATATAACTTCTCCGCGCCGCCATTCTAATATATAATAAATTAATATTAAAATATATAAAATAAAGACATATATAATATAAAATACAATAAAGTGTGTGTGTGATAGTGGATAGTTGAGAAGAGGAGCCGTGTTTCATTATCATTAACCAGGTAAGTGCGTGCTCGTCCCGATTCCCATTCCAAATTGTCCACACTTCTTTTCCCGCAAAGTTGACACAGTTCGCTTAACGTTAAATCCAGCGCCGCCGCAACAATGGGCATGGGCCACTATCTTCTATCCAAAAGTCTACCTCTAGAAATGAGGACGCCAGAACCTAGTTCTCTATTATTTACAATTAAATAGATCCATAAATCTAACTCTTAATATATATATAGTATAGTATCTCGGATAATATTGACTTATAAAACTATATCAACTCGAGTTGAATTGGAATTACAGCGGACTCTAGTTTTGGCGTAGATTTAAAGAAAACAGCGATGTATGTATTATTCATTATTTATCACCCAACTGACTGATATTACCATGAGCACATCGAGCAACTTGTACGAACTATGTTAGCTTATAAATGTATAAATACAAACCCTCGGCAAGTCACCAGATTGCGACTGGCTTCAGAAGTAAAATTGCTAACTACTTCCCAAACTGCAAATATGAATAACTTGAATCAAGAAACACGCATAAACAGCTGTATAGCATTTGACTAGAACAGGTTTTGAGTCCTAGCAGTAAACAAAAAAGTAACGGAAGCGCAGATCTCATCACGTTTTTGATCCAAGATGGTGGCTTACGCTCATTATCATATAATACTAATTACACTCTACTAACATAATACGGAAATTGTTTATTTTTATAGTATCAGATTAGAGTAGCATTTTCTTTATTGCGTTAGGTTACTACATACGAGTATATAACAATAATACAATCAGCAGACAAACACACGTATTGTGTATCTCCAAACAAACCAAGTTATACGCTTGGGTTACTCGTAATATATAACGGACTACTCATAGTAAATAACGCAGAAAATTAATTACCGAAATTTACCATACCAGGAATCGAACTGAAGCCTCTGCGTTGTAGTGAGGTAAGCCATCAAAGGCTTAGCTCGCTCTACCACAGAAGCCGTCAAACATTTCACATGTCTAATATATGCTGCAATCCTTTCTTTATATGAGGAGGCCTACTTTATCTTACTGCCGTTTCGCAACGTGCTATGGCTGGGAGAGAAGAAACATTCAAAGTGGTTACCGGCGCCTGTACACGTTTGCAACACCAGGGCTGGAGACAACACGTTACTAACCTTTATAGCATAGGACAAGCATGGGATAGAGGTTATCAAACTGGAGGAATGGAAGACGTTGGGCGCAGTGGGCCATCGGAACTTTCACTCTTCGCACAAAACACTATTAGATCAAGGGCAGCCGTTTCACGTCGATTTTCTGTGTTTGCGTTCTATTAATGATTCGAGCACGTTCACGTCCTCTAGACACTAGTCTGCTTTTAAAATAAAACCGCCACGACACGAAAATTTGAAAAAAAAATAGAATCGAGTCTATTCTGTGTTAATAGATATAATACGGCACTGTTGGATAAGAGTGACACCATTTACGAAATGACACCTGCAGTATTTAATAAACAACCAAAACCGTTAAAGACAATACATACATAAATTAACGTTAAAAACAAAACTAAAGAAATTATTAATAGACAAATCATATTACTCAAACGAATTCCTAAATGACCAATTTGAGACATGATATCAATACATAATTAATAATAATATTTTAATTAAAGCCATTAAATAATTGACATACACAGATTAAAGAATACAGATATCTATATAATTAATAAATGAAGGTAACAAATGTTATCAAAGTTACATAAAATAAATAGGAACTAATTATTTAAATAACGACGATTAAGATCCTGCTTACTTGCACACCAGTGGAACTGGTGAAATGTACTGAAGCATCTATTTCTAGGAATAACACCTGCATACAACTACATTTGTGTTAGAATAAATATTTCATTTCCTTTCTTTCCTACTTTTTCCTCTCCCTAGCTATGGCGCGGTTTTAGGCAGATGTCAAGGTCTGCCCTTCTTCTCACTCATACCATACCTTACTAAATGAAGCCGCTACTTCTCAGGCTTACCCTTTCTACCAGGGCCTCGTGGACGCGGCATAAACAGATAGTAATTCCTCTAAAAACATCATTATTTATGTTATTGTATCTAATAGCAACAACAGTTGATTTTCTTTGCCATAGTGAGTAGACAATGCTGTAATGATCGTGTAGTTATTACAAACGCGATACTAATGGCTCTGCGATGACGTGTTTGTGTTTGTCCATCCATCCATCCATAATGGACATTAAATGTAATTTAAATGAATCGTATTTGACAGCGTCAAGGTACCTGGGGCCCGATTCTGCAACTACTATCTCATCAGAATTGCCTGACACTAGCGTCCCAATCGTAGGCATGCCTGATTTCGGTTAGCTTTTCAATTTTCGCTACGTCTAACGCCACTTCTGCTGCTGCTAATACGATATAGATATTGTGGATTTCATTGAAAACGAATTACACCATCGCAATGGACGACTCCATTTTGTTTAAATAATAATTCGCTGTCAAGGTGACTTAAGAATAAAATGACACATTGTAATGGTGACATCTTAGGGATAAACGGCGTATCCTCAGTTCTCATCCTGTGTTCCGGCATTAATGGTCAGGCATCTGAGAGCGGCAGCTTAGCTGTTCATAGACGATGGTAACCGCTTCCATCAGGCGGACCATCTGCCTGTCTGCTAAACTCGTACCATAAAAAACAAGCTCATGCACCTAATGCTCAAAATCAAAATACACATTGCTAAATAGCCGCAGTGCGTTTGGCCGCACTCGAGGTGACCTTTGATTTTGAATACCTGTCTAAAACAGGAAATGCTGTTTTCTGTTGTTGTATCCTTAACCGCACTCATAGTCAAGCGCTTGTTTAACTAAAGTAGTTTGGTTGAAGTGGTTCACAGCGAAATCACGTTGTAAGATTTTATTTAACGGAAAATTAAGATAAATAACACTGGCAACTAAAAAAGGTGATTTGTACTTTTCACAAAATGACTCAGCTATTGTTATGGGTGTCGATGCGTAGAATCCGAATCTGGGCTCAGTTGGTCCGCACATCCTCAAAATTCGGACTCAACGGTTTCTACTTATCAAAAAATCATTTTGCGAGTCTCTTTGTCCCAGAATTTCGTCCATTTTTATATGGCAAAAAAACCCTGAATGGGTTGAAAGGTTAATTTTTATTATGCGAGACTATGTTGCATCGCCACCAGGTTTTCTGGCACAGGTGTCATCTAAAAGTCCATACCGATTCCACGTCCAAAAGTCTTTTGTTTCAGCTCAATATTCTATAAATATTATAAACGTCCAAATATAGGGAAGTATAAATGTATGCATGTATAATTGTTACTCTTTAATGCGAAAACTACTGAATGGATTTGGATGAAACTTTACAGTAATATAGTTTACACATCAGAGTAACATATAGGCTATAATTATCCAAAATATAACAATTATGCATCACGATGCGGGCGCCACTATGATTTTGGTGTAAACAACTTTGGGTGCTAATCTGTTATTCTTTGTGTTTGGTAGTAGTTCTAGCCTGGATCCCTGGTCACTCTTGAATCTGTGCAAACGAAAGTGCTCACAGGTGTAACAAGCTGGAGTCGATCGCGGGTGGATTACTTTTGCATGCAGTGATGCCGCCCCCGACCGACGTGATTCTCACCCTAGCCAGAATCCAGTATTGTGCGTAAATCGGTAGCATTTTCCTTCGCCTTAACAAAATAAAAATAGCAAGTGATTCCCTCGCTAGCTTCATATTCTCCCTAAACCAAGACATAATGCACTCTTGGAATGAGCTGTGCTTACACTCTCGACAAGCTTTTGGCAATCATTATGATCACCTTCAACTCCACATATCGCGGGTTTTTCCATTTTCACAACATCCCTGAAAAAATTACTTCAATGATAATACGCTTACGACATGATCATGTTTGTTCCGGTGACCGGTATATGAATGTCTGGGCGAAGTTACTACAGATTATATTCTTCGTTGTCGTCCAATTTCTACCCTCCTTGTATGATATTTTTCCTGTTAATTGTCCTTGTTTTGTTAATACTAGTCTTCTTTTAACGTTATCTTCTAATATTATGACTACATTGTATCGTAGTTAGGTTGTTACGTAGTTTCAATGAATATGTAGTTGACCCCCTTTTTCATCAGTCTGCCTAGCTGAACTAGATTATTGATGAGATATTGTTTGTTTATATGTATAGTTTTTTGGTTGGCAGATTTTGTAAATGAATTGAAATTACTGGCCACGTTTTTAGGTTAGCTTATTTTCTGACTATTGCCGACCACCTACTTTTTCATATCACGATACTGTTATTATCAATGCTGAAACGGTATTACAGCTACAACAACAAAAAGAAGATGGAAAGGCAAACGAATGAATAGTAAGATATAGGACAACGTTCCGGTGTTCAAGCGTTCATCCCCGCCAACGGAAGGCCACAAACACCCTGATTCCAGCATCCGATTACTATTATTATTTCCTTCCTTCCTTTACTCCCTTCAACATTTATACATAAGATGATAGTTTGTTATCATTTATTGTTGCAGTATACAAAATGACGACGAACGAGGATAAGGTGGTGATCAGCCACATCAGCGGGTATTCAGTGCCGATACCCTCGCACCGAGACCTGTGGTGAGTCACGCGGCCGCCTTTACTCCGCCCGAACCGTATCGCGAATCTGCCAAATGTCAAAGTGATACAGAGACCCAGGAAAATGGGGGATCGAGCCACGTTGCTTTAAAATGATACACACTGTTAATCATTAACCACAAAACCATACGACGACACTAAGTACCTTAGATATATTACGTATATGTGCGTACGGTAGAGCGTGGCGCGGAGTGTTTGCCTAAGTGTTTGAACGCCCCCAGATTATTGCGATATTGTTGCATCACACTTCACGTGTGCAGCAGATTGTCCCATGAACGAGCAGCCATCGCTTTCTTATCACAGTGGACTTGAAGTGGTGTACTAAATCTATATCACAAGTCTCCATTGTCTTTATACTAGAAGCTCTCATGGGCGTCGAGTAGAAGGAAATTGAAAGTTGTCAGTGTGCAATAGAACTGACAATGGCTGGTCACAGAACAGCTGTACTCAAAGGTAGATTCCGTTATGCAGCATTAAGGTGCTGGAACAATATCCCTCCAAGTATAGGAAATTCCCTATCAGTGTCACACTTTAGGGTCGCACTTTATGACCTTTTTACTAATATAATACTATTACTATTATTATTTTGATGTGAAATTGTCTAATAATCCGTTTTATTTTTATAATTTTGAACTGATTCGATTTTACATAGTTTTGTTGTATTGTCCCTGCTGGTCCCAAAGCACAGAACAGAACAGCACTGCTCTTAGCAATGGTTGCTGTCGGCAACCATTAAACTAATGCATAACTAGAGGACCCGACGGCCCGTAACAAAATCTAAATCCGATTTCAGCGCCAACAACCTGATACAATGGTGAATGTAAACCCTCCCGAGAGCACACAAACATGCACAAAAAATAATTAACAATGGGTCAAGCCGTTAGCTTTTGGCGAAATTAAGGAACAGCATTCGTTTTTTTATCTATAATAAGATTAAAATACTTAAAAATTACTGGACTAATTAATATCCAGTTTTCCCCTTGTAGATAAAATAATTTAATATCCGTAGCATTATGTAATGAGACGTAAAACAAATTTTTGCAGTGTATAAAATGTTCCTTTGTAATCTCTTGTCTTTATAATCGCAACCAAATTGGACAAATTAGGGGGAGAATAATTTGGTAACCTCTATGGGTGTAGGAGCGGGGTGGAATCCAGACCTCCAACCGAGGACAGTCCGAACCAAAGGATGACGTAAGCTTTTCTCTCATTAGGATGGCGTTCAGTATCAAGTATTGTGATTATTATTGTGATGCCTCTGTCTTTGTGTGGTCTGGCACTTGTTTCTCGTGCAAAGAACACGTACTCGTTGTAGGCTGTCGCTAACAAAATTTGGTAGCATTTGGTTCAGCATTTGATTGTGGTTAGGGGTAACCACAGTCACCCGGCCGAAGAAATTAAAGTGCATCTTGGCAATCCATACATCACCCTTTTATCAAATATTTGTTGTGCTTATACTCATAATAATACTAGTTCCCGTGCGTCTTGAAAGCTACCAGATCGCCAAACGCAGCAGTTTTAATCGACGCGGTGCTTGTAGCTTTTACTGGCACAGGGGCCGGACCGCATGCTCCTAAGGAGTAAACATTAATTCACGTCCAGGGGACCAGTTTAGAGATGACACTAACAATCACTGTCGGGAATTAGTGCGTTATCTATTGGCTATGTAAGTGTTCCGCCATAAGTACTAATGAAGTAATGTATGCCTTTTCGCATACGCTGTCGGTTGTTTCCATTTTACAAGGTTTTCATGCATAATTGAACAGTCAAACGAACTTACCTGTAAGTGAAGTTCGACTGCAATTATGCGACCCTTGTTTCGTCTGAAGATGATAGTGGACAATTGTAGTATCGGCTGAAGTCTATGGCATCACATAAGTTTAAAAGTAAAAAAGTAGCATATCCTGTTCCGCCTGCGACGTGCATTTGTAATTAACTTCATTTATTTTACAGTAGATAACTGATTTTACAATTTGGGTATAATAATATATTTATTTATATAGGGTAGGGTGGGACCCTATCATCTTCAGACGAAACAAGGGTCGCATAATTGCAGTCGAACTTCACTTACAGGTAAGTTCGTTTGACTGTTCAATTATACTCCCTTGTTTCGTCTTCGATGATAGTGGACAATTGTAGATGTTTAAAGACTAGTTGTAAAATCAGCTCTTTAATTTGTCACAATTATGTACATATTGGTACAAAATTATGTTTTTATGTCCTAAGCTTATTTATAATCACACAAGGAAAATACTTTTGTTTTTTTTTTTTTGTTTTATCAATTATTCTAAAAATGTTAATAAACTTATTGAAATAATTCTTGGTATTTTTAGTATTTTGTACATCTTTATTAATTAACATAATTAACAATTGAACTAAAAAACAACATTATACTTAATTAATATTTACTTAGCACTATTAATTTTTTCAAATCCTGCTTGAGAAAATGTTGTATTATTAATAATAGGTCTATTATAAAATGTAGCAAACATATTTGAATTACCTGTACAACCAGTCATCTATGTTAACATTTCTCTTGAAAGCCACTGAACATATGCATGGCGGGTGCTATGTGCAGTAAATACAGTTGTATCTATATCACTCTCTTCCATAACTTTCTTTATCCAACGACTAATGTACTGGCTTTAAAATTCTTATGAAGTTTTCTGGTAGATATAAACAATAATAATTTTTTCTTTCTACCTAAGTAATTTTCATATACTTAGTCACTGCTCTTGCAGGACAAATATTTACATGTTTATTAAAAAATGGTAATGTTAGAAGAAGTTGACATCTATTAGCTGCTGATGTTTTCACATATTTTTCTATTTTAATACTATACAGTCATCTTTAACATAGATATTTTAAAATTGCTATTAGTGATATTGTCTGAGCTCTTTGGCCTGTGGCTAATGCTAATAATGACAGTCTTTTTTGTGTTAGTGTCTAAATTATTAGTGTTAACATAATTATTTTCTATATAGTTCCATAGTAATGATCCCATATATTATTATATTTTAGTGTTGTAGGTTTAAGTCTGTTAAAAACCTGTAAACAACCTTTTAATTTTGTCATTGTTACCTATGTGTGAGATGATAAATAATGATAATGCAGACCTAATTATGTTTAGTCTACCATATGAAAAAACCTTTAAATATTTTGATAAAATGTATAATAATTTGAGATATATTTGATGCATATATACTTAAATTATTTACATGGTAATATATTTTTCTTTTGTTCAACAATATTGTAAGTATTGTTTTAATGTATTGAAAAAGATGATAACAAAATGACAACTTCTTCAAAGTTGATTCCTGAACCTATATAACAAGGCTTCCTTCTTAACACTCCTGACATCAATGATATCTTTCGATGAGGATGGTGTAACAATCTCGAGTTCTGTATTTGTAATCTTTTGTTGGTTTACAATTTTTTAATTTCAGTGGTTACAAGTTTACTGTAAATTGGAAACCAAGGTTGCGTTATCCAATATGGCGCTATGACAACATCTAAATAAATACTTTAAGGAGCACACAGAAGAGAGAAAAAAAAATATATAAGGAATATATCTATCCAGCATATGATTAATGCATCTACTGAAGCTGCATTTGGAATTGAACGCCAAGACACATACTGAACACTATTTGTTCTTGGTACAAATAAATCTATACATGGGTTGTCAGAATATATGAAAATATTTGAATCCTAATTCCCACTCTGTAATATATAACTGCTTTCTTAATTCAAAATTAGCAGTAACATTATCTTTAATGTTTATATATCTAGTAACAACCCAGAAGTTCCTATTTTCACACCATAGCCAAATAATTTTATTTATGTTGGTGGATATTGTACTCCTCCTTGTCTATTAAAATAAGATATAGCGGTGATGTTGTCAATTTTAAGTAATATTTCATGACCCCTAAGCTATTTTGTATGAACATTTAAGCCAAAATATGCTGCTAAGTTTCAAATAATTTATATATAATTCACTTTCTAACAAGGTCCAAGATCCACTTTTTTAGTGTATACAATTCCATATATTATTGCTGGGCAAACAGAAATAAGGTTACCTATACTTTGGCTAAATATATACATGTATCTTATTGTTTTAGTTTCCAAATTTTTTTTTTTTTTTTTGGTAAGATATGCCAACAGTCATATTGTCAATTGAATTGAAAACTAATCCTAAAAATGTACAATTTTGTTTGAACACAAATTCACATTTGTCTCTGTTTATGAGCAAAAAACTTAAATTATTAAAGTGTGAATATTGTATTTATATGTGTGCAACACATTGTAGATGTTTTGTCTATTAACAAAAGCCATCTAAATAAACTATTGAACAATACCTTTTTTATAAAGGTGAGCTATCACTGGTTCCATGATCTTGGTGAAAATGAATGGTGCTGTACATAACCCAAAAGGTAGAACATTAAATTGGTAGTAATTTCCTTCAAAAAAGAACTTAAGGTACTTTCTACTCTATTTATGGATTGATATAATGTATTAAACATCTTTTAAATCTAGTGAAGCAAGATAACTGTTCTATGGTCGTCTAATTTGAAATGCTCAGTGGCGGTGAACATATTCAGTCTGTTAAGGTTTAATATAAACCTAAAGGAACCATTCACTTTCTAAACTAAAAATATAGGTGAACAAAATTCTTTAATTTTAGTATGCTTAATTCTATAGCTATTTTCTCTAGTAGATTTATAATTTCAAGACAAATATGTTTAAGAACACTTTTTGAAATTTATTATTCAAATAAACTGAGCTTTGGTGTGGTTTTGTTTTCAATGAAATACCATATATATATATATATATATATATATATACACCTTTAACCCATTTCAAAATGGTATTGGTAATATTTTTCCATTGATGAGTAAAATACTCTACTAATAACCTGCCAACGCTCACCTCAAGTTATTTCTCGTTGTAGGTTGGGTATTCCATTTGTTTCAGGAATGTTTTGTGTTGGTGTTCAGCCCCCTGCTGTCCGTGGATAAGGAGGGCCCCGCAAGTTTAAAGTTCTCTTGGTTGTTTTTCAAGTTGATAAGATGAGACATCTTCAATCACGGGTGTCTATAAACAAGAAGTGACAGAGCAGCCTGCAACTGTCATTTATCTTCTTGATCATTTGTTTATTTTCATCAGAATGTTCTTTTGAACATAACTGTAGGGCATTGCCTAGGTATGATAGAATAGTAGATAACTTGTTTTTCAATTATTGTGTACCTCTTCTTTGAGGTATCAGTTATGGCAGCCGTTACCTCCAGATTTAACTTTGGGGCTGACATTGGTGGATAATCAACAACTTGTACATTATTTTCAAATATTTCTTATTTCTCAGTTTTCTTTAAACCATTTTTCTTTTTGTGGTATGGTTACACCCAATGGGAGATACTTTATATGTAATTCTTTTGTCAATGGGTTATCTTCCTGTTTTTTCAGGTTTTCCATCAACTAATTCAACGATTTGTTCATAAGGCAGACTTTATGATTTCATATCTTCAATCGATCAGACTCACCTGCATCTGTAAAAACCCATACCTTCTAGTGATATTATATTAAGGAAAAAAGTACCTAGTTTAAGTACTTGAATAATTTATAATCACTGAATTTTTGGTCATTAAATATGTTATGACCACTTTAGGTTATATAAAGTAATACATTAATTACTTGTACTTTACCATGTACGTTCCCACAGAACGCCCTAGGTATATTTTTAAAATTTCATAACCATATTTAGGTTATATAAAGTAATATATTAATTACTTGTAATTTACCATGTACGTTCCCACAGAACGCCCTAGGTATATTTTTAAAATTTCATAACCATATTTAGGTTATATAAAGTAATATATTAAGTACTTGTAATTTACCATGTACGTTCCCACAGAACGCCCTAGGTATATTTTTAAAATTTCATAACCATATTTAGGTTATATAAAGTAATATATTAAGTACTTGTAATTTACCATGTACGTTCCCACAGAACGCCCTAGGTATATTTTTAAAATTTCATAACCATATTTAGGTTATATAAAGTAATATATTAAGTACTTGTAATTTACCATGTACGTTCCCACAGAACGCCCTAGGTATATTTTTAAAATTTCATAACCATATTTAGGTTATATAAAGTAATATATTAATTACTTGTAATTTACCATGTACGTTCCCACAGAACGCCCTAGGTATATTTTTAAAATTTCATAACCATATTTAGGTTATATAAAGTAATATATTAAGTACTTGTAATTTACCATGTACGTTCCCACAGAACGCCCTAGGTATATTTTTAAAATTTCATAACCATATTTAGGTTATATAAAGTAATATATTAAGTACTTGTAATTTACCATGTACGTTCCCACAGAACGCCCTAGGTATATTTTTAAAATTTCATAACCATATTTAGGTTATATAAAGTAATATATTAAGTACTTGTAATTTACCATGTACGTTCCCACAGAACGCCCTAGGTCCATTTAAAAAAATTTTATAACCATATTTAGTTATATAAAGTTATATTAATTACTTGGAATTTACTATGTACGTTCGCACAGAACGCCCAAGGTGTATTTTAAAAATTTCATAACCGTATAAGTTCCCGCAGAACTTCCTTGGATGTATAATGACCATATGCGATCCCACAGAACGATAGGTCTATATTTAGTTTTAAAGAAAAAACATATCACATGTTCTTTAGTTTCACATAGTATTTATATACTTTTTGTTAGTTTTAAATGTTATAAAATAACAAACAAAGAAAATGGCGATCCAGTCGAAATACGTACCTTTTTCGTCGGACTCAAAATTAGATAATCTTCGAATTTTCTTTTCGAGTTTTTTATATAATCGTTCTCTCTTTCCTTCTGTTGATGTTTTTCCCATGGTAAATGAGTTTTTAAACAATATTCTTGAATTAATTCGTTTAATGGGAAAAGAACTAATGTGACGCCGTTTGACATAAAAACCGAATGAAGTTAATTACAAATGCACGTCGCAGGCGGAACAGGATATGCTACTTTTTTACTTTTAAACTTATGTGATGCCATAGACTTCAGCCGATACTACAATTGTCCACTATCATCGAAGACGAAACAAGGGAGTATAATTAATGCGTGGCCATAATCTGTGAGACGAATTTGAAAATACAATAGAACCACGGCAGCCTAGTCTCGAGCTTCTTATATATTTGAAACGTATTAATCAGTTTATGAAGTACGTAGCAGCAACGAGTTAGGGGAGAGTGGGCGACGCGCCGCCGGCGGCCCCTCCACTGTCGCCGATGGACAATGAGTTCGCCGAAACTCTTAACGCTCCCAGCGGAAATTGACCCTCCAGTCGAACAGCCGTTTAAGCAATCCTGGCAAAATGCAAGCTTATTTTATAATGTACACACTCAACACGAGGGAGAAGTTTATGTATTAATGATTGATTTGACTGATTTCGTATCTTTTTGAATGAAACTTGGTTTCGATTAATGGATACCTTTTTAGTAAGTTGACGAGCTTTTATAATAATGATATAGTTTTATAGATAAATTGTATGTTATTAGTAATAGACGTGCATTTATGACAAATATAAAGCGAGTAACATGTATGGTTTATATTAATGTCGCGTTCTGATGTGATGTGGCTTAATGGACGAACAAGTTGCGTTAATCGCAGATAGTAATATATTAATTATCACACTTAAATGTTGAGTGGCGCTGACTTGGGGAGGACTGCGTTCAGCAGTAAAGGGTGCTTGGCTGCAACGATATTGACATGAACCAAGATTCCGACATGCGCCCGACACTCGAAACTACTTCAATCGGCCAACCAATCAACTTGTCGTTGTCGCAACTCGGAAGAATTTGTGAAGCCATGCAAACTGGCCTGAATGATACTTGGCATTTTCATCCGTGCAACGGAATGGAAAAGAATAGAATTACCTGCGGCCAGGCGGCCTGTCGTAAGACGCGGCAAAACTGAAAACAACTGAAACTGAACTCAAATTTTTTATTGAACTGGAAAATGTTACAAATTATACTTGCTCTAACAATGATATTTAATTTAAACTAAACGTTATAAACATAAATAAATACATTATAATGACTTATATTATAATTATACGTACCTATTTAAATCGACATTAACAATTTTAGCATTTTTTTTATCAAAAAACAAATCACGGCCGGGTGGAAGGCATTTGTCTATGTAGATGGCTACCACCCCTGGTCTAGAATATCCCGCTATAACTTTTTGTTTTTGTTTTTTAAGGCGGGGGAATGCTATTTACGCACAATACTGGGCCCTTTGCAAGGGATTAGACCGTTATCGCATATGGAGGCATTCCATAAAGGCAATCCAAACATATTTGATCAGCTTGTGTGGAGACTCCGAGAAGCTGCACGGGCAGCAACCAATACCCGCTAAAACCACCCTCCTACCATGTGCCCCGCGCTTTTGTGTAGGAAAGGCTGAGACTTAGAACGTAGTTACGCCCAGTCCGATCCAGCGCAGAAAGTGCCTGAATGTGCCCCGGGAATCAGAACACATCCACTTCGTCTAACGGGGGTCGATGAATCCTTTGCTCCCTAGCATAAAAAAGCTAAAGACCCCCCGCAGCGGTATTATTTCAGGGTGGGAAGTCATGCTCATACCTGCGTCTCCGGGTGCCAGCTGAAGGCCGGCGACATCGTAAAGACGCATTAGTACGCGCAGTAGCACTTCTCTCCCTATCTCGTTCGGCGGCCTATTTGAGAGACATTACTGTCTCACAAAAAGTAACCGCAGCCCCCCAAGTATCGCTGCTATGCAGCATGGCTTTCACCAGACAGCAGAGCGAGTCGATCGCTCCTACGTGCGTCTCGAGTTCGAAACGCTGCGGCGCCAATGCCGCGCACTCGACTAGCGTATGAAGCGCCGTGTCCGGCGTGCCGCACTGGCGGCATTCCGGCGAAGGCAACCAGCCCACAATGTGACACAGATACTTATCGAGAAACCCGTGTCCGGTAAGTATCTGTGTCATCCTGAAGGTCAGGGTTCGCTTTTGCGGGTGGCCCATTCCATCAGGTGCGGCCTGATTGCCTCCACCGCGTAGCCGCCGGCTGCAGGGTTTTCCAGCTCTTGAGACCAGATGGCGAGCATGCTGGCGGTTTGCCGCTTCCTGATCCCCTCGGTTTTGACCTGGCAGAAAACCAGGCCGCGAGCATCCCGCTATAACTACGTTAAGTCCCGATATCAGTAACATATCAGTTGTAAATACGGAGCGCACTACCCCCGGGGCCCGGGGCTCGGGGCTCCTCTTGTGGCACGCGTTGATCGTACTTTCACTCGTTCGAATCTAGCCAAAGTGATTTGTGCGCGCCAGCGGTGCGCACGTGCGAGCGCACGCCCATTATCCGGAGTAGAACACATAAAATGGTAAGTCATCTGCTCACTGTCTATTAAAAGCTGATTCACATTAACCGAGCTACTGACTTGGGGAGCGGACTGCCTTCAAAGTATTCGATCAATACTTTATTTCAAAACAATTTTGCACGATGCCAGTACGACGTCAGCGCTGGCTTTCTTCTAGTGTAAGGTAAGTAGCAGAATGTTTATCGGCTTTGATATATTCGTTTGCCAACTTAATCATAACAATCCAGACGACTGTTGCATAAGCAGCAGTGCGTAACATAGTTAACGTATTCTTAACTAAGTGTAGCTTCAATTAATGTATGTACATAACAATAAGACCATTGGCTTAATTATGCGAAAGATATTCCCGAACGACCAAATCTTCAAAAGAGTCTTCTCGTTTCATTGCACATTGCTCGTGCACATTGTTCTGTTTTTTCCTGCCATCAAATAGATAAATATGGCGTGGGCAAAAACTCAACGTGTGATATAGTGCTCTAGGTCAAACCTGCTGTGTCTGGGACGCAGATAGAGTTGTACGTAGAGATCTTATCCTTTTGAAAGATCAGTCAAAGAACAGGTGGAGGCGTCGTTGTCGATGGGAGGCGAGTCTGGAAGCTGTTGGACAACTGGGGGTAATTCGTCTCGACGGACAATTTCAAAGCCTAGAACACCGCTGCAAAGGTAGTCTTCGTTAAGTGCTCTACAGCAAGTTTTAGCCATTAGTCCTCTCACCTTTTGACATCAACAGAGATCGCGACTCTCCACAACATGGTCAATAGATTCATTACAACTCGGAGAGAATTAAGAAACGACTCCCACCGACGTTACGAGCACCGTCGCCAAATCGTCAAGTGTTGCGATCTCGAAATATTGAACTCACGATTATATAGGTATTATCTATTTACTTGTGAACAATTCCGGATATACTACCAATGAGTGCTTTTATTTTTTTGGCCTTTTTGGTGAGTTTGTAGTATTAAATATATAAGTATACTTTACATTCGATAATGGTAATGAACGTGGGAGAATAGGATTGTTTTGCACGGGAGGAGATGTTTGGCCAAAGGGGTTAGTAGGCGAAGCAGAGGCAGAGGTCAGAGACGTCATCGCCGCTCTGCCTCCGAAATAGGCGATTGGCGTCATAATACCGATAATGTCAGTAATATCATGTAAAATGTTTAAAATGTTGCGCTATTGTATAATACAATCAAATTGAATTGTATAATTGTTACATAAATTAATTAACTAATTAAATGCTAAAAATTTTTGAATGTCTATACCCTAGTTTTATATCGTCGGCGAGGATGTGCTAAAAGTTGTAGAGGTGAGCCGAGCAACTGGCTGCTGCTCCTTGCGCCTCCTGCTCGCTCGTCTTTGAGCGATCTTGTGTGTGTGTGTGTGTGTGTGTGTGTTATCATTCACATTGAGCTGTGCGTCCATTTAATAATCACGCGAATTGTGTCACATGTCCCATTTTAAGAGGCTTCTGTGCTTAGCGAAATCGCTTGTCATTTATTTAAGTTCCTCAATACTACGACATTTATTTTAGTCATATTTTTTTTATTTTAATATTTATTTGTTTATTTTTTATTTAACATTCATGTTGCTTTTATATTCAGTTTCACTCACTAGTTTTTTTTAACAACAATGTGAATGGCGGCGACAATAAATGAACAAATTAGTATCTGAAATGTGTGTTTTCCCAAGCTACTAAGAGAGGATGATGAGCGGCGTGCCCTTGTGACCGTTTCAGAATATGAGCTTGCTGTTGCTGGTGGTGCACTGCGCGTGTTGTCTGGCGGCACCGGGGGCGTGGCTGCTGGAGGCGGCGCGCGCGCTACGCCGGCGGCGCACGCAGCCCGCGCAGGTGGGCCCCTGCGCCATCGGCGGCGTCGGCAGGATCCTCTCGCCCAGCTACACATACGTCTCCGCGCCCGTCGTCAACTACATCTTCGGCTGCGGCTCCAGACCGCTGCTGCCCGACCACCAGGGCCTGTTCAATCACCCCGGGGGGGGCCTGTTCGGCCTCACCCAGCCGCAGACCGACCAGGAGAGCCAAGGGGGCCCGGCAGCACAGGCCGGCCAGGGAGAACAAGGCGGTGCGGGAGCGGGTGACGCGATCGTGAAGCCTCTTGCGCTGCAGAGCTTTGTCACCGCGGCGGCCACCAAACTCGGGCAGTACCTGGTAGACTACCTGACGATGCCGCGGCCGACTGAGGGCAGGTCGCTGCTCAAGACCCTCAAGAGTTGGATATCCGACTGATGGGAGGCGGGCCGAGGCGTCGACCTCTTGAAGATTCACAACGTTCACGTGCCCTCCTCCGCGCGCGAGTTTTATGGCGTCAACTTTTAATATTATTTACAATTTTAATTTAATTAATGTAATTAATTGGCGAGGATCGATTGAGCCTCCGCAAGGGGACGACGGCTTCCCGACGCGATGCCACCTACTCCTCTTTTCCTAACTATACTCTTCTCGGACGGGATCGAATTTATCGACACGAAATGTGATCGTTTTATATCTCCGATACTTTTCATCTCCGATAATGGTATCGCGTCCTCGGGCGAAGCCGCGAGTAAGGCTCTAGTTCGCGACACTCGCAACAATCTTGTATGCTAATACGATTGGAAGCAGGAGGGGCTGCGCGACCGCCGACCGGAACAACAGTGGAGTTGGCTTAGATTCATAAATGTTATATAACATATGCGCGTGCGCATATGCCGAGAGGCGGCCTTTTCGAGAACAGTAGGTAGTCTGGCCAGTGAGTCACGCCACAAATAAAAAGCGGCCAATTCAAAATACACATATTTATATTAATGTATGCAACTACTTCGTTTCGACTTCGACATTTCGTATCAAAAATTGACCACAAAAACAACACGCGAAGAGATGTCTCAGACTATTTGTTTGACTAATGTGAGTGTCGCCATTTGAAGAAGCTGAATAAGTAGCTCCTGACACGTGACGCGACTCGCTGGCCATCCATAGAATGAACCATCCATTTTAATAGTACTATATTATGCGTAATTATCCTTGTAAATTGTAAAGTATTGCGTCATATAATGCAGGTGCCGAGTGCGCGCCGGACCACAAATGTTAAGGGCTCCGTACAGGCGAGTAACGTTCATTGTAGTCTTTGGCGGAAACCCAAAAATAGCATTTAATCGCAAATATCATATTATTGTCTAATCAAATTATCTTTCTCAATCAATTTTCATTAATTAATTTCACAATTCAAAAGTTGGGAAACAATTTTGACATCTTTGGAAGCGATTACCTTTGACTCTGATTAAAAAAACTACCATGTAACGGTTTCAAGCGCGGTATTTTATATGATTTTTATTTGGACACTTCAGCCACTTTTCAATTGTCCAATTGAAACTTGACATCTTTCCTTTTATTAATGATAGTGGCTACTGAAACGTCAAATTAAAAAAGCTAATGAAATGCCGCGCTTATAATCGTTAAAACGTAGTTTTAATGATTAAACCAGGCGCGTAAATCTAAGTTAATACTGAGTAAAAGAAACATTATTATTATGTTTTTAAATTGAGTATAATGAAATTCAAAACTCGGATACAAGTACATACCGCGGCCACCCCTACTATTTATTTATTGTTAAATTGCGTAAAGCGTGATGTAGCAGCATATAGATTATTATTATTGTATTATTCTTAATGGTTGACCATTCCATTCCATGAAAACGGTTGTGTTTGTTGTATGCTAACAAACCAACCAGGCAGACGGACAAACATAATTGAATAAGGATTTTATTTTTGGAAAAATTTCTATGGAACCCTATATGAAATTGGCCCTGTTAATTCTCGAGTTATAAATAGTGTAACTAACACGACTTTCTTTTATATATAAAGTTATATTTTAACCCTTGTATTTTATATATATATATTTAAAAAATCTATATCCACTGTGAAGCCCCATTTAAGCACTAAAACTTTTTTAGGAAAATTATTATTTGCCATTACTTTTACCAGAGGTACATGTAAAACGAATTTGATATTTGCAAGCTAATGGATCTCCTCTGCGCACACGAACTATCAAATAGAACCTTAATACATGAAAAAACAGCGTTTAAAATACCAATATCATCACAGATTTTAGTACGTGACTTGTTAAAACTGTGCCGTCGTAAATGGCGGAGGCAGCTGCGGCGTCTTCCACGCTCGTCAAAGGCATCGCGATTGACTCGTGTGACCGTCAACTACCCTATACGGACAGGAGCTTGCATCCCCCGTAAAACTGAGAGGCTGCTGGTTCATCCACCTACATGCAAGGGTTTAGTGGAAATAATGCATGTGCATAGATTTTCTCATTTCACAGCAATGTACATTTTTAAATATTCCATGTAAATATTTTGATGGAAAGGCACGCAGACTAAGTTGTTTCGCGATTTTACTACAAGATCGTGCAGCAGCACTACATAAAGTATCATTATCTTTATGTCTTTATATCATCCAATAATACTTTTTAGACGAACTTATTAGTAAGACAGACGGGCGGCCGGAGATGGCGTTTTTATGAAGGTTCCGTTTGTCTATAAAGGAATGAATGATTATTCAGAGTGAATTGTTCAAGTGGGCCTGCGGGGCCAAATCCCAAATCCCGCAAAAGCGAGAAACACTCACAACTATAGTGGTATTAGTAGATTCCATAAAAATCAATTATAATTTTTGGGAATCATATCGGCTGATTTTGGATAAATAAACACTATCTGTATTATTATACGAAACCCTAGTGAGGCTTGTCAGGATTCATTTCTGTGAAGGAATGTCAAACGGCAAACCAAGGGAACAAAGTGTTCTATTTTCTATACATTAGAATGAACCTCGCCTCATTTTAGTCAATATACCTAATTATAATGATACTGGATGTATTTATTTTTTCAAAAATCTAACACTTCACTTTATGTAAAAATCCGCCTCGGCACTCCTTTTTGTGTGTTATCGGTATTTATCGTTGTTAACGATTTGGCCACGAAGGCCCACTTGCAAAATCCCCCCTGGGCATATGTAGACACGCCTGAAGGTCGGGTGAAGAGCGTCAGCGCCGTCACCCGCTCGGTGCAAACTCAAATACTTGCAAGTAAATTTCCTGATGTGGAAATAGTGAATCAATCAGTGTATTTTTTAAATACAATAATAAAATATATGTTGCTAAATGGTTTTTCTTTCCTTTGGTGCCGTGTACGTGTGTTTGTTTGTACGATGCTTTCTGCGAGCACTCCGTTCTAGACTACGACCTGGCCCCTGGCTCCCCTCGATTAATTGAGTTCGACCCTTACAGCCAATTCGCCACAACGACGGGGAAAGATCCTCGTCCACAGTACAGCTTCCTAAGTGGACTGAATTAACTGAAGCCATACCATACGAAAGAATTCTCGTTCCATCAGCAAACAGCATTAAAACACTTAGTGCCGGTTTTTTAATCATCAGACAAAGATATCAGTCGAATAAGTTATAACCTGAGTGAATTCAAAAGTGAAACCTTTCAACTATTTTATTCTTGCAACTCACCTTTTTAATATTTCCATGTTATATTTTGTTATGTAAATAACTTTTATCTGTATTCAGTCCTTAATCAAAATAAATTAGAAAAGAATTTCTTTTAAAATATATTATTGTCCTTATTCTTGGTGACCGGCGAATTACTATGAATTAATGCATTTACTCTTAAACTTAAAATTCTGAACCAAAACAATATTTTATATCAAATTGATTTATTTAATTTCTATGAAAAAGTTACATGTAAGTAAGTAATGTATAAAGTATTTTATCCTTGTCATGAAATATCGATTACGTCTTTTGTTGCCATCGTTTTTCACAATCTAATGCGGTCAGTTAAACCAAAAACACACACAACGAAGGGTTCTGTATCACTGTTTTGACGTTTTAAATACCTAAGAGAAATCCTTCGGAACAGAAGCCGATGTCTGCTTGTCTTCCTGCGTGTCACAGCTATTTATGTCACGAAGTAGAATCAAATAGAATAATAATAAATCGAGGCAAGGCCCCCGCCTCCGTGGTTGCCTCCAACAGCCGGCACGGAGTGGAAGTGATAAATGGCATCACGTCAGATGTAGCTTCGGTATACCTGCAGCCCCCTCTCTACACCCCTTAGCCACTCACAGTCATGTTGCCCCTGTCTTCAACGGCATTTTTAGGGGCCCATGCAGGGAGTGGCGAGTCACCGTATGCCCATTGATCATATTACCAGTCCTCCAGTACCACTAACCCGATACTGGTGGTCCTCATTTCCCACAATAGTCCTACACTGACCGGGGCATGTCCTTGAGTGCATTACTATATGGTGTGGACAGGGATAATCGCCGGTCAGTGTTACGCCACATTTATATTAAATTTGTGAAGGGGCCTCTACGTGTTGGCCTTCTATGGGTCCACGCAAGCCCTGCAAATTTCCGCGACATTTTTATGTCCCGTGGTCTTGAAAGACATACACATAATAGTAAAAAAGCGTGCGTTAGAAGTTATACTTCTTTGGGGTATCAAGATAATAAATAAAGCCACAGAATTTACATACAAATTTCTTCTGTTCCTGTGTCACAGGACTCTTCCTAAACGGTTGAGCCAAATTTGAAAATTGTGTTGTGTATGTTCAAGTGGATCCCGTGGTGGTTTAGATTCACAAATGGACCTGGTAGGTGGCTCTGCAATCAGGTTCTATTATTTTATATTAAAAAAATTCAAAATCAAGGATATTTTTGAAATGAAAATATATCAACCATTGACTACGTAATTCAATACGATTTTGAAATTTTTCTTTCGTACACCGTTTTCTGCATTTAGTACATTTAAGTAGAGCCAGGAACCTTCTGTGCGTGTACCAAACTTCAAATAGATAACCCGAACAGTTGTGACACAAAGACGGACATCGGACTGGGCCTATGAGGGCTCATTTTTTACTTTAAGTATCACAATCCTTAAAAACTATCAACTTTCAGCGACAACGAGGAGATATACGGCATCTACCTGCCGACGGCTGAGCCGAAGGTAATCCAGGACATGACGCGCCAACGGGAACTGCTGAACAGTCGACTTCCAAGGATTGACTCCTCGGTGAATCCTCACCTGGGTGTCGTGCATCCCACCTCGTGAGTTCACCTTCCGTATCCTATCTCATCATATTTCTTTGTTGCAAAGCTGGCAAACAGGCGGTAAGAGTATAATAATATGGCTAATCGCTTCACACTAACATTCTGTGTTTCCATGGTATCACACCGACAGAGGCTGCCCTGAGACCTTTAATCAAGTTAAGGATCTACCACGTTAAAAAAGTATAGCACAGGTGTTTCCTATAGGGGTAGACAGAGATCGAGGTTCGCCAGTTTTTCCGTTCCACACATACATCTGTCGCTTCACTGAGAACTTTTTTTACGTTTATATTACTTTATTTTACTACTGTAAAATTGGGTTTCTTATTTTAACAATCTTTTCTAAAAACAAGTTCTTCAAAAGGCTCTACGTACAATAACCAGTGCTGGTAGCCAGCCTGCCTCACTTCAACGCCCTGTGCGTTGTTCGGGTTCGATTCCTGGTATAGTATATTTCGAAGACGTATTTTCTCCGTTATTTATTACTAGAGTTTGCCCTTTGTTTAAACAGCCGGCTTTAAAACAGGTTACATTGTATTATATTTTTATATTGCTATAGTGCTTATTGCCCTCATAAGATTTACTTTATGTTATACCGCAAACTAACCCATCTTCCGGGATGAAAACTATCTTGTTGTAGGTATTCTTGAAACCTTATTTTAAATTTTCCACTTTCACTTTTCACGACTTGCGCACACATACTTAAAAATATACCCATTTTTATAGGTTTTTGAGAGTTCTAACGATATCCCACGACTGTACACTGAAAAATATTTTTTGCGACTCTCAATTAGATGTATTCATTACATACGTATACTGTATACTGTAACGCAATACAGATTACACCTTCCTGTTAAGTTTTATTTATATAGGTCCAGTAGCTTCCGGAAAAATGACAGTGAAACCATCGGCTCAGTGCGTGTATGGAAAGGCGGCACCCTTCATCGAGGGATCCACTTAGTGCAAAGATGACCTTATTGGCAGTTTAAATAGAAAGGTGCTTCGGTTTAAAAAAATATTGCTTGCAGAAGAGTTAATACAAAGCATAGGGGCCATAGCAGATTCGTATGACGAAAATGTCAAGCATCAAAATCAAGTGGATCTCTATGATAAATCTTACAACTACCCGTATATTTAAGCACATGTCAATTCGAGAAAGCCATTCTGTGGTGCCGGTCGCTTTCGGTCCTCTGTTCACATTGTCATTGTCCGTTGGTTGTGTGAGGAGCAGGACGATGGTAGTGTGGGATCACTTGAATGGCTGCGTTATCGGGGAGCACAATGTGATTGTATTGTAAGTGTCTGGCCCACGCGACGCCACTGTCCGCTCGGCGAGACCCTCTCAATTGCCACAAATATGTGCACGCGTTTACTTGTTATGTAGGTGGCTGCAAATTGCACGAATTAATATCACCAATCCGAGTCGATCCCAAGGAGCGGCCGTGATGGTGGGACCTATTTCGTCCTCCTTCCGTGACCCTGCTTGTTCGCACTTTTCTCTATGTGAAAGCGAATTGAGGCCAAAACAGACCTACGCAAGTACATGACGAAAATAGCGGGCCCGTAAGTTCAAATGCAGTTTAAACTAGGTATTACGTAATCTACCGGAAACGGTGATCCATGGCATATACTTGTATTATATGATCTATTCGAATAGGTATATGGAGAGATCAACTATTCTTCGATCAGTACGTACTTTTGACATGGTAACATTATCTATTTCATTCTTTGTTTCGAAGTTTTCAACCTTTTGTGAGTATCAACTTTTTATGCCCGCACTGCTGTTGTAATTTGCTTGATTGCTTGAAGGACTGCGATAAAAACTTTTAAATCTATAAATAATAACAAATACATCGTTTAATCCACGAGGGAGAGTTTAACGGTTGCTTATCGATCGATTAACTGCAATTGATATTACAAAACTGTTCGTGCCTACCCCGCAAGGGACCTGGCGTGAAGTTATGTATGTATGTATGTAAAACAATTGGCATCGAGGGCTTATTATAGTGGGCCTGAGGACCCTTGTGACATGTGTAAGTGGTTGTGACCGGCGTGCTCCTCAGGTACTGGGACACGATGCTGCACCTGTTCCGGGGCAACATCGGCAGCGGGCTGCTGGCGATGGGGGACGCCTTCAAGAACGGCGGCATCGTGTTCGCCACCATCATGACTGTGATCCTCGGGGTCATCTGCGTCCACTCGCAACATTTACTGGTATATTGATCACATCACAAAACTGTCTCTGTGTAGGATTATATCAGTACTCACTTAAGAGTAAAGAAAAAATTATAATTTGGTTTAAGGAGATATAGTGTTACAAAGAAGTCGGTTAACAATTTTTGAGGGTTGCCTCCAATTCCCTGGAATACACTCATCAGACCGTGATATGGTCACAACCAATTCGAGAGTATAACCTTTCGATAAAAAACAGATCTTTGAAAATCGGTTCATAATTTACGGAGAAATCGAGTTACATACATACAGACGGACTTAGAACCTCCTCCTTTTGGAAGTCGGTTAAAAAGTACTGTTATTGAGGACACGTGATTATTAAGAGGGGAACGCAAGCCTTCAAGCCCTAAAGCTTCGACGCTCTGTTTGTCACTCCATATCGAATAAGCGTCGAGGAGTGTCCGCTACTAGCGTGTTGCACAAGTTGCTCTTGTTGATGATACCAGTGTTAATAATGGCGCCCACTTGTAGGACGTGCCAGACCTATCCTGTCTGGGTTGTGTCGTGTGTCTGTTTATATTGCTCTATTTGAAGACTTACTTAAATTTAATAAGTAGTTTAATAAGTAAGTAATATTTAGTACGTCATGTAATTATTTTCTATATATTATATACTTACTCGATATCTCAGACTCATCACGATATTTTAGGAACTATAATACCTATAACCTTGAAATGTGGCATGGAACTTCCTTTCGCCAAGTAGAGGTCAGCTAAGAAGGGATTTACGGCACGCGAAGCGGGCGGGTATCAGTTAGTTACAACTATAATAATATGCACTGTTAGCTACAACTCCATTAATTCTTCAAAAGTAATCCTGTAACATACTTCTGTATAAAACTTTAAGCAAAAGAACACGCTGAGGACCATTTTAGAGCTACTACACTTGGTTCGTTTTTTTGCTTGCAGCATTTTACATCGTACATTGATTTGTTTATGCTAGTATAATATATTCTCATTTGTGTTATAGTTCTAAATAAATCCTATATGTTTCTTTCAGAGATATACTGGCAACAAACACAACCTGTTGCCTGTTTCTAAATTCTCTATGTGTATGACTATATAACTAGGAACTGTCCTCTATTACAAAACACGCCCAAAGTGATCCGCGCGTTCGATGTGCAGCTGAACTGCTCGGAGGAGCTGCAGCGGCAGACGCAGCGCGCGAAGGCGCCGGGCTTCGCGGAGACGGTGGGGCTCGCGTTCGCGCGCGGCCCGCGCCGCCTGCGCTGCCTCGCCGCCGCCATGAAGACCCTCGTCAACGTCTTCCTCTGCGTCACGCAGCTCGGCTTCTGCTGCGTCTACATCGTATTCATCGCCAACAACGTCAAGCTCGTGAGACATTCCTTATTGTCTTACGAAACACCGACCATTATTAATAAACTACTCTATTTGAAGTGAAACTTGTTTAGGGACGTATTGTTCTGAAACTCAATGTAACGTAAAAGCGACATTGAAAACAGACAAACACAGAAATCTATTGGACTGGGCCTGCGGGAAAATAATATACGAGTTTTACATTGTGCATCACGGATACAGGCAGGTCAAGTACATTAACAATTTACCCGTAACACTTCAAGTAAAAATTTTGTTGCGATTCATTTTGTCACTTGTCAGTTGAAGATTTCCACTTGTCCGTATTGTATAGATGATAATTTTTTACATGTTAAAACTTGAGAAATGGTGGGTCTCCTATACAAACTTTCATACCTATTTTGAACCCTAGTTATTATATTTCAAAATGAAGTGGGTGTCAGGTCTCAATCATTATCTCTAAACTACAAACATGACGAAGATGACGAAAAAAAAAGTATTCTGGGTTAGCCTTTACACAAATCCGTTCCAAAATCTGTCGATATAAATATATAGATACGAGTATGTGTGTGCTGAGTTTCAGCCAAATCGGTGCAGTGTTTTTTCCGTGAAAGCGTAACAGACAGACAGAATTACTTTCGCATTTATAATATTAAAAGGGGTAATAGGGGCGCGGCGCGTCCCCTGCGCGTGACGTGAGAGACTGATGTTCGCTTTCCAGATCTGCGACCAGTACAACTTCCAGCTGGACCTGTCGGTGCACATGGTGCTGGTGGTGGTGCCGGTGCTGCTGTCGTGCATGGTGCGCAACCTCAAGTTCCTGACGCCGCTGTCAACGGCGGCCAACCTGATGATGGCGCTGGGCGTCGGCGCCGTGCTCTACGAGGCCGCGCAGGACCTTCCGCCGCTCTCCAGCAGGACCTACTTGGCCTCCTGGCAGCAGCTGCCGCTCTTTTTCGGCACCGCTGTCTACGCCTTCGAAGGAATTGGCCTGGTCAGGACACACTTCCGGCTTGGAATAATCCTTCACAAATAACTCCTTGAGCCAGGACGCTTTCAACGAAGCTCCTCTCTGACAACTTGTAGATCTGATAGATATTTCTTTGTGCAGGAACGGAAGAAGAATACACTTTCCTGCGTTGGAGCGGCCTGTAATAAGAGGCGACAAAACAACCCAGAGCCAGGTGGTAGGGCATTTGCCCGACTGGATGGCTACCACCCCTGGTCTAAAGTATGCCGCCATAACAACTTTGAGTTGTGTTGCAGCGTCAGAGGCCAGGTTCTAGTTTCTACTTCGAGGCTGGCAGCACACTGGCAACATCTCTGATATTGCTGTAGTTGACGGTAACCATTTTCCATCACAATTGGGCCGTCAGCCTCTCTGCTGCGCTTCCGTATCGGTCTATGTTTCATAAACGAGGAGCTGTCCGTTCGTTTGACGTTTGAGTTGAACCGTATCGGTTAGGGGCGGCTTAACCGGGTCTCGGTGTCTCGCAGGTGCTGCCGCTGAAGAACGAGATGCAGCGTCCGGAGCTGTTCCAGCGGCCGCTGGGTGTGCTCAACGTAGGCATGGTCTTCGTCGGCGGCATTTTCATCGTGGTGGGCTTCCTCGGCTACCTCCAGTGGGGCGACAACGTGCAGGGCAGCCTCACGCTCAACCTGCAGCCCGGACATGTGTCGGTTTACCAGTTCAAATCACTATCGGGTACTGTGTGACACGGTGCGACGCGCCTGAGTTTCCTCTCCGTTGCAGGTTGAGTAACGTGGTACAGGGGCTGATCTCGCTCGCGATCCTCTTCACCTACCCGCTGCAGTTCTACGTGCCGGTGCGGCTGACATGGCCGCCGCTCCGCAAGAGGTTCGGTGGCGGCAACCCGGTCACCTTGGAGCTGCTCTACAGGGCCCTCCTCGTGATGCTTACGTGTAAGTGACTGAAGCGTCTCTCGACGTGGATGCTTAGAGAAATACAAATGCTTGTCTCTGTAGTAGTGAGCGTTCGTATCGCGTTGCAGTCGTGCTGGCGGAGTCGATCCCGGAGCTGAGCCTGTTCATATCGCTGGTGGGCGCCGTGAGCAGCACCGCGCTGGCGCTCATGTTCCCGCCGCTCATTGAGATGGTGGTGGCGGCGCGGCGGCCGAGGGGGCCGCCTTGGGCGATGCTGCTCAAGGACGTCGCCATCCTCCTGCTCGGCGTCTTTGTCTTCGTCACCGGGACCCTCGAGAGCGTGGCCAGCATCGTGCGCGTCTTCTACGTCTAACATTTCTGTACTCCAATCATAGAAAAAACTACAGGAGCTTGAGTCTGTAACTCAAATTGGCAATCGGATCCAATTGGAGTCGTAACTTTTGACGGTTTTTGACGTCTGTAAACTATCTCAGCTAAATATTTAATCAAACTTGATTTGACCGAGACTGATTTATATTCATTTAGTTTATTTTGTTAGAGTTACAGACTTGGGGCCCCCTAAGTGACAAGCTCTTGACGATTTAACTTTTGTTCCCAATTTAATTTTATATTGTAACTATGTCAATTAATAGAAGACATCTTCTTCTATAATTCGTGTCTACAGTGCCACAAACGGTTAGTTACCCGTTGACATTAAAGTTCACTTACATCAGTTTTGGATTCCGGTATCCAGGCACACTTGATAAACTCATCGCTATATAATTAGATATCTCTTGACCAGGTGAAGGGGCCTCCGAGCCAATCGTCGGACCTGTAACCGATGATCGAATCAGACACGCAACGCGAACACACACACTGACAGGAGCCGGCCTCCATTTCATTTCTTTGTTTACGGATCAGAACCCTCTAAATGGAAATCAGTATATATTAATTCGTCTGAAACGAAGTAGTTCCTACTGTAGACTAGACTGTTCCTAAATCATACCCAATATTTATTTAGCGAGCAAACTTCCACACAGGCTACACATATTGCGTTAAATTTTTATCAGGCGTGACTCGATTACAAAACACTATTTTTCTACTTTCTACTTACAAAATAGATATATAAATAGATCTATAAATAAAAAATTGACTCCATATCGCTGTCGGCGGGGAGCGTGCCCAAAATGCTGGCCGCATTGCCACGTTGGATGGCAACGCTTATTCGTTGCCCTAGGTACAAGCCAGCCTTTTGGTCACGCGAGTCACTACGTCATTTTCTACTTACACCCAAATTTAAATGGGTTTTATATGCCTGTATGTAATCCTTCTGTGGAAAGTTACCTAACTGATAGTGAAAACCTCTTAAAATGTATTCACGCAATACATACAGTTTAGGAGAAGTTAGTGGAGTGCAATCGAATCTTTAAATGTTATAAAACTTTTCTAATTTTACGAACACTTATTACAATGTTAAGAAATAACAGGGTATGAAACTGGTGATGGACGTGCGAGTAAGCTAATGTGACACACAGGCGAAAAAGATCGTCGAGGCGTGAGTAACGCATACTTGCTCGCACGTCAATACGGACTTAGGGTTTCGATACGCGTCGGCCGGCCGATTTCGCGCATAGTTAATCTGTTAAGTGTTTGTTAAGTAGGAGTAGGTATTATACGAGAGCAAATTGTAGTTTGGTGCATAGAAGAGTGATTGGCTTTAGTGAGACTCGTTTTGTAACAGCTTTATTTAGCTGAAGTTTTCCTATAATTCTATGAAATAAGAGTAATGTTAGTTACCAGTAAATGCTTTGTAGAATAAATTAGATGCTTGTGTTTTTGTATAAAAAAAGTTATTTCGCATGTTTCTCCCTCTTCCGCTGCCACGAACCAAATGGATGATGTTATCCATAAAGCTGATCAATTGCAACATAAATGGACATTCAAAGCGTTATTCACGACTGATGATTGAAGATTTTACTTTAAGCTATAAAGTACTACTTTTCTTATGGCATTAATAAAGCAATACAGAATTTTCCTTTTCAACCCACCCATAATCAGAGACATATTACCTTAAAAACCAATTAAAAGGTTCAACAATTAAGACGATTTTAAACGGTTTATTTCCATCTTTCAATTTGAACTATCTACTGCAATCTCATTGAAAACCTTCGTGTCCATTAGGTTCAGCGCGCCTTTGAACCAAATTTAATACGCTCTGTTGATCCTAGCATTAAAAAAATAAATAAAATAGACAAAATGCACTCACAAATATATTAATTAAAGATTAAAATTATATAAATAGTAGAACGCTTGACAGACATATAACACTAATTTTGCTAAAAGTCGTCTTGATATGCGAGCTGTTTGTTATAGGAGAGATGAACGTTAACATACCTATTAACACACAAATTATATCATAAACACAAACGGCTTGACCGATTTGAATAATTGACTTTTTGCATTGTTGTTAAAATAAAAAAAACATAACGTGAAAAAAAATTATTCTAACCATGCAGGGCCGGAGAAACAAAACAATTTCCTGCGGCCGGGGGGGTGTTGAAAATAAAAAATCAAAATCTGTGCTCGGACACATATAGAAGTTAAATTTCAACGGACAAGTGGAAAATCTTCAACTGACAAGTGACAATGAACAGCAACAAAATTTTTACTTCAAATCTTGTTACATAAATCTAAACTAGGTTTTTTATATGTATTAGATACAAGAAGATAGAACTACACTTTAATTTACAATACAATCAATACTCCACCCCCGCTTTATATTAACCTTTTTGCCACAGCGTGTGAATATGAATATTATACGAGTATTTTACTTAAGCCGCCACCTCGCACTCGCAAGCAGATTCCTGGGGGGGTTCTTGTATCTTACCGACCGTTCCTCTGCCGTACTATCGGTTAAAATTTGACATAGCTCCATACTGTCCATACCTACATATAATGTCAACATTGAAATGATCGATTGATGATTGTATACTATGATCAATCAAAGGTTGTAAATGTGCTTAGTTTGTTTAGCTTAATTTAGCTCTTTATGTATATGCGAATTTACAAAAGTCCCATAAACACCTAGTGCAGCGAAATCAAACAACGTGACGGATGCTCTAAAATGTGCATATTCGCTACTGGTATCGAATTAAAACCTTAAACGCAAATAAAAGAATCCTTGTATTGTATGATAACTCAAAACCATACTCCGCTGCGAAACAGTACAGCGCCATCTAGTTTTGGCTTATTAAACGTAACATATCATTACCAATTCCGACAGTGTAGTATGGTTTATATTATGTTGTATTTATGTATAGTTTTTTAGATTTGCAGATTTATTGGTAATTGTTAGTTTAGGAACTTTTTGTATTTTTCCCACATGGCACAAGACATAGAAATCGGTCATGAATTGCAACCGAACCTCAATGGTCAGAATACTCTGTAGTATCGCTCGCACCTGTCATTGCCGCCTTGTTATTGACATTTCATAGGAATTCATGCCGGCATGTTCAATCACGAAACATAAATTATAGTGTGTAAATCGATCTGCGGCGTGTGCACGAGAGCTGGGATGAAGCCAAGGTAAGTTCGGCGACAAGCAAAGTGACTCCGCTTCTCTCAGCTCCGTTTCGAATATTGGTGGGTCACTTATTATATGTGTTTATTAAAGGATTGCTGGTTCGTTGGAACGAACGATTTTAGCGTATTGATGGCGACAAAGTCTGCTTCCCGCGGTGATGATGCAGGACTGATTCAAGGGCACATAGGCTTGCTGACGAGAACTTAGGGAAGAATAAATGAAAAGTCACACGTAATGAAGTCAATACAGATATATTCATTTTAAACGATGTTCCGTAAATGTATAGCTTTCCGGTATACGAATTTTAAGTAGCGGGGTGGTGAAATGGGGAGGGGGAGAGGCATACTTACCTTTACTTCAACCTTTAAGGTCCGGCGATCTTGAAATAAACTTTTTTTAATAAACATAACCTCACTTATTTTCACTGATTTTTTTCGCTAATGTTGCTGCACTTCTATCATAGGTCCGAAATCGAAAGATCCTTTCAAAGTTCCAAAAAAGCCAGTAATCAACATAAAAACAGCCAAAATAACCCAAAAACCAGCTTAATTGGAGAAAAATGAAGAAAAAACACAATAGAGCACATTCGTATACAATACAAGAGTAACCATTCAAAATGGCGACCAATAAAAACGATTTTTTTTACGTAATCGCATTAATTTATATTTAACTAATATAAAAAACAGCAGTGTATTGAAATTGAAATAAAATTGATATCATTAATATATTGATTCATTGTCATATTAAAAGCCAACTTGCTAGTCGTCCACTAAATTGATAAATAAAACAAATGTTTCATATGAGAGTTTCAAGGTGTCGTAACTGTCTGTATGTACCAAAAAATAGTAAATTGTTACAGTCGGTTCTGGCGCTTTGGTCTGAATATCACCTAACATAACCTACTGTTTGTGTATAAAATAAGTAGTAAATGGTTAGGAATCGACTGGATTCTGGCACTCTCCGGCCGCTGCCGCGGCCATTTCGTTATTGCTAATTATGAAATTAAATAAAAAAGCCAAGGTTCAAAATTAAGCAATCCAAAGTCCAAAAGAAAGCCGGTAGTCAAGGTAAAAAGAGGAATCGAAATTATTATCCGTGCAGGAACGGAGAAAGAATACAATTTCCTGCGGCCCGGCGGCCTGGCGTAAGAGGCGACAAAACAACCCACAGCCAGGTGGTAGGGCATTTGCCCGACTGGATGGCTACCACCCCTGGTCTAGAGTATGTCGCCATAACAACCTTGTGTTGTGTTCCGGCATTAGTGACCAGGTTCCAGGCTCCCTAAAGAGAGCAGCAGCGCATTTGTAGCACCTTTGGTGTTGCAAATGTCCATAGGCAATGGTAACCGCTGTCCATCAAGTGGGCCGTCTGCCTGTCTGCTGATCTCCAGCAATAAAAAAATATATATATATATATATATATTATAAAACACAGCACAAGTCGTCGTAAAATCAAAAATTAACAGAGGAAAGCACATTCACTCAACTACTAAAGAAAAGGAATAAAATGGCGCCAATAATATTTGTTTGCCGCCTTTTTTTGCCCAATAAAGGCGGCAAACAAAAATATTTATGAATAATTTTTTTCATAGAAATATATCGATTTCCGAAAATTATATAAAACAATATGTTAATTAATTGTAAACCTTGACCTACAACATTTCGAATTTCTTAATTACAAATCGATAAGTATTAATGACATATTCATTAATTTATTTTTATAATCACACCTTGATAGCCAAGCCATTAAAAACAAAGTGCCACTAAAAAATGACACTTTTTCATAAGTTTTTTTTTTACTTTAATCAATCGATTATATATGTCTAACATGAATTTGTATTTATGCGTCAATTAAATTTGAAAGTTTATTTCTACATTAAAAACAGTTTAAGTGTTACAAAAAATTTATAGTGGTTATATGTTATTCATAAACAATTCGTGAGTACATTCATAAACTCAAATCACGGTTTTTTATTATCAAAAGTGACACAATTTTACAACATAAATAAGTGAGTTTAAGATGATAAACTAAAAAAATTTAAACCCTCCTAACCTTAGTGGTTGTCGTAGGGGTGAGTATACCTCCCCCCTATTCACTTCGCCCACCCACAACTTAACATTTGTGTACCGGATTCTTAAGTCGCAGCCCGATGTCCAATTAATAAAAAATATAATGAACGCATGCACCAAAAATACTCGTATTAGGCTTTATAACCGTTTGTTCCTCCCATCGTCCGTTTCGTGCCCGCGTATGTTGTTTAGAATAATAAAGGGCTGCTATTCAGATATTTGATATAAGGTTTTTAAGTCATGTGGGTAGCGGGGAAGGTATACTTACTCTTTCTGCAACTCCTATAGTCCGGAATTTTTGAATTAATTTTTTTTTATTAAACTTAACCGCACGTATTTTTTTCGCTAATATTATTGTAATGGGTGGTAAAAACTCGTGACCAGTGGCTAGGACTCCGATTCGGCTTAGTTCTAGAGCAAAGCGCGCGAGCGCAACGAGCGTGCCCGTACCGTTTAGTAATGGTTTCCGTCGGTAGCAGGGTGGCGACGATCGCCGCTGCTGGCGTCGGCGTCGGGTGGCGCGGCGAGGACTCCTTCGGGGCCAGCTGCCGACCACCCCGGGCGGCCGTGCGCGGTGACTCTTCGATTCCTCACTAAGTACTAATTTAGGAATGCGATGTGGAGGGTGCGAGTGGCTAAGCCGTATTCACCCTGAACTAGGGAAAGGGTCCCGCGAAAAAAGGACGTTTCTCAATTAGGCAGCGTATACTGCAGTCGCAGCGTATACAGAGATGTTCATATTTGTAATTCTTGAGGTTACTGAAAGTGGCCCTTAGCACCATTGACCGGAATTGTCAAAGAGTTTAGATTCTATTGGACAAGAACAGATAATATTCAAAAGTCTGCTGACTGGCGCTGATTGGTGAACCGCGCTTGCGTTCAAACTACAACTTGACGCGGTGCCGCCTGTCTGAATCAAGAGTCAACAACTAACTGATCAGAGCCATCGACGGCGATTTAAAATATTTATATATTTGAAACTTTCACAGAGCAGTTCTCTTAAATCTCGCCTACACATCGAGTGCTGGCAACTCCCCTCGAACTACATAAGATTCTGATCTGATGTCCATTGACTCAATGATGGCCGGTTCCTATATATTACTATTGGTTAAAATTTGACATTAATGTCCAAATTCTAGCAATGGTAAAGCAAGTGAATAAATAGAAAGATATAGGAACCGGCCATGAACGAGTGCTATTTAGCCGCTATCCGTGCAATGTAGGTGCGGCTGCGGCGCGACGAGGCGCGGGCGAAGGCGCGACAGCGGCGAGAACCAGCAGACTGCGCCCGCGCTCCTCTCCTGTCAAGTACACAACCAACATATTTACTAGAACCATACTAAACTAGTAGCGACATGTAATTAATTAATGACGGCCTCTGTGGTTGAGCGGGCTAAGCCTTTGCCGGCCTACCTCACTGCAACCCAGAGACTCCGGGTTCGATTCCCGGTATAGTAAATTTCGGAAAACGTATTTTCTCCGTTATTTACCATGGTCTGGGTGTCTGGGATCGGCCCCAGAGTGGTCCGTTGTATATTACCCATAACACAAGCGTAACTTGCTTAATTTGGGGATATACAATGTGTGTATTTGTCTGCCGATTATTACAAAAAAATTCCTTCCTCCTTTACGGTATTTGGTGCATACCACTTACCTCTTATTCTATTATTCTGTATATTCTGCTCTTGTATGGATCATTCTTCCAATCCATACAAGAGCAGTATACTTTGTAGTAACAAAGAAGTAGATTTTATTCCATAATGTACAGCGCCAGTAGTGTTTCGGAAAATTATTTTTGGGTGGTTATAAAAAAAAATAACGACGAACCTATATTAAAAAAGTTCCGATTTGTTTGTAATAAATAAATGTGCCGTATACTATACCTCACCCTCATTTTAGAAGCACATCCATCGTCATCAAATTTAAAATTTGTTGACATTCATATTTTCAATAATTCTTTAAAAAATGTCACTACAGACCGACAGACTCAACATTTTATTTTCAACAATTTCAAAAAAGGACTGCCCCGCAAGATCCATGTACAGCCGATATCTGTATCAAG
Organism: Dendrolimus punctatus; assembly: GCA_012273795.1. NCBI lineage: Eukaryota > Metazoa > Arthropoda > Insecta > Lepidoptera > Lasiocampidae > Dendrolimus > Dendrolimus punctatus. The sequence continues at coordinate 23,358,750 of CM022533.1, forward strand.
ACAAACCACGAAGAACAAAGGAAAGAGAAATAGGATACAAGCAGGCCGACCTTAGCACCCACCGCAAAAAGAATACAAGAAAAAGAAACATAATCTAGCATTTAACGTCTCGCATAATATTAATAATACTCGTTAAAAAGTACTTTTTTAATAAAAATTATTGTAATTAATTTAATCCTATCTAATAAAGTTCAAATATAATTCCATATTTTACTGACACAAAAATTTAACACTTTTAACACTCCTGTCAAGCGTAAGTAATTCAGTATAGTTAGGAACGAAGACGCGAGCATCCACGATGCAAACTATACACGATGAGTACGCAACACAAAATTGAAAGTTTAAAACAACGAAAATTTTTAATGAATAATTGAAAAAATAAACATTTCCTCATTTTTCCAACGGGGTTCTAGTCTAAAGCCTTTCAAGAATTGCGCCAAGAAAGGAAAACAAATCTTAAATTTATAGTTTAAAATTATCACACTTGCAATGTTCATGTTCAAGCAAAAAAAAATATTATTTAACTATTGAATAACTAAATGAAAAATTGTTATAAAACAAATTTTCAATCTGATTATTGTTCATTCATCTATTCAGTTAGTGCCTGAATTTTTTCAATTTTTTATTTTCATATTTAGTATGTTTAAATAATATTTATTCATTAAAGGGCCGATGTGGGTGTGGCTTGCGTAAGCCAGGTTTTGTCAGGTGGTAGGGCATTTGCCCGACTGGATGGCTACCACCCCTGGTCTAAAGTATGTCGTCATAACAACCTTGAGTTGTGTTCCGGCATTAGTGGACCAGGTTCCAGTCTCCTTTAAGAGGGCAGCAGCGCATTTCTAGCATCTTTGGTGTTGCAAATGTCCATAGGCGATGGTAACCGCTCTTCATCAAGTGGGCCGTCTGCCTGTCTGCTGACCTCCTGCAATAAAAAAAAAAAAAAAAGCCAGAGTACCCGTTTTCGGCCGTATTTTCATCCCTCTGGTAAATTATAAATATTGATCTTACAGTTTCGGGAGTCAAGACTTTTTTTAGGAAATTTCCTGCTCTTTTCGAATCTTTTTTAAAATTTGAAATATCTTTATTACTTTTTGAGATATTTGCAAAAAAACTAAACCCCCCCCCTTTTTTTAGTTAATTGTTAATAACTTTTACAATTTTTGCAAGCGGAACTTCATTTTTTTCAAAAATCATCTAGATGCCATTACGAATCGAATATACCTCATTTAATATATCATATATCATAATTTTCGGAGACTGCTGAAAAAAGTTGGTCCAAAAGGCACTTGTTTACCAGTCTAATTATGTGTGACATCAATTTTATGATTTTTGTGTTGTGTTGTGTACCTTAAGATTAATAACTTATATATATTTTTTTCTAATTTTAATACTTAACTTATACTAATGTAGTGTATCTGTTACATGCTGGTTTTGTGAGAAAGTGCATGAGAGAGGGATAAATCTGATGATGCCCGCCAATGGGCGACACAATGAACTAATTGAGAACGGGCGACGGGTAATATAAAGCCCGAGAAGAAGGGTCCCGGCGGACCGGGATCGGCGGTTCGCGGCGGCCTACGCTATCTTACTGCCGTTTCGCAACGTGTTATGGCTGGGAGAGAAGAAACGGCGAAATAAACTTCCCAGCAACACGCCTAGTCTATCCTGTGGGGGGGCTATGTCTCCTGGCGTCCCTCGCGAGGACGTGGAGAGATCGTGATTGGCGTTGTCTGAGACGCCGCCGTCTATGTCTGTCTGTCTATATCTGTCTGTCGGTGCCTGCCAGCCTGCCAGCCTGCCATCCTAACCGCGGGCGGGCTGATCCGGGCCAGCCGTTTTGTGATAGCGTCGACCTTGTCCGTAAGGACATTACGCGGTCGTCGCACGAGAGCCTTTCGCCGAGGCTTGTAATCGGACGCGGATACGACGAGCGGATTTCGATGGTGCGGCGCAAGATCGAAATACTTACGCGCAATTTCTGACCTAGGGTGACACCCAGGTATTTGGTGTGCTTTGCCCAGGGAATTTCTTGGACATAGAGCGAAATGGATTTTAGGCGAAGGGAAGCGCGTTTGGGGGAGCGAAGCGTGCCCGGTGAAAAGAACATTGCTGCACTCTTCTCCGGGTTCACCTCTATCCTCCATTTACGAAACCATTTGCCTAGCTCTGAGACAGCTACCTGCAGCCGGACGCAGGCCATTTGTCTGTTTTTATCTGATGTAAAGAGTGCGGTGTCAACCGCGAAGAGGGCCAGCTCCACATCTGGAGTTTTTGGGATGTCGCAACAACGTGAAGAGTAGTGGGGACAGGGCCCAGCCCTGTGGTACACCGGCTGTGAGTGGATGAGGAGACGAGCGCGTTCCCTCCACTCGAAAACGGAAGCTACGACCTAGGAGGAAGTCTAGCAAGATGAGCACGTGTCTTTATGGCACACCGAACTGGTACAGCTTGTAAATCAAGCCGTTGTGCCAGACCTTCGAAGGCCTTAGCTACGTCTAGAAACAGGGCGGCTGTTCTTATAGCGCGGGGGCGGTGGACAAAGTGAGATAGTATGTGCTCCGTGATGCGGGGCACCTGTTGCACGCATGAGTGTCTGGCATGGAAGCCAAACTGCTCGTCGGGTAGTAGATGTTTGCTGATGGCAAAATCTCTAAGTCTAGCGAGGATGACCCTCTCGTAAAGCTTGCTGAGTGCGCTCAGTAGGCTGATCGGACGGTATTTAGTTGGTGTTAGTGATGATGGATGGTTTAGGAGGAGGATTATTGACCCTCCATTAGACGTTGGACCACCGTCTTATCTCCCATGCGTATCGCCAATTTTATATTATAATTCCTGATCTCATCGGCTGTGACTTTCTCCGCTTTGAGGACGAAGGTGGCGGTAGCGTCCTCTTCGCATACGGCTGTGTAGTAAATACATTTACCAGTGTGCCGCGAAATTGCCACGACCGCATGAGGGATGCTCTTGTACAGGTCTGTCTTGTTGGAATTGGACCTCACGATCACCACTGTCTCGAAAGTAAGACCCTGAGCCTCGTGTATCGTTTGAACGCATGACCTTTCGCCTAGTTTTATTAGGCTCTCTTTCTCTGACTGAGGTATATATATATAGGTATACGTGCTAAATTAAACGTGTTCTCCACTCGGCCAGCCTGCGGCGTCCGATAGCGGATACGACTTCTCAGCATATCCCTAGCTGCCGAAGTGGTGAATTGTGGAGCCACACTACTTTTCTTCACTCTTGATACACGCTTGCATTCTCTACTTGAAGCTAGTAATATTGTAGTTCCCAGTAATGCCTGTCCTTAATTTTCGACTAATGATATACTAGTAATGTGTGTCCATCAGGAAGGACACGCGGGCTGCTCCCCGCACTCGTAGCCCCTCCGCCTCCCCGCTGCGGGCCCTCGAAGCCGCATCATCTGCGTCGCAGAGCATGTTCAGCGAACACAGGTACCTATCGATGACACAACACGATTTGCGCACTCTGAGCCTGGGCGTAAACGGGCCACCGTCCACAGCCACCGGTGGCCAGCGACAAGCAGTCGGCACCTGTTTTCATGCATTCTGTATGGGCTCGCCGCACACGTGTGGCCATCAACTGCATCGGTGGCCCGTTTGCGCGCGACCCTAGTGCAGCTGCGATGAGAGATGTGACGATAGGGCGTGCAGCGGCGCCGCCGGCTGCGGGTACTCGACGCGCCCCCCCGCCGAGCCGCTGCGGCTGCTCGCGGACAAGCGCCCCCGGCGCGGGGGCAGCCCCTTCGCGTCGGCGCCCCTGCGCGCCGCCCCCGCGCCGCCCTCCCTGCACCCGGCGAACACCGCCACAGCCTCGTCGGTGGTCGACGAGGCGAACGACGGCACGACGCCAAAGGTGCGAAATGATTCGAGATTCGAGAGGTATTAAGTCGGATCTGAAGATTTCTAAAGTAGGTACAATTTTTGTTTCTCTGTCTGTTAGAGCATCACTTGAAAACTAGTGAACATATTGAAATTCAACCCGACGCAGCTAGCTACGTCAGGGGCATAAATGGTCTCGTTGCCATGGGATTGACGGAGTTGCAAAGAGATATACCGGCATTGTCATAAACAACATTATGACATCTCCACACAATACCCTGAATATTTATACAATAAGATAAGATTGGAAACGATACAGGTCACAGTATGGTGTCGTGCGACTTGTTACAAAAGCAACAGCAAATCATAGAACCGCTGCCTTCAGAGGCTGTATCCGCGCGGCTAGCAGATGAGCGGACGAGTGCGCGGCTATGATATGACAGTACGTGCGTGTTTGCGTCGACAGGCGACGGAGTGCGCGTGCGCTGCCGCGGGTGCGAGCGCGCCGGCCCCCAGGCCCCGCGCCCCTTGCGCAGGCGAGGACGCCAAGTAAGCAGCCTTCGCGATAAAGATGCATATGTGATGTGATATAGTGGAGGTCAAGCGATGAGATCTGTCTATGTGGCCAGGTGGTCGTGGTACGGCGGGGTGCGCGCGCTGCGCGACTCGCACGTGCGCCTCGTGCTGCGGCAGCTGCGGCACGTGGCCAGGCTGAACCGCGCGCTCGACCGGGCCGCCGCCCTCGACCACGCTGCACCGGTTAGGCCGCTCGCACATCTTACATACAGCCACCTAAAGTTTTTCTAGAGGTCTATTAGTTTGGGCGCACTTGCCAGAGCTTTCACTCTGTTCGTCCTGTATTGGGCGATTTCGCCTCCTCGCGTATTGTCGAATCAAACAACACAGTGTTCACACTTCAGCAATCTTATAATATAAAAATTATCAAAAGTCATGAGAAGATTTATCAAGTACCTATCAATATAAATCTTATCATATAAATACAACTTACGTTTTATTAAGCTAAAACACTAGTTACTCAATTAATCAAGCGCAGATATTTGATGAAAAACATCACCTTGAACAGTGTGTCGTAGCACGGCTGATACATTACAACCCGCAAGAGTTAACTTGAGACTTCGCTCAGATGACGTAAGCGCGAGATACTGACGCGTCGATGGCGACATCGAAGAGAAGAAGAGGGCGGGGATCGGGAGGGGAGCGCGCATTCCGCTCAGCTCTCAAGTTAACTCTTGCTGATAGTACTTCTATTCATTATTTTATTTATTACACAGGGGTTGCTTGAATGAGGGCGGCGTAGCGACGATCACAGACTTATTACGAAGGGAAATTAATAACAAACTTCTGCCACGATCACGCCACCAGCGACGATGATCTATTTTCTAGAAATATCCCTCGGAAAATAATCATTCTGTAACCATCCTCATTTTTAGAGAAAGCGATGATTTCATGGTTCTTCGGTTTCGGCGGCCACCATTTTGCAAATCAACAAAGATGTGACCAACCTCGTTGCAGAGACTTCTTTCATTTGATACCAACAAACAAACACAAAGTGAATGATAATTTCATATCGATCAATTTAAAAGGAACAAAGTTAATTATAATACTTTAGTAAGTGTAATGTGTTTTCTTTATGTCGCCTTCTTTGTCTTTACATATTATAAAACAAAGTCGCTTTTCGCGTTTGTCTTTCTGTCTGTGTATACGTATAATATAACAAAGTATGTTTGGCACACCGCACAAAGACCGGGCTAACTCCTTTTTAGAAAGGGATAACTGAAACAAAGTTATTATATTTAAGAGACGACCGTCTTGGTTGAGAGCTGGATGAAGACTGGTTTGTTGTGTGGTGGGTGACAGTGGTGGATCATGGATCATGGATCATGGATGGGCAAATGGGAAGCTAATCTAAGAATATGTGCATACAATATACTTATATCAATAACAACTCGTTGGGTTTGGTATTGATTATATTTTACTTTTCCCTCCTATACCTACTAAAACTACAGTACTACTATACACATTACAGATTCTTGGCAAGATTCACTGTTTATGAAATACAAAACTAAAAAAGTTTATTTATACAAGAATACAAGGATCAAACATCTGTAGTATATGAGGCGAAGGTAAAATGTAAGAAATATCAAAACCCAACAAGCGCTGTAGTGACACCAATTTTACAATACCGAAAATAGCCGAATACCAATGTGCTGTGATTAAGCATTATAGACCGCAATTGTCAGTCTATCTAATATATAAAATTCTCGTGTCACAGTTTTCGTTGCCATACTCCTCCGAAAGGGCTTGACCGATTCTCATGAAATTTTGTATGCATATTGGGTAGGTCTGAGAATCAGCAAACATCTATTTTTCATCTCCCTAAATGTTAGGGGTAGTCCACCCCTAAATAAAACTTTTTATCCAGATTATATTAGCCACATTAATAGAAAACTACCAATGGATAGCAAATTTTAACTAATATAATATATTTTATTTATTGTTCCAGGCCCTGGGGGAATTACCCAGGGAATAATATAAATTAGTTGTATTGAGTAAATATTCATGCAAATATTCGTACAAACTTAAAAATCCGTTGCCCCCAAAATTTGAATAAAGGGCAAATAACTGTAATGTACCTCTCAAGAGTGGACGAAGTCACGGGCAAATCCTAGTTTATTTATATTATATATTATTATACCCTAAGTCCTCCTGAAGCATGCAACGTAAAACTGCCTTTCAGTGGATTGGCTGCGGGGAAACCTTTACTTTTCCTCCCGGTTCACAAGATGGCGCTCGCAACTCGAGCTCACCAACAATTAAATTTAGTGATGTTAATTTTTAGAATTTAGTAATCCCTTGCCTAAGTTATTTTTGGCGGGGTACAGTATATTCTTTTTCTGTTTTACTGTTTGAATGTACATATATGTTTATTTGAATTTGTAAAAAAAGAAGAGAAGATATAAAATGAGCAGTGATAAGTGTGCAACATACCACTGTTCTTAGCGACCTTTTAGGCATCCAAAGGTTGTCGGCGAGAACTCGCTAAAAGCGATAGCAGCGCCCATTACTCGTGCTTTGGACACTTTTATCTTTGTAGACTGCACGCACATTCATTGGTACAATAAGCCACTGAAACTAATTATTGTAATACACGAGCAACGTCTAATTAATCGAATTGTCTTTAGTAATTGTTAAGTACCCACATATTTATTTAATAGTGAGATCATGCCATTAGTATATTGTATGTTGACAGATAATTTCCGCCGTTCCTTCAGGGGGCGCTTGTCCCCGAACCCATCTCAACGTCGTGCGCCGCCATCTCAGAAAATCTCCAGTAACGCATCCTCTACTGGCGGCTGCCGAGTGCCGCAACTACTTGAGAGATGGCACTAGTAGACAGCAGTACTCAGTAGCAACGGAAAAGCGAACACTCTTGATGCGACGTCTTCCGACCGTGGTTGCGAATGGGCGCTGGGCGCGCCGGCGGCCTCACGCTCCACGAACACCTCAAATATGTGATAAACAAAAACATTCCGTACATATAAAACTCATACTCGCACATTTTTAGAGTCCTAATAGATCTGTTGATGTAATAACATGTTCGAAATTGTCAATAGTTTTCGAGTTAAACCAACAAATACGTCATCTTCACAGCATTCATTATATCTGGCAGACATTTCCTTTAAAGCACTTCACTTTTTGTGACCCTTTATTGTGAAAGTACACGTGCCCCCCGATTCGCCCCCTTTCAAGGTCGATATTTTATGAAAAAAAATCTTCTGAAAGCTGTTTTATGAACAATTTAACAATTTAATAAAGGATAATTTATGAAAGACATTATATGAACATTTTAATTTTTTTTACAGGAATAGTACGGATGAGATATTAATGTTTTTGGTGATTTATAGATATTTTTCTATATTTGCAAAGCTTGTTGATTCGAAGGATGCTATATTGATAATTTTCAAGGAAAAGCGGTATATTTTGAAAAATATTAAATGAACCTCCATTCCGGACTTTCGTTTTACGCACTTTACTGAACGACACACGTCGGTCGGGGGAGGTATCACTGCAACAATAGTATGCTCTTGGCAGTGATCCGCCCGCGATCAACTTCAGCTCGTGTGGAGACTTCGAGGATGCTGCATGCGGGCAAGCAACCACAATACCCACTAATAACCCTCTCCTCCCTGTCGACCCTGCGCTTTAGTTTGTGAAGTAAGGCTGAGACTTAGAATATAGTTACGCCCAGCTGATCCAGCGCAACAAAGTGCCTAGAGTGTGCCTTAGGAGAACACACCCCACTTCGTTAAACAGGGGTCGATGGTTCCTTACTCACCTAGCTAGCTAAGGGCCCCCCGTAACGGAACCTAACTCAGGGTGGGAAGTAGTGCGCGTACCTGCCTCTCTGGGTGCCAGCTGAAGGCCGGCGACCTCGAGAAGACGCCTTGGCACGCGCTGCAGGACTTCTTTCCCTATCTCTTTCTGCGGCCTTTTCGAGAGACATTATTGCCTCACTAAAAGTAACCGCAGCCCCCCAATTGTCGCTGCTCCGCACCATGGCTCTCACCAGGTCGCAGAGCGAGTCGACTGGACCTACTTGCTTCTCAAGGTCGAAACGCTGCGGCGCCCATGCGGCGCACTCGACTAGCGTATGAAGCACCGTGTCGGGTGCGCCGCACTGGCGACAGTCCGGGGAAGGCAAGCAGCTCACAATGCGATACAGATACTTATCGAAACAAAACACAAAACAAACAAAAGTATCTGCGTCGTCCTGAAGGTCAGGGTGCCGCTGGTGCGGTTGACCCATTCCGTCAGCTGTGGCCTGATTGCGTCCACCGTGTAGTCGCCGGCCGCAGGGCTCTCGAGCTCTTGAGATGGCTATCATGGAAGCGGTTTCCCGTTTCCTGATCGCCTCGATTTTGACCTGACAGAAGATCAATCCTCTAGCTAGGGCATCCTGCCGGGTGCGATGCACCGCTGTCAGGACGTCCGCCTGGAGATACCAGGGCGGATCGCCTGCCACAAGGGTGGCCGCCGACCGCGACACTGTGCGATACCCCCGTATGGTCCTCACGGCCAGAACCCGCTGCAGCAGGGTTCTATTGTGGCGGTGAAGTGCAATGGACTAAACAGGTGCATCGTACAGCGCCATGCTCCTCACGATGCCAGAGTATAGTTTCCGCGTCGCCCATCCCGGGCCCTCCACGTTGGGAAGTAGCCGAGAGAGGGCGCCCGCGGATTTAACGAGTTTGGGAACTAGCTGCTCAAAGTGCGCTTTGAACAGCCATTACTCATCTAGAACTAGCTCCAGATATTTCTTCTTGGGCCCTACTCTGATTGCCACCCCCTGGACCGTAACGGACTAGTCCGGGGGATTACGAAACTTCCTATGGAACATGAGGGCCTCCGCCTTCGCAGGGGAGACCCTCAGTCCCAGCCAAGCCAAGCCCGGCGTTGGCGACGTCCACGGATTCCGCAAAGGACGCGGCGCGTGCCGTGAGTAGGGTGTCGTCCGCAAAGCAGATCAGCCCTACCCTGGGCCTGACCGGAATCCGAAGGAACCAGTCATAGCCTACGTTCCATAGGATCGATCCGAGGACCGATCCCGTAAGCCATGACATGACGTTGTTTATCGGTTCCCCTTCACTGCGAGCGCGGAGCCACGTCTATAGACAGTATAAGGATATGCCCGCGAATTCGTCAATCCGCATCGAAATCGGCCCAGTCGTTTTTACGTGAATCGCCAACAAACAGACAAGAAATCCAAAACAAATTTTATCGTACCTATTCTTCGTCGTTTACGTAATCCATTTCAGTTGGGTTTTATTCAATAGCGTCAATATACCGTCACGGCATTGTTGTGAGGTATGCAATGTATTCAGTTAGTCATTTAAAGATCATTCTAGACAGACCGTCGGATCATGGGAGCAGGGGCCAGGGGGTGGCAATGAAACTAACGGTGTGACATCGAGCAAAACACCCAATAATATAATTGACACACATTCATAACAGTCAGGACTAACATTTTTTCGCAGAACAGACTATGCAAAGCTCTCGGGGCCACAATATCTATTCAACTCCCGAGAATTTTGTATTATCTGTTACATGTTCTCTTACATATCTCATCATAAATATATCTTATAATATAGTTGAAGTAAATTGAAAAGCTCAAAAGTTTGACACGGTCTCAGTAAATCACACAAATATCAGATCCGCGAAAAGCGGGGACCTTTCTCCGTAGACCTGTAACCAGTGCAGTTTTGTTTATTGCATGGGCTCAGCAGAATAATGCCTGACAGAGACCTATGGACATTCGCACCACCAACGGTGCTACCAATGCTCTAAACGGAGATTGGAGCCTGGCCCCTAATGCCGGAACAAAATGCTAGGTTGTTACGGAAGCATAGTTTAGACCAGGGGTACTAGTGATCCAGTCAGGCAAATACCCCACCACCTGACTTTAGGGAAATGTCTTATTTTCCGTTCTGGCACGGTTAAAAATGTACAGAGCAGGAATACTTGCAAGAGACGACAAAACCTCCCTCCCCCAGCGGATCGTTGGCCTGTCTCCTGTACTGTAGCCATAGAAGAGAAAGCCCACCTTGTTAGCTCAAAACTGCAAGCGTCGCTTAGTTAGTGCGACAAACAGTTGTAGTTGCTATCGGAAGATAAATTACATTCAATTCAATACATCAAACACGATACGATAACAATTTGGTTCACCATGTGATAATGATTATCACAGAATATAGTTCTACTCTTACTATTAACATGCAAATGTGTATTATATTCAAGTACAATAGATACCTATATATCAAAATGAATACCCTATTCTCAATTTGGAATTTCCAAAATAGAGGATCGTCCGGCGAATAATTTTTTAATTTCTTCCAATCTTACTTAATTTTTAAATGGTCGCGATTATCTGGTAATTTAACATCGAGCCTACTTAATAACATATCAATTTGGTTAAAATTATCTACATTCTGAAGTCAGTGCCAAATAAAACATATGTCAGAATACAATATTCCACATAAAAATCTTTTACTTGGCACCGACTTGCTCGAATCAGAAGACAAATGTCTCGTGATTTCAGAATCTTCATTTGAATGTTAAACAAGAAGCTAAAGCTCAATTCCGCCGACTCCAGCTCGGCATCACCATCATTCATCATAATTAGGTTAGGTTTTTACTACTTACTTGCTTTAGAGCATTTTGGGTAAACAAATGCATCACCCGTACAATTGTATGCATCATTTTACATGTTTAAACGTGAAAACTGTCATGCGTCAGTGATCATTTTAAAATCATCCAGATACTAAAGATGTTTTAGCTCTATTCATTTTTAATTACATCTCCGATAGATGTCTTTTTCCTAACTCTGCTGCTGTTCTTCACTGCGTAGTGTGAACAAAGACAGCAATAAAAGAGCGCATGACATCACGGAATACTGTTGAACACGGTCAATGAGTGTTTGACGCGTCGAACAACAAGTGACAACATGTGACAACGAGTGACACGGGCGGAGTCCCACGGCGCATCCGCTTTACTCCACCTCGATGTTGTCGATGTCACTGGCGATCCAGTTGATCACCTCCTCCGGCTCTGTCTCTTCTTCTTCCTCTTTCTTTTCTTCTTCCTCTTTCTCTTCTTCTTCCTCTTTCTTTTCTTCTTCCTCTTTCTTTTCTTCTTCCTCGTCCTGTTCAAGGTACCTGCAATTCAACAATATAATATACATCCAAGCGTATTTCGCACACGTATATATCCAATAGAACTACTATGTATATGTGAAATACTAAGAAGTGATAATAAATAATTGTGAAATGAAACCTCGGAGCGCACATTCGCGGAGTAGCGTTGCGTAAAAGAAGCGAGTAGGCAACGTATGGGAGGGCCTCTTCCTGCCGATCCTCCACTCTATGTCGGAGGCCAAGCCAGCGCAAGCGATCACTTAGTACTGCTTTTGCATATGTTCCTCATTTATTTATTATTATAATACAATGCTATATCTATTGACTATCTAGTAACTAGTAGGCTAGAGCTAAATGAATCGCTGTATAAATGTGAGTGAAGTGGCAAGAGCAGGCGTCGAGTGCAGCGCGTCGGGGCCGGGGAAGCGCTTCCAGAGCGGACCGAGTTCTTTTGTACCAAACCTTTGGTGGCACATTTCAAATATCCACTTTTCAAAAATGTTGACTATATAAAACTGTAAAAGATACAAAACAAGTGTGACTTGATTAGTTTAATATATATCGGATCGGAAAGTTCTTACAGCTAATGAAATGCAGTGTATGTATGCTTTAGTGTAAATCCAAAAATAGGTATATTCCAAAAATTACGAATGAATAGTACAGGCAATGTTTTTTAAGTCCTTGCTTGATGATTAAAAACACGTGCACAAGTAATATGACAATGTTGCTTGCTTGCTTGCTTGCTGGCTTGCTTTATGCCAGGTTGCCAGGTGACATTGCAGCAGTGACACTGGTGTGGCCGTTCAATGGATCGCAATACACTAGACACGCACAAAAACGTTTGCAGGTGTCGTCGGTGTAATAAGAAAAGCTCGCATTATTAAAAATGAGATTGTAGGCATCAATTAATGTGGGAATTATCGATTTTTAATAAGTTTGGAAATAGTTAACTTTACAGAAGCTTAAGACAAAATAAGTTGTAACAATGATTTCCCTTGCTACACAACTTATAATTCCGTGGGGTAGTTTTGGTTCGCGCAGAAAAGTGCAGACCGCTTTCCGACGTGTAAATAGTCTATATTCGGAAGCAGCACAGTGTTGCTCACCATGCATTCTCAGCTCTGTTTTTGTTCTCGACACGATTGCACAGTACATTCTACCACATAGTGGTGTACAAAACGAAACGAAATCAAATTTAAAATTAAATTAACATCAATATTCTAATTTTAAAAAAAGTCAATTTTCCATAAAATACAAGTAATTAATGTCAAGAGAAATAACTACAAATAGATTAGTAAGCTTTTCCGGGTAGATAATAACCACAAGCACTTCTTTTAAGAAATTCATCTACAGTATAGAAACACTCTTTGATCAGCCACTTTTTTAAGACTACAGTGAATTTTCTTGGTGGTGCGTTTATAATATTATTTGGCAAAAAGTTATAAATAAGAGGAGCCACGTAAATACAGTTCCTTCTGAAGAGATCCAGAGAAGGCACAGGCATCTTTAATTTATCTTTAATGCCACTAAATCAGATGAATTATTAGTTGAGTAAAACTATCACCTCTTGCAAAAATATGTCGATATTACTCCATAGCACCAGAACCATGAGTACTATATGTTTATTGTGTTTTTTTACTGTTGTACTATGTGAACAAATCCGTATACAGCTATTTAGTGAATAAGCCTTTGTCAATAGTGCGCACGCCCCTATATTGGTACCAGTCAGGTCGGTCCTCCTCGGCTCCGTGGTCAGCCGGCGCAGCCCTCACTCCTCACTCCACTCTTCCTTCGTAATTACGGTAAAGCTTCATTAGTTATCTCACTTCCACAATTGGACATGCTAATATAGAAGAAAAGGTGCGTTTGGTATAGCCGGAGCATTCTCCATCAAGTGGGCCCCCCACATGTAACACCAGTCGTCTAGTTCGAGAAGCACGCTCGACATCGCGTGACCTCTCACAGATCTGGATTGCATAGCACTTGACGTTCGGAGAGACCTCACGCCTCTCTGCGCGTCTTCCCAAGAACGAAGGGCTCGCAGCGAGCTCATGTTTACGATACGGGCTCTTTGGATCTCCGGCTATAAATTCACTACTTGAGCCGATAAAAGTATGACGTCACAAGTCCATAGAGTAAAGAAAATCTATTTAGAATTAAAAAGTATTTACAGCAGCTCAATGTTTTTTTTTGTATGAAAAAATCTATATATATAGCCACTGTCACAGCAAGCAAGTCCTACAGTCACGGTTTTTCTAAGTTAGGAAACCTGGGAAATATGCAAAGTGCCGGACTGGTCAGATATGGACACCGTTACGAAGTGCCAAACGATGCCGCAGTAAAAGTGTTATGGCAAATTCATGCTCTAGCCGTGTGTCCAGTTCTCAGGAAAAAGTCTGGAAATCATAAGATTTAATGTGTGTACCACAAAGTTCTAAAAAGAAAAGTTAAAAGTTCTAACCGCTATAATAAATACCTCGCAAGAAAGATCCCGCGGGATCTCCGGGACATAAAGTCTGCAACATGTATTCAAGAGTGTAAGCTATCGGTTTAGAGCTAATTGTGTTAGATTAAGCTAATGTTTATGCCTTCAAACAAATCGAAGCCACTTCGGAGCCGGGATATAAAGTGTCGCTACTATCTCAAAATCAGCCATCGATCAGCAGAAACTAGTAGCTTTTACGCGATTCCCGAACGAAAATAAACTGACAGATAAAAAATAATATATATACTTATATATACCGTGTTCTCCGTTGTTAATATTAATATACTCTACCCCAGTTGTTTCCTTTTTTTAACAGCTTCGATATGCAAACAAAACAATTTTACAATTTATAACATTATAGTTTCCAATATAAGCTATTGTTCTTACTGTAAAATTTCATCAAGACCTGTTCCCTGTTCCGTAGTTATTGCGTGAGAGGGCAACAAAAGTCCGCCTTCTAAAGCTTTCTTGTCTATGACATTATAGAATGTGAAAGTAGACAAATGACTGTTTTTATTTTCATTAGACACGTTAAGATACCTACCTACTCATGACGCCGGCGGTCATTTGGCGAAACTCCTCGCGCAACATCTCTTCGTCCCATTCCTCGTAATCTTGAAGGAGCGGCTGCTGTATTTCTCGGCGAGCATCGGCCCTGTCGCAAAACAACACACAATACATTATAGCCATCGGAGTGCCGCGCCAACAACAGACTGATCGGCAAGATAGTTACGCTTCCACGACGCTGGGGTTCGAGTCCCGGTCGCGCTCGTCGTCGGTGGGCTCCTCCTCGTAGCCGTAGCCGTCTCCCATATCCTCGTCATCGTCCTCTTCGTCACCCCAGTCGAAGCCGCCGTCGTCTTCGTCGTCATCGGCGAGAGGAGCACTCGGAGTCGGGGCCTTCAGCGAGCTAGCACCCAACAAAATGCAAACTTAGAGGCCACATACGTCGAGGCTTTTCGAGTGCACAGGCAAATTGACTTTCGGCGATAAATTGTATAAAACCAATTGAAAACGTCGATCATACAATTTTATAACAATTCATTGCGCTAACAAGATGGCGGGCTTCTTCTCAGCACAATATAACTAAGCCGAACTAAGAATCCGGGTTCGTAATCTGGCTCGAGCTAGACAGAGGGTGTGCACACTCACCGGTTGTCGAGTGACTCCTCCTCCTGATTGGGCTCCTGACGCTCTTGAGGCTCCTGAGGCACCTGAGCCACCTGAGGCTCCTGAGGCCCCTGAGGCTCCTGAGGCTCCCGAGGCCCCTGAGGCTTCTGAGGCTCCCGAGGCCCCTGAGACGCCTGAGGCTCCTGAGGCAACACGGCCACCTTCTTTTCGTTGGCACTGAAGGGAAAACAACAAACAGTCACACACATAATCACACCTAGATAGCTAGCAATTCATTTACAAGTTGTCATATTTACCTAAACATTTCGGTGAACTACGAGAAACTTTTGACTTCGCTATTGTTTTTTAAACGTGATATTACGATTATCGCCTATTGATTGTGTGCACTGACGCTAGCAAGCAAAAGAACGAAACTGACAACAACGAGCCAAGGATCAATCAGAGCTGTCGCTTTCATTGATCGTTGGCGCGCCATCTCGCAGTCGGTCGGGTAGGTGGCGCCTCAATCAGCAAATTGACAAGCATCACAGCGGAGAGGGGAAAACGACAATATGCACAAACAATATCATGAGATAAATATATATAAGTGAATACGCTAGCGCCTATAATTATGAATTATGCACTTTCGCTCGTTCCGACTGTTGGCCGCAGCCAGAGAATAGCACAGCGCGCTCGCGATGCGACGCCACCTCTCGGCCTGCCTGCAGTTACTTTACGCAGGAACGCGGTTCCCAGAGGCCCCACTAGAGAGATATGCAACAGTTGCAAGTGAACAAAGGAAACAATGAATATATTACGAGATTCGCTCAAACACGAGTATCGCGATCCAGCAGCAGGCTCCGAATGCCGGGCTGGCGGCTGGAGCCGGGACGCCCGGACATGCGCGGCGATCGGCCTCACACACTCAACACAGTGTTGCCACTCTAACGATGTCCGATTTCAGTAAATTTTTGGAATAAGCTCATATCCGCTCGATATTTCGTTCCTCGATACGCCATTCGACACGTGTCAGTTACACTTTGCCACTCGTACAGAAGAGTGACTTCTCTGTTTTGAAGGAAAAATATGTCTCCCCTCGGTCCGCTTTGACGTATCGCCCGCTCACATTGTATCCGCCGCCAATGCTGCCGATGTGCCGCGTCCGGGACATCTCTAGGGCCGCCAGAGGGCGCCCGTGTCCCACGCCTCACTCCGATGGCTCTCTTTATGGTATGGAAATACCTACTATCGTAAATTATATTAACTTTATTTTAAGATAATTTGTTCATTAAAAAAGAAGTGGGGTGGATTATATAAAATACACTAGCTGTCCCGGCAGACGTCGTCCTGCCCGGAAAAGCTTCAATCAATATTTAACAATTAAAAACGCTGAATCATAAATATATATATATATATATATATATATCTTAAAATAAAAATAAAAAATTAGGACTACCCATAAAATTTAGGGGGATGAAAAATAGATGTTGTACGATTCTCAGACCTGCCCAATATGCACACAAAATTTCATGAGAATCGGTCAAGCCGTTTCGGAGAAGTTTTACTACAAACACCGCGACTACTCTTTCTTGAATTCCATTACTCCTATTTTAATGTATTATTAAAAAATAATGGTTTCAAGTAATTGTCGAAACCATAAAGTTTGTTAAAAAAGTATACTTTAATTTTGAAAACTATGTCAATTGTGGACGGTCATTATTCATTTTGTCACTTTCATTTAAAAAATGTAAGATAAGAGCGTGGGCAAAGACTTTCATTTCAAATAAATACAAAATTATCGAAATGGAATCAGTGATGAGATGAGCACTCGGCTCACCTGGTGGAAAGTGGCTACCGTCGCCTATGGATGTTTGCAACACCGACCTCTGAGGAATGTTATAACGTCCTTCTTAAAGAACTCCAATTGTGAGCGCAAGGGAGGTTCCCTCCCTTCCAGATCGTTGTTGTACGCGGAAAAAATGTTCTAGAGATCCGTTGCGTAGTTGAGCGTGGGAGCTGCAGGAAATGGGGATGGAAATCTCGTCGCTGGTGAGCAGTGCGGTTGTAATAGTAAGGAGTTGGCACCAGATGGAAGTCCCTGGGAGTACTCCCCGCAGAGGGCCGCAAAGCTTCTTTGGAGGCAAAACATTTCTAAACCGCCTTTTAGTCTGGGTGTGAGCAGTGCTCCATATGCGGTCTGATTTGCGCTCTGTGCATCGTAAGTCGTTGTCGTGTAAGTGAAGCACTGCTTGGATCTATTTATCACACTGAGGTTTTTGGAGGCAAGTTAGCGTTGCCTTCCAGATGACCTCGAAACTGCACGTCGGTCGTTATGTCGAAGATAAGGATCTAAGATGTGTTCCTTGGAACTCTGGCGTAGGGACAAGTGGGATCTTTTTGGCAGAAAATAAGCAGACCTGTGTCTTGATTATCAAAACTAACAGATTATGAAGATACTATGCAGTAATATAAAATATCTACAACAATTTAAAACAAAACACTTTCTTATAGCTGGTAACCCAATTGGATATCACAAAACTCAAGTTGTTTTGTATTCCCAACAATGATGTTTTCGCAAAATCGTCTTTCGAAGGCTATTTTAAGCCTTCAAGGAAACACCTCGATATTATTGATCGCACCATATTCATTTTGCCTTCGTAACCCACGCCTGCAACTATGAATATCGTCGGCCGTCGATCATGAAGCAGATTCGGTATGGTAACAGCGACTCGGCCACTGAAGCAGTACCTGCCTCGAGGCCGGTGAATACTGGAGGCCGCCGCCCTGACGACAGTGCTGTCGCCGGGCGAGCCGCGCGCAGGCGCAACGACCGCTATGACGCGATCGCGGCACGTGTGCCCTCCGACTCCGGCCCAGGTCGCCTCGCGCCTCGCGCCTCACCTCTGCGGAGGACGCCTTCGGACAAGTCGACTCGGTCGTCAGGCGAGGTATAACCAATTAATTAGGGCGCGCCTCTAATCAGCGGTTACTACGCCCTTCTTAAACTTATGGACCTTATTTGCAAGTAACGTACGCCGCGACTTCGTCTACTAACCAGTTACTGAGGTGGACACCGGCCGTGTGTCAGTCGGGTAGCGAGACCTCACTTGAAATCGCATTAGTGCCTAATAATTACAACGTTATCAGTTTCAATCGTTTGCAACACTGCATCGGGATCGATACGAGACGAGCGCTGCAGGTCAGCGCGCATGCATTCAACTGCAGCGCGGCTGCATCGACCGGCCCCTGGCCGCCGCCCGGCCAGCTCCCGGCGGGCTCATATTGGCTGGCCACTCGGATCGACACATTTCACACATCAACGATCTCGATGGCCGCCGCCGGCGTGTGACCATCGTATCGAACAAATGTTTCCAATGCAAACTATTTCAACATCTATACGTATAAGAAAATTGTAGAGGTCGTAGAAATACGACCTCTACAATGATAAAAACCTAATTAAGATTTTTTTACTCTGTTTCTCTGTCTGTTTGTACCGGCTAATCTTCGAAACGACTGGACCGATTTTTTTTTCATTATTAAATAGCCAATTTATCGAGAAAGGTTATTTCCCTATTAATATTATAAATGCGAAAGTAACCCTGTCTGTCTGTTTGTTCCGTTTTAACGTAAAAACTACTGGACACATTTGGCTGAAACTCAGTATGTATATGTTTTCGATGCCGAGAATGAACATAGGATACTAGGAACTGTCCCATTTTTCGGGATAAAAAGTATTTTATCCCGAAAGATGGGACAGTTTCCGCGATAAAAATATATTTGTTTTTCTGTTATGCTTTTACGGAAGAACTAATGGGCCGTTTTGGCTGAAATTCGGTGCGTATGTAAATTAAATACTGAGGGTGGACAATGGATAATTTTCATTTTGGCCTTTTTGGTCATTTTGGTTATTTTTGCCTTTCTACTGCTTTGGCCTTTTCGGTCATTTTGGCCGTTTTGGTCATTTTGACTATTTTGGCCTTTTTGGACATTGTTGCCTTTTTTACCTTTTTGGTCATTTTGACCATGTCGGTCACTGTGACCTTTTTGGTCATTTTGGCCATGTCGGTAATTTTGGCCTTTTTGGTCATTTTGGCCTTTTTGGTCGTTTTTGCCTATTCCGTCATTTTGATTATGTCGGTCACTGTGGCCTTTTTGGTCATTTTGGCCATGTCCGTCATTCCGGCCTTTTTGGTCAAGTTTTGTAATTTATGTTGTTTGCAAATAGACGGGGGATGGCATAATTAGCGATATAAAATGAAGTGAATGTTCCGTGGGCAAATACATAAAAATATTGTAATATAAAATAACCTGTAGCACTTGCTCTATAAACAAGAGACACGCACTAGAGGTTAAAGGTAAACTCTAGTAGGTTATAAACCATCACGCTAAAAGTAATAAGAGCGGAGCACCAATTAATAGAATGAAGAATGTTTCAAAATCGCCGTTTTTTTTTATCAACAACAACTAACAATAATACACAAATATTTTTACCAATTTTAGCCTTGAAATTTGTATTGAATTGAATTCATGGTGAAACAAACCTCCATACCTAAGCATACAATAATAGAATATTGGTCTTACTCATAGATAAACTTACTCTAAGTTTGAACGCTTCTTTGGGAACATAAGCGTTCAAACTTTCTACAAAGTATTATCCCCGCAAATTGCACAGCTCTACAAAACACTTTTTTTGTTGCCCTGGATATCATCGCAAGTTTTTACGTTTTCAAGTGGCCATATTACGAATATATTCATGAAAGTGCTCTATGTGCTCGTATTTACATGATTTTTGCATAACTTACATAAGGGCGGCCCACGAAAAGGTAGCATTTTAAAATTGCTATAAAAAAGAAGGTTAGATATTTTTTTTTATTGAATAGCCCCAACATTGTGGTTCAATAGTGGAAGACCACTTCATTTATATGCCTGCCCCGGTTGGCTTGGCAGTGGCCATTCTGTCGACCCAATTTTTCATGACATTTTCGATGGTGTAGCCCTCAGTGGCTGCGACTTCAATCTGGTGTGACTTCAGATGTTAATTTCACTTAGGTACAGAAATAAAACGCACTGTTAATGACGATAGTAGGATACGCGCGGAGAGGGGCGTCCAGAGGCAGAGCGACAGAGCGACGGAGCGACACAACACTGTTTTGTCGCCCTCTACAAAACTACTAAGTATACGAAACACACGTGCATAATTGTAAATCATAAATAAATTGATTGCTCAAACATTTCAGACCTCCTACGCCGGATACCATTTCCACAACAATAAGGTCAGGCCAATCAACCCACTCGTTCCGTCCTTACATACCCTATTTGTGTCATTATGTCAAGGTAGTCATAATGCCGCGAAATGTAGAAAGTGACGATCTTCGGGAACTTATCAAAAAACGGGGAATTATAAAAGGCAAATTCACTTTGTTCGTTAAATAATGTTCAAACCTTAGATAAAACAAAAAATACGGAACTTCAGAAAGCCGAATTAAGTGAACGTTTACTAAAGTCCGAATCACTATTTGATAAATTCTCCGATATTCAAGACGAGATCGAGCTAAATATGTCAGAAGGAGTTATGAAATAATTAACCCAATATAAATGTTTTTTAAAAGAATCTAGTTCACAAGAACATTCATTTTGCCAAAGTAACAGAAATTTTATAAAGCTACCTACGATTTCTTTGCCTTCATTTGACGGTATATATATGACCAATGGTTAGAATTTCGTGATACATTCCAATCCCTAATCCACAATAATACCTAATGATATTGATAATGTTCAATATGAAAATGTCATTATTTACGATCGGCCTTGACGGGTGCCGCATTGCCGGTAATTCAGTCTCTAGAGTTTTCATCTGAGAACTATATTACTGCCTGCCTAATCGTTTGTTAGTCCACAATCACGTGAAGGTATTGTTCTCTGCCCAGTCTATCAGTAAGGAATTTGCCGTTCAAAATCGTAAACTCATAGACACTATTTTGAGAAATATTCGCGCACTCAAGACCCTGAACCCACAGATAGTTGGGATACCCTGATCATTTATATAATGGTGTCAAAATTAGATTCTTCAACTGAATGGGAATGGGAGCTATATAAAAGTAATGGCAAATTATCTTTATCGGATTTAGTTAAATTTCTCAAGGACCGAGCCGATGTATTGGAAACCATTTAGACGTCTCAAAAATCGTCGTCGAGTAATCTTAAAACACAAGTGCATTTAAATACTCAAAAAACCAAAACGACAAATAATAATAAACAGAAAACCTCAAATATTTCTAAACGGTTCACTTGCGCGGTATGCAGTGCCAACCACCCTCTTTATTCGTGCGAGTCTTCTTTAAAGTTATCGGTAACTGATAGGTTAAAATACTTAAATGAATAACACCTTTGTCATAATTGTTTACGCTCCGGCCACACAGTAACCGACTGTTGGTTCGGTCCGTGTGAGCAGTGCAATAAAAAACACAATACTTTACTTCATCGCGAGAGTACCGAAATTGGTGCATTAATATGTTCAATTGCCGGTCATTCTTCGCAAGCATCACCGCAGGGCGAAACTAGTGTTGCCACTCACGATTCCATCACGCAAACCGCTTCTCACACAAATCACACGCTTTATGAAAGCAGCGATAATCCCTTTATTCTATCAAAGGTACTATTATCGACTGCGCTTGTGGAGATAGCGGACAATACTAACAAATATCGCACAACGCGAGCATTGCTCGATAATGGCAGTCAACACTGTTTTATATCCGAATCTTTATGTAAGAAATTAAATATACCGTTGTAACAGTCCACTGTTCAGGTCATAGGCGTAGGCAATTCAGTCACTCAGTCTACGCAGTCATGTCACATTCAAATACGCTCTAAAACTAGTTCATATATCACACGCTTTAATTGTTTAGTTTTATCGTGCATAACTGCAAACTTACCGTCGCTAGACCGCGATCATAATATTAATATTCCGGATTTTTTTTTTTTGAGGCGAGGGAAAATGACTAACCGATTTACGCACTCTCTGGGCCGTCACTAGGAAACGGCACGAATCCACGGGGGGCGGTAACGCTAGCAATTGTATGCTCTACTTGCGTTCCGTCCGCTATGGACTACACAGAGGAGTGTGGAGACTCCGAGCGATGCCGCACGGGCGAGCAACCTCAATACCCACTAAAAACCCCCTCCTCCCTTCGCGGCCCTGCGCTTTGATGTGAAGGAAAGACTGAGATGTAGAACATAGTTACGCAGCAGTCGATCCAGCGCATAAAGTGCTTGAAGTGTGCCCTGGGAGAACACACTCCACTACGAAACGGGGGTAGTTGTTAAGTCCCTTGCTTTACCTAGTAGCTAAGGGCCCCCATCGTTCCGCATCCTAACTCAGGGAGGGAAGTAATGCGCGTACCTGCCACTCCGGGTGCCGGCTGAAGGCCGGCGACCTCGAGAAGAGACCGTAGCACGCGCCCTAGGACTTCGCTCCCTATCCCTTTCTGCGGCCTCTTTCAGAGACATTACTGCCTCACAAAAAGAAACCGCAGCATCCCAGCGGTCGTCGCTCTGCAACATGGCCGTTACCAAGTCGCCGAGCGATCGGACGGCATTAATATTCCGGTAACCTAACGCTCGCCGATCCCTATTTCTATTCACAAAATAATATAGACTTATTAATAGGTGCCGATAAGTTTTGGGAGTTATTAAATGACGGTCTAGTGCGTCTTCCAAACGGGCCCTATTTGCAGAACACTAAGTTGGGATGACTCATTTCGGGTTCGATTTGTACAAAACACTCGCGCATTAATCGGGTTCAGTGCAATTTCACACACACTTTAGACACACAATTAAAGGCATTTTGGGAAATAGAGGAGATCTCTTTGTCAAATCAACTTATTTTTTGAAGTGAAACTTCTATATAGAGGGGGTCTTACGGATTTTTGGCTCACGAAAAGGTGTCACAGTCACGTGGTCACCGTAACTAATTCTTACATTTTTAAACTCGTGATATCTTTCGAAAGGAATGTCCGAATTGAATAATTCAGCAGCAGTCTTGAATATGAAGTAATTTATTTTGATAAGAATTAATACCAATATAAAAACAAAGAGCCTTTTCTAGCGGCGGCATTTTAATTACATTTTTAAAATAAAAGAACACTTATTGTGGCATAACTATAATAGTTAGACATATGCTGTCGCGACACTTTTTGTAGATAATGATGTGTTCTGCAAAGTCGTAGTACATTATTTCATTCTATCATCAATAGTTTTCGCAGTGCACGCGATTTTAGGTACTTTTTACACCTCGCGTTACATTATTGGAGTTTTAGTAAGGAACCCTAATTTTTTTGTAAATATAATATAGCTTTGTCACCCGGAAATAGTGTACCTTGCCAACAGTGAGAGAATTTTTAAAATCGGTTCAGTAGTTTCAGAGCTTCTCAATGAAAACAAACAATCTACTCTTTCCTCTTAATAATATTAGTCCAGATATTCATATATTTACTTTAAACTTTATTTTATTTCCAAAAATAAAATTACAGCATAAATATGTTTGCGACTAAGACCGAAACTAAGAATAAACTTGTGCCTTCGGTCTCAGCACCTTCCCGTTAAATTTAACCATATTGTAACACATCGACACCTACTAGGAACAACATTGTACTCAGTTCTTGGCAATTTTGAGCTACAATCATATTTACGCTGAGAAAAATCCTCTATTTTTGGCTCTTACCCCTGTATCTGAATTCCTGCGAATTTCAGATTTACAACGTGGAAAAACATTGTAACTAAGGGTCTGTTAATGGGAATAAATTTAATATACAATTTTATTCTTGGACATAGTTTTTTTTTATGGAAAACATTTTCATGGTATCTGTGTCTACATTTTTTTTCATTCTTGAATAACAATCCAGAAAGTCAAACAAAAGATTGTAACTTTAGTTGCAATTATTTTCTCCGTAATAAATCACAGGTTTGGTTGACTAATTCATTTGTTATAATTGACTTACCATGATTTGATTCTGAACCTACCTCCGTCTTTCGAATATTATTTGCTCACAGGTGAAGAAGTGACAATGATACAATAACAAGACAATGTTCTTCAACACCCTTTCGACTAGCGACATGTGGCTACTTTTTAAAAAATTGATAAGTCTGCTACAGAACACTTCTCTTATGATAAGAGATGTTGTCACAGCAC
Source organism: Dendrolimus punctatus (assembly GCA_012273795.1). Classification (NCBI taxonomy): domain Eukaryota; kingdom Metazoa; phylum Arthropoda; class Insecta; order Lepidoptera; family Lasiocampidae; genus Dendrolimus; species Dendrolimus punctatus. The sequence continues at coordinate 23,383,083 of CM022533.1, forward strand.
GCGAAAAAATGCTTTTCTCGAGTAAGTGAGTAAGTTTTCTCCGTTCGCGACCATATTTCTCAAATACCATTAGTAGATTCATATTACGTTAGAAAACGATCATCAAAACTTTATTTGGAAAAAATTAATCTAGAATACGAATGAGCTTTACATATTGCTAATGAAAATGTAGTCAGAGCTTTAAAAGACATTGACACTCTGATTCTGTTGTTACCACTTGCTACGATTTACAACAAATATTGAATATTCCGCAGTCAGAAGTGTCAGCATTTTATTACAAACGAAAACTTGCTACTTACAATTTAACGACATATGACATAGGTAAACATAAAGGATGCTGCTACTTGTGGGACGAGATCTAGGTAAGTATTGTGTAGCTTAAACTATATATATTGTCAAGTTATTAAAAAAAATCTATATTACCAGTAGAAAATACACATAATATAAACACAATCAAAAAACATTTAATTAAATAAATCTAGCATATAATCAGTTTTAAAATGACGATATCGCCAATTTAAGGGCCTGTGTGGCCGAATCGGCCTTTACCGACTGGCTCAAGCACAGAGGCTTCGGGTTCGATTACTGACGTCGTAATTTTCATCAACGATTTTTCCGTTATTGACTGTGGTGTGGGTGTCTGCGATCGGCCCTATAGTGATCCGATGTATATTACCTAAGACACAAGAGTAACTTGCTTAACTTGGGAATATATAGTGTGTCTGTCAGTCTTTAAAAAAAATGCGTGCGTACAAAGTATAGTGCAAGTGAAACTTCTTTTGGCAAATTATAATGCCACATGTTATTTGTAAATATTAATCTTCAAACGAATTGCGTTTCTTCCGCAAAAATTTTACTCTCATGCGCCTAAAGAAGTTTCACTTCGAAAAGCGTATCGCAAGTAATTAAGTACCCACAGTAATGCAGGAATTCAATGGCAATCATGATAATAATAATATAGAGAAATAAATTAGTTATTTCTTAGGCTATGCCCGCACTGAGATTATTTCAGTGTAATTTTTTCCTCAAATTCTATAACATATATAAAATATGATATATCTATTTTTGTGTAGTATATAAAGTATATTATTATAATATTTAGTTTTCACTTATCCTTGGAATGTTTCATATATTTTATTGTCATCACCGCCACTGTTGTCTTAAGGCAAATATCTTATTTTAAGGGGTTGCCTGGAAAAGATCGCTTTAAGCAATAAGGCCGCCCTTTGATGAACATATACTGTGTACCTGGTTTTAAGAACCTATTTTAAATTTTTAGTAAGCAATAAAGTGTTTTCATTCATTCAATAGATCGTCCTCCATTAAACCGCTCGAATTGCGCAAATAATTCTTCACCGGTTAAAATCTCTTGCTACCTTTAGAATAAGTTCCGCATTATATTTAAATTTTGTAGATTGCTACAGCTTCGTTCGGCGCTGTAGACTTAATTCTCTTACAAATTTCATAATTCAGAATAGAATTTGCGTAAAATATGGTAGCTCGATTTCAACTTGTGCGGTTTTCAATTAGTTCTATTGCATTTGCATACAGTCCCCGGATCCATGCCCTGAGCAGTCAATTCAGAGGTCGGCAAATTCAAACTTCGGAGATAATTATACAACTCATCATTAACGCAACTTTTAACCTCTTTCGTTTTTTTTATTGCATGAGTTCAACAGACAGGCAGACGTCCCACTTAATGGAAAGCGGTTACCATCACCTATAGATAATTGCAACACCAAAAGTTTCACAGTCACTTTGTGTTTCTCGTGCTGGCTACACGTACAGTTCGTTATTTCAAATAAACCAGTGGTTCTCAATCGTCTTGTGTGACCCACTGTGCTGTGTATCAACTCATTATACCATGGTTGTTTGTGCAAGATGTGGCGATGATGCGTCTGAAGCCATCCAATGTTCTGTGTGTCTCCATTTCTTCGATTTTGCGTGCTCCGGGATAACTGAAAAGGGTTATCGTAAGCTTGGTGATCGCCAAGCTACTTGGAGGTGTGCAAACTGTAAGAGTGCTGGAGCTCATTTAACTACTACCTCTTCTTCAGCGAATTCTCCAACTGTGTCTCTTGACTCCGTTATGCGTGAGCTGATGAACATCAATTTGAAGCTGGCTCCACTGTCAACTTTGGAGTCTGAGGTGCAATCTCTGCGTAAAGAACTGAGTGATCTGAAGTCTTTGGCTTTAGAGCTCCCTGTCAAAATCCAAACTTTGGAGGAAAGAATTTTAAAGGTTGAAAAAGCTCAAGGGGACTCTATAGAGTTGACCAAATTAGTTCATAAACTTGAAGCTGACCAACACGCATCTGAGCAATGGCTACGAAGTAACAACATCGAAATTAAAGGCGTGCCACTGAGGGACCGTGAAAACCTATTTGATGTAATTACCAAAATCGGAACGAGTATCTTCTACCCAATTGAAAAGCAAAAAATTAACTTTATTCACAGAGTGCCCACTCAGCAGCCTGGTATAAAAAACATAATTGTTTGCTTCATTAACAAGTATGTGAAAGAGGATTTTATCAGTGCTGCTCGTCTGCGCAAAGATCCCCTAACACCGAATGACATTGGCTTAAATGGAGCCGGAAGAATTTTTGTTAACGACCATCTCACTACCAGAAACAAAACGCTATTGTCTAAGGCCAAGGCACTTGCTAAAGAACATAATTATCAATTTATTTGGGTAAAAAACATGAAAATATTTGTTCGAAAAAACAACACTACAAGAAGCTTTGTAGTGATGACCGATTTAGATTTAAAAAAAATTTGTTAATATTTCCAGACTTTTTTCAACTGTTTACATTACTTAAAACGTACATTTTTATTTGTAAACAAATATATTTTCATAAAAGGTTGAGAATCTTAGCCACTAATCTGTTGCAACCGAGTATCTTTTGTTTGCTTGACCAACTTTCCTTTGTTAAAAAATGCTCAAATAATTTTTACTATTATGCTAACGACCACACGTCACTAATCCGCCTTTTGTTATCGAAGTCAGTATTATTGCCCGGGCCTATTGTCTCAACTTACATTTTATTTATTTTCAATGATTTATGTTCTGTAGCTGTCAAAGATGACATATACAATATTATGAATATATCGTGTGAACTTGTGTTGACGTCTTGGTTGGTGTTAGTGTGTAATGATCTTCGGGCCGTTTCTATGATGCACACACACGCATCATTTCGTTGCGATAATTATTTATTTTACTATACGATGAATGTCTATCACAAGTGTTTACTGATAAAGTCTTTGTTTATTGTTGATAATGGGAAAAATACTACAGCATCCTTTAGTTTTTTTAGTCTTATATATTATTATGATATTTCACTTTATTCATCTGAACAAACTCACTGGTTCAGATTATTTCAGACGGAATCTACAAGTGATATTATACTATTATGTGCTCTTATTTCTGTTCATTGTTTTTTAAGTAGCCAAAATAATTACCAATGGCACCATTAATTATTTACTACCAGAATGTACGAGGGCTGCGGACTAAGACTGAGGAATTCTTTAGAAATTTGTCTATAAACAATTACGATATAATTACCTTAACAGAAACATGGTTGATGGATGACATTCTTTCAAGTGAATTATTTGATGACCGTTATTTAGTCTGGCGGCGGGATCGCGACTATTCCTCTATGGGGCAGTCGCGAGGTGGCGGTGTTCTCATAGCGATCCGTCGTGACCTTTCGGCTGTTGAAAACGTCCATTGGCGATCTAGTGCAGAAGATATATGGGTATCATTGTCAGTGAAGCAAAGTCATGACAATTCTGTTGTTCGCATTCACTTATGTACGCTATATCTCTGCAACCAAAGTGTCGGTAATAACTTCTCGATGCAGTTGGATGCTTTTCTTAACAATCTATCAGAGCTAATCTATGCTCACCCAATGGACAAATTTATAATAGCAGGCGACTTCAATATGAGCGTTATTACATGGTCACCCTCAACAGATGGATTATTACCCTCCTCACCCCCTTCTAATATGTTTTGTACTTTTATCGATACCCTTAGTTTATGTAATCTTACTCAGTTCAATTTCATTGTTAACAAGTATGGCAAAATACTTGATCTAGTTCTTTCCAACGACACTCTCTTACTCAATTCTTGCTCAGATCCTTTAGTCCCGGAAGATTCTTACCATCCATCATTGGTTTATTATCTTGATGTTGCTTTTACTAACAAGCTAACGTCACCAAGTCGTATTGTATTTCAGTATGCAAAGGGCAACTACGAGAGCCTCTGCGCCGACCTGGCGACCATCGATTGGAAGAGTATATTAAACAGTGGGAATGTTGACGAAGCTGTGGGAACATTCTATAAGACTTTATACGATATCAGAGATGCCCATATTCCACAGCGACGTAAGAAAGACAGCAAATTTCCTCGTTGGTACAACATTGCTCTTATCAAGTTAATTAAGGAAAAACATAAATATTTTATCAAATATAAGGTTTATGGCAATTTGCGCGATCTGGTCACATTTCAACTTCTACGAGATCGAGTCAATGAAGTTGAGAAAAATTGTTATAAAACATACATAGACAAAATTGAATCTTCCATCAATCTCGATCCCAAATTATTTTGGTCATACATTAAAAGTAAGCGAACTAACTCCAACTATCCTTCGACTATGTCTTATATAGACACAACTTGCGACACGGGTCTAGGAATATGTGAACTTTTCTCTAATTATTTCAAATCTACTTTTCTTAATTCATGTCACTCGAACACTTCATCAATCGATCCCTTTTCACCTCGCTATCCTGACTCCTCATGTGATATTAATTCTATTGAAATTGATCCTGCGATTGTTCGCAAGCATTTAAAATCTCTCGAGTTGAACAAATCTCCTGGGCCAGATCACCTCCCAGCATATTTTATTGTAAAATGTGCTGATCAGTTAACACACCCAATATCTATTCTATTTCAACGCTCTTTAAGTGAAGGTATTGTACCGTTAGTTTGGAAATCGGCATTCATCTCACCCATCCATAAAAAAGGGCCCAAAGACAAAGTAGAAAACTATAGGCCAATTTCCAAGCTTTGTTTAATCGCCAAGATCCTTGAGCGAATAGTTTACAATCAACTATATAAAACTTTGCAACCACATCTCAGCCCTCATCAGCACGGTTTCTTAAAAGGTAGATCTACCGTCACTAATCTTATGCTATTTACTGATTACGTATCTGACAGTTTGGACAGTGGTGTACAATGCGATGCTATTTACACAGATTTTAGCAAAGCTTTTGACAGAATTGACCACATTATATTGTTAGAGAAACTTCTTGTATTAGGTATTAGAGGAGACTTATACCGCTGGTTTTCTTCCTATGTTGCCAATAGGTCCCAAGCAGTTGTTCTTTGTGGTTTCACTTCTTCGTGGATTGAGATCCCGTCAGGAGTCCCTCAAGGATCGCTTTTGGGTCCCCTACTATTTGTTCTATTTATTAACGATATTTATGCCTGTATGCATCATTCTCAATTTCAGCTATTTGCTGACGATATGAAAATTTACAAGTCCATCACTACTTTAGCTGATGCATCACACCTTCAGGATGATATCCTACGTGTATCCGATTATTGTAAACGTAATAAATTAGACTTAAATATATCAAAATGTTCTGTAATTACGTTTACCCGAAAAAGTACGACTATTAATTATCCATATAGTATTAACAATGAGCCTCTAACCAGAGTTACAGGAATATGTGACCTAGGTTTGTACTTAGATAGTCGTCTTACTTATGATCACCATATTGATCATATTGCCAAAAAAGCTTCATCGTCTTTGGGTTTCCTCATTCGCAACGGTAGCTCGTTTAAGGCAATGAAAACCCTCAAAGTTCTTTATTGTGCTTTTGTCCGCAGTCACCTCGAATACGCTAGTCAAATTTGGAATCCATATTACGAAATACATTCCACAAGACTAGAAAGCATTCAAAAAAAATTCACAAGATTTATAAATTTCAAATTTAAATTACCACAGAAAAGTTACGTTGAACGCTGTACTTTATTTCACCTTTTACCTCTCAAAACTAGGAGAAAAATTGCTGATTTACGTTTCTTGGTTAAAATTGCGCAATCCAAAATTGATTGTGCTAATCTCACTGAGAAACTACATTTGTATGTTCCTCCTTCTAATGTTCGCCCTAGGAAATTATTACACACACCATTGACGCGCACAGCTTACCGACGTAATTCGTTTTGTATCAGATCAGCAAACGAATTTAATAAGATAAGTAAGTTGGAAGATATAGACTTAGACTTATTTACTAATAGTGTAGCATTGTTTAGCGCAAAGTTGGTCAAATTCTATTCAAACTCGGATTTATCAGTTTAAGTACCTTATATTTATGTACATTTTATTATTGTTTCTTTGTATAATCTTCTTTCTTTTTTTTTTTCATTTCTTATTTTTACTGTTATCTGTGGAGGCTTATTAATAGCTTCTCTAAATTTATCTTATTTTTAGTTATTATTAATGACAGCTGTTAGCCCCCCAAACAAAATAAAATAAAAATAAAATAAAAAGTGCTACGTCTGGAACCTGGCCGATAATGCCAGAACGCAACTCAAGGTTGTTATAGTGGAATACTCTAGACCAGGGATGGTAGCAATCTAGACGGACAGACACTCTACCGCCTTGCTGTGGGGTTTATAGTCGCCTCTTACAACAGGCCACCCGACCGCAGGAAATTGTATGCCTTCTTCGTTCCTGCACGAATAAATTAAACACATGAATTACTTTTCAGGGGCCCGGAGGCATAGGCTAACAATCATAGACGCACGCGGTCACGCAGTCCATCCAGCAATGATGATGACTAAGGTAAAAGTATAGTTGACCGGGGCGGCATTATTAAGTCCTCGAAAAAAAATAAACTTAGGGGTTATCCAAATACAGATAATGCGGGAAAAAATACGCTTAAAAAATCACGGTGTCACTAGGCCTTTCAATTATGATGCGTCATTTGCCTCGCTGTCCTCTATTTCAAAAAGAGCTACACCCCCCTTCTCCCTTTATAAGATTGAAGCAAGTTGGGGCTTCGCTCTAAGTCATTCAGCAAATATGAACCAGCCCTCAGTATTAAATATTTTAAAGAAAATTAAAATTCTAATAATTTCTATCATAGAATCAAATCTTACGAGTGAAATTGAATACAGTTGTGGCAGATTATAGCAACCCACATATTATAGTTAAATAATTTATTGATACTCATATACAATTATTACTCAGAAAAACCGGCCCGAAACTACATTACATTTGACAAAAACAGTTCAAAACAACTTAAAGATAGAAATTCATCTAAACCATTGGATACAGCCCACTTACCAATATACAGATAATGTTCGACGAATCAATCAATCCAACCTCACATGGAAACAGTGTTCAACTTTTTCATTTTATTTTCACTAAAAAAAGTGCATCTGCTTCAAGAAACCACATTTTTCAAATAGTTTCAGGATCAAATACCAGGCCACTCAGAAAGTATTGCGAAGAAAAGTTTTTATTTATGAGAGACTGGCCAGTAATAATCTATTTTGAAAATACAATTACTTATAACTAAAATAGGTACGTTCCAATTCCATAACTTCCCTTCACATTATTTGCAAACTAATTTAAATTATCGTGTCTCATTGAAAATTTGTTTTTTTTTTACGATTTCAAGTGTCCCTGAAACCGGACGACTCGTACGATAGACTTGAAATGGCATTCATAAATGTAGACACTTCTAAGGCAACCGTGTATTGTTGCTACAATTAATTCAAGCGCGTTTGAATAATTTTGGGGGATGCAGAAAGAAGCGGTCGCCTTTTGACGGCTGATATGCAAGAAAATGTGCTAGCAAACGAATTATGTATCAACGGATGCAGAACGTACTGCAGCATGGATCGGGAATGCCTTTACGATTTTCAACACGTGCATCTTCGCGTGAGGAGGACAGTTTCACGCTGGAACCAGCACGATGTTTAGAAGCAGGCCCGGGTGGAATGATGCCGTGATTTAATTAATAAACTTGAAGCAGGTTCGTAAACACGCCGGTTTACGACATCATCACAGGTGTTGAGTTCTGGATTTAACAATACGATTCAAAAAACGAAGCGCCAGTCGACGGTTTGGGTGTTTCAAAACGAATCCAAGCCTACCAGATTTTGATCTGGAGTTTTTTCAATTTGACTAGCTACTTGGTATCAATTACTTTACGGAACCAAAGAAGCATCAACGCCGAATAGTATAATACCAAAAGCTTTGCAGAAGTTTTCTCTGTTGTAAGCAACAAGCGACCATACAAAAGGCTCCGCGGGCTACTGCTTCACCGCGACAACGCACCCACCGAATCTATGTCAAAATTTTGACCAAGGCTCAGTATTGTATTTGGTGTCTTAAGGGATTGTAAGTAAATTAAAATTTAACTAATAGGCAGTATTTCAGACAAATGAATATTTTACAACAGTTAATAGTTTTGTGAATTCGACCCATTGAAATCAAAGTGTTCTTAGAAAGAATACATTCCACTGCACAAAAGTTCTTAACAGCTTACACACAAGAATGATTTTGCAATAAACCTTCGTTAAATATAAGTCCCTTTTATGTCAATATACAACGTATATTTGTTTTTAAACTCTAGAAATGGTACCAGACAAAACAACACTAGCGCTCATTCTTTTAATGAGGGCTTGTAGTGCGGTCAGGGCAGCTTCCACTCTATCCTTCTAGCGATACTTGGAGCGACCAGTCATTCGGCGATCGGTTGGTCGTTTGCTTGCTTTCTTCATTCCCCGATCCTCCTCCATCCGCTCTACAAGACCAAGCCAACGGAGACGGTGAGATTTTATCTCCCTAATTATGTTGGGCTCGGCCATTTGGTTTTCTATTTCGTAGTTGGTTCTAATCCTCCACATTTCATCTTCTTTTATTAAATAAATGATTTCTCAGCTAAAGTTTTCCCACAGTTTTCCAAAAAAGACATCATCAAACTTATTTGAGCAGGTATCAAATTGGTAATTCCTCTGTTGTTGCAAATGTCCAAAGGCGAAAGTAAACACTTTCCAACAAGTGGGCCGTCACTGTGGCTGCTGTACTTCCGCTATAAACACATTTTTGAGTTACAATACTAGATTATACAAAACAATGTATTCTAGGCTATAAAATCGTGTATACTTGAGCAATAAATTTAAATGTAATAACTGCTAAATATGCAATACAGCGTAAATCTGACACCTGACTACCGGACACTTATCATAATATTCGTGACACTGTTTACATTTTTTCACTGCTTAAGGCTGGGCTACCACGCTACTGACCACAATGTAAGAGATACAAGTTGACAGATTTTATTTATAGCAAATCCCTATTACACAAACCTACATCTACAGTCCGCCTCTCGCACCCCTTAGCCACTTACAGGTACCCATGTTGCCCCCCACTAATCGTGGCATTTTTAGAGGCCCTTGTAGAAAGTCGAATCACCGTCTGCCCATTTTTTCACGTTCCTTGGACATTGCGACAGGCATACGCCATAGTCCCGATTTGTAACACCACTAGCAGTCCATCCCAATAGCCCGGTACCTTTTGTCTTTATTCCGTACAATAGTCCTACACTTACCGGGGCTTGTCCTTTGGCGCATTTTTGTATGGTGTATAATAGAGGGACAATTACAAATTACATATGTCAAGGGGCCTTTATGTGTTGGCCTTCCCATGGCTTCACGCAAGCCCTCCAAAAGTGCCTCGTCGACTGGTCTCGTGACCTCGAACACCCTGCGGCCGGCGGCTTTACGGTGGGTGCAATCAGGCCACAGCTGGAGGAATGGGTCAAACCCTGACCTTCAGGACGACACAGATACTGACCGGACACGGTTGTTTCGATCAGTATCTGTTTCGCATTGTGGGCTGCTTGCCTTCTCCGGATTGTCGACAGTGTGGCGCACCCGATACGGCGTTTCATACGCTTGTGGAGTGCGCTGCCTGGGCGCCGCAGCGGTTCGAACTCGAGACACACGTAGGAGCCGTCAGATCGCTCGGTGACTTGGTAACGGCCATGTTGCAGGGCGACGACCGCTGGGATGCTGCGGTTACTTTTTGTGAGGCAGTAATGTCTCTCAAAGAGCCGCAGAAAGGGATAGGAAGCGAAGTCCTTCAGCGCGTACTACGGTCTCTTCTCGAGGTCGCCGGCCTTCAGCTGGCACCCGGAGAGGCAGGTACGCGCATTACTTCCCTCCCTAAGTTAGGTTCCGGAACGAGGGGGCCCTTAGCTACTAAGTAAAGCAAGGGATTTAACAACTACCCCCGTCTCGAAGTGGAGTGTGCTTTCCCAGGGCACACTTCAAGCACTTTATTGCGCTGGATCGACTGTTGCGTAACTATGTTCTATATCTCAGTCTTTCCAACACACAAAAGCGCAGGGCCGCGTAGGGAGGAGGGGGTTTTTAGTGGGTATTGAGGTTGCTCGCCCGTGCGGCATCACTCGGAGTCTCCACACTCCTCTGTGTAGTCCATAGCGGACGGAACGCAAAATAAAGCATACAATTGCTAGCGTTACCGCCCCCCGTGGATTCGTGCGCCGTTTCCTAGTGACGGCCCAGAGAGTGCGTAAATCGGTTAGACATTTTCCCTCGCCTCAAAAAAAAAGCCCTCCAAAATTCCAGGCCATTTTGATGGCCCGTGGTCTGCAGAGACATACATGGTTTAAACTCTGTTATGTTTCGTATAAAATTTGTTTTTATTATTACCATGTTTGAATCACAATGGTGTATACTACGGTATATGGCCTATTCAAACTGTTCTTTTCTTCGCACGCACGTCAGTTATTCGTCATATCATCAGGCGTAATAAATAATTTTGTCCGCCTTGTAAATATTATAACCACATACGACATTGGTCAAGTTAATGCATAAATGGCATTGCACATTATTTAAAAATAAAATTATTGTAACATTAAATTAAAATAAACAATACCACGACCGCAGAGCATTTAAATAAATAATAATTATACGATATAAAATATTACAAGCCCAACCACTCCGCCGGATTAATAAATTATTAAATACATCATATGAATAGACAGCAAATACATATTCTAGTGACCAGTGAAATGCACTGAGGAGCAGAGGAGCCGCTGCTATCCATTTTTTCATCAAACAGGTACGTGCGTGCTCTTTCTTCCCACTACCTTTCGAAATTATCCTATTCTTCTTTTCTCTGTTGGACACAGTTCGCATATCCTTAAATCCAACGCCGCCGCTACAATAGTCTAAGTACATCATAACATATTTTTACAACCTAGGGGCCGACAAAAATAAATTCATACCTGCATATCTGTTAAAGCACATTTGAATTAATAGCGAAGCAATATTTTTAATTGTAACGTAAGTGATTTCCCAATGACTACACTTATTTATGACGGATTTTCTGTGGTTACGTTCATGAGATATGACGTATTTCAAATTTTTGCATCGGTGAAGAAAAAGAAACTTCGTTGAATAAAACTACTTTTTACTGAAAAGTGACCGAAACGTGGGAATATTAAAAATAAAAACAAAATACCGGCGCTTAAAACTGTTAAAACGTAGTTGTACCTACTATGTGTACTGATTGCGAAAATTTAACAAAATGCTAAAACTTTTTTATTTTGTATAATAATTATATTTCCTAACAAGATTAGTTCAGAAAAATTCTAAGAAGGATTTTTGATAATCCTGTTGGAATTTTACCGAAATATGATTTTAAAGAAAAAGGAAACGCAAAAGGGTTAATAAAATCACCAATATTATATGGAACATAATTTATTTCAAACTATTATTGTAGGAAAAAATAATACAATACAGAAAGGTTGGAGCGCGAAGGCAAAAATTGGTAATACAAATTTATTAGATATATATACACTACACTTTAAATTTGTATATGAATTTCCGAAAACCTTTAAACAATCGATATCTACTACTGGACTTGGCCTTTCAATTTTACAAATACAGGTCCTCCGATTTCAGTCAACGGTAACTACATAAATTGTCTTTCCACCAGGTTGGCGTCCTACAGTACGTTTGCGGTGTTGCGGTGTTGCTGTCGCCATTCCGGCGTGCTGATTTTGTGAGCATCTTGGCACTTGGACACGGAGAGCTTACTCTAAAACGTCTATTATCTTTAGTTTTCCTTTTTAGAACTTTTTAAATATTTAAGTGCATTTTTCATTGTATGTATGTCATTCCTCTATCTACAATTTCTTTGACTCTTTCGGGCTGATCGGACGAAAACTTACGACTAAAAGGCGTTTGAGAGTAAGGCCCCTGTTACGGATATCCTCATTTGATTTTACCTATAAGAAAAGCCTAAGATGGCTCGATCGCTCTCTAGCTTACTGAGCGACTTTAAATTTGTCGAGTAATTCTACTATACCTATACCAATTCTCGGCACCGTACATCATAAGCAGTAGAACGCACTGCTGAAAGATATTCGTCTTCAAGGATTGCGGGACATTCGACCCTAAGAATTTACGTAACTTTTCAAAATGTGTAACAGCCCAACTGAATGTTCCTAAAAAGACTTCCCTTTTGAAGTTGTGCATAATCTTTAAATAGGACTTCTGTCTTATTTAGGTTCATGTCGTGATAACTCGGAAGGATTCGTTTAATTGGTTTAGAATTTCTATCAGTTTGTGAGGAAATCTTATAAAAATGACAGTATCGTGAGCGAAGCAAAAGAGAGATGTGCTCGCCATTCTAGTCCCAAGCCAAGATGTCCCACATTACGTTAAAGAAATTTCAAGGGTATAACATCCTTTTATTTTACTTCGCGATGCAGAAAATAGATTCTTAGAGCCTTACAATCTTTACAGAACAGAATCATCAGCAATCAATATGTCATGTTTGCTGAAACACCAAAATAGCCAAGACTTAAGACGAAGCCGTGGACTTTCTCCCTTTCTCTCTATCCTATTAAACGATATGAATGTGGTCGGTCCCGAAGATCATCCTATTTCAGTGGCCGGAACTTTTACACTGCAATCGTTCTGTAGTTATTCAACTTTACTATCGTTATTATTGGAAAATAAAACCACAGCACTCTTGCTCCACGCCTGTCAGGTAGCATCCCAATGGATGTTAACACTACATACAATAAATTCGAAACAAAGCCCCTCTAGGTTATTCTCCTTTGCGCGCCTTTCAAAGTGACGCTTTCGGTGTTTCACGAACAATTCATAAAATTCAATTGCTATCATAATTTTCGTTGTTTAATATTACTAGTACTTAATAGAATACGACCAACAGCTATTTGTACTAGATGGCTTTATGGTTAATAATTTTCATACTGTTCAGAGTAACTTAAGGTGTAGTTTGCGGCGGTGTCAATACAAGTTTTTTTATTGCAAAGATGGCAAAAAGGCAGACAGAATAGTAGATGGAAAGCGGTTACCTTCGCCTATGGACATTGGTTACACCAAAGGTTGCCACTCTTTAAACGGACCCTGAAACCTGGCCATCAAATGGCAATGTCTAGAGTACTGATGGTACATACGAGCATAAAGTCTTACCGCAGGATATAATTTCCTTCTGATAAAGATGGAATAGAGGAGGCTGGCTACGGGGAGGGGGATTTGTTCCGCTCCCGCTAAAGGAGGACCAGTTTGACCTCGTAGGGAATGGGTTCTCACTTACCATCAGGGCATCGAGATGCCGCTCCCCTAGGACGCGTTACAGACCGTCCCACACCATAAGGGCCAAATATTCACCGGAGGTCAATAAGAAGTTCCCCGGCAGTGGATGAGGTAGTCGGGCCGCCGTCTGTCAGGACCAATGGTGACTAGGCCATATATACCCGTGTCCCTGGCATTAAGGGCGTAATCCAGCATTACTCGTATCATGTCGATCGATGTTCGACCGACATATTAAAATAAAGAATTGAAAACCTCCACCTTTTTTGAAGTCAATAAAAATTATGGCAGACATTGCGCGGAATAATTCGAAGAGAAATATTCATCTCTCTCTCTCTCTCTCCAAGTTCTTTTGTAAATCTACGTGTACTAACTGCTTATAGAACAACGCCATCTGGTTGAAATAGATGTCAATCGGATCCATCTATACCTCAAACGATGCATATGCGAAATAGCAACCACTTATAACCTAGACTAGTTGTCCTATAACAACAGTATTTCTTATTCATAGAGTTAGTGTGATTTTGAACGCTTCTTTATAGTTCTACAAGAAGGATTAAATTTAAACTGAATTTTATATGAATAAGACCGGAAGCATATAAGTGGGGACAGAAACAGACGGGACGACTGCACATGTGATATTTTTTAAATCAGGGTAAAAATTCAAAAAGAAATGTCAGGAACACGTGCTCAAAAACAATCCATCGAATAACTTTTCATATATAACTACGAGAAGACGTTTTTAGGATTCGATAATTTTTTTAGGATCCTGTAGACAAATCTCAAAAACAGTTTGTTTGCCATTAGCGCAGAACCCTTCATTCTAAACATTTAATAATGTCTCTCTTCACACAAGACCCCATACAGTTGCTACTTCACACACGAAATATATAATACTTTCTAGCGATACTAAATACCTAACATTGTTTACAAATAAATATGATTGTATGGATAAATACGAGTAGACTTTTGCCAGGTGGTAGGGTGTTCATGCAACATAATATACGGTCTAAGTAGCGTCGATATAAGTGCCGGCGCGCGGGGCGCCGCACACTGCATCCGTGACCTTGATCGAGTAAAGACCTGTCACTTTCCGACGGAGCTAATAAGACGGTGATAACACGTGCATCTATTTCGGTTAAATATATAATATCGGATAATAATTGGTGTGATTCCAAGAACAGTTGGTGATAATCGGTACCGGTGAGTGTTCTCAAGGACAGTGGTGAACCGCGACGCGTGCGTGTTCTTCGGGAGTGATAATTCAGAGACCGGCCCAAACTTCCACTTCTCCAGTAAGTGATAGACCATAAGTATATTATATGTTGCCAGGAAATTCAAACAACGGATTCCGACAAGCAGGAACTTGCCTATACTTACAGTCCGCTGGGCTAGCCATAGCCCGAACATAGGGTATTTGCCCGACTGGATGGCTACCACCCCTGGTATAGAGTATGTCGCCATAACAACCCTTAGTTGTGTTCCGGCATAAGTGACCAGGCTCCAGTCTCCTTCAAGAGAGCAGCAGCGCATTAGTAGTACCTTTGGTGTTACAAATGTCCATAGGCGATGGTAACCGCTATCCATCAAGTGGGCCGTCTGCCTGTCTGCTGAACTCCTACAATAAAAAAAAAAATACTTTAAGAGATGTTTAATTTACTTATAAATGTTTTAGTCTCAACGCATGCCATTTGATATCGATGCATGGAAGGTACAACAACCGGATGACTGCCACTCGCACGACTAGAGATCGGCTCATCGAGATAAGCTGTATTGTATGTACATTACCTCACTAGAGGTCGCTATGACTGACCCCTCAGTTATGGGTCTAGAGCCACATTTACACTTACATTAGTTAAAAAGCTAGTTAACTTGTAAAACTGGCAAAAAGTTCTTATCGTTGTTTGGACATGCATCTACTACAAACTAACTCAAGTTGTACAGACACACGCGCTTTTCAATGTCAGTGAAACTGTAACAATATTGAATTGAAGGGAATTTCAATTGAAATCCCCAAGATACTAGTCGACTTAGTTTAACTCGCTTCTTAACTAATCCGAATGTTAATCAGACTTGACGACTGGAATTATTTCTTATATGTTACTCGAACACTTGCCAGCAACGGCATCGGTTGAATTCTCTTGTACGGCAAATGAATATAGGCATCGGGAATGAGTTAACAACTTTGGCCATTTTTAAGAGGTATCCTCTCAAATCAGAGTATCAGAGCAGCGGGAAGTGGGAGTGGGCGTTGTTGTGGATCGCGGCCGCGAGGCCCGCGTGCAGCGCGTGCGCGTGCGCGGGCGCCGGCAGGAGGGACAGCGTCCGGGCCTCCGCGCCCTCCGCGCCCTCCGCGCCCTCCGCGCCCGTGTACCTCGCCACTCGGGCCATGGCCGCTGCACTTATCTATGACAAACGAAATACACCCACGACCGTTTACAATAAATTGTCAAATGATTTTAAAACTACTAAAAATATCGAGTATTTTGATCTGAACATATTTTTTGTTACAGGTAAAGATATTTATGTTAACACGTGATGTCAGTGGTTACGCCACCTGGCGGTAAAAGGTCATCCTCCCCCGATCCCTGCTCACCCCCGCGCGCGTGCAATCGACAGTGCCGCTATTAGGGAGATGAGAGGGAGCCTTCAGCAGCTGCCATATCCAGGCAACCTAGATTCCATTTCATTACAGTCCAGTAATGTCCGCCGCACCAGTCACACTAGGGAGGGAGGAGTCTTACGAAGGTGACAAACGGTGCCAAGCACGGGGGAGGTGGAAATAGGGTCAAACAATCATGAAATTCGTGGTCGGCCCCTTATTTATTGTGCATTTTTTTTTCATTGATTTCACCAAGTTGCCTTACCAATTTTACCGCACGTTCTATAATGTGGTGCTTAAGTTAACTTACGAATGACATATAGAGGCTTCGCAAATGCATATTTAGAGAAAATTTGTTGAAAGAAATATTAATTACTAGCGACCCGCCCCGGCTTCGCACGGGTGCAATGCGGCCCGCTCCGACTTCGCACGGGCATCACTACATAGAAACCTCTAAAATTAGCAATGTTGCCTTAGTATATGATGCATGTGTTATACATATAAACCTTCCTCTTGAATCACTCTATCTATTGGAAAAAACCACATCAAAATTCGTTGGGTAGTTTTAAAGATTTAAGCGCACATAGGGATATAGGGACAGAAAAGGCGACTTTGTTTTATACTATGTAGTGATGATGATAGTGATTAGGTGTATCCAATAAAAGTAAGCTATAAGCTTTGAAACGCACCTGATAGTCGTCGTCTTCATCGAGCGCCCGCGATTCGGAGACCTTCGGCTGGCGCTTTTGTGTCACGTAGAGCTATAATTTCAACATTCACTTGTGTTTATTTTACTACGCTGTTACTTGTTATGTAGTATACAAAGGGACCTTCAAGGCTGATTTGCAACTTGCATTAGTTAAGAAGCGAGTTAACATCAAATACTGGCGAGTTAATACCTAATTATCATTTGGACACTTTATAAGTTAAATGGTAAGTTGACACTTAAGTAGATGTTTGTCCAACCTTGGATAAGGGCTTGTCAGTTTCGCAAGTTAACTCGCCAATTTGGTCACTTAACTCGCTTTTTGACTTTTTTGCTGCATCTACATTACGTGACTTTCTCCGAATGCGACTTGCTTATATCGCTAAAATATAACACCATTAATGATTAGCATTACATTAGTGTGTACTCTGTATATGTAATTATGTCGCATCTCAAATAACGCATTAAACTCTTAACTACATCCACGTGACACAGTCCCTAACAATAACGTTATACCAGGTGTAGAGTTGCATCAGAGAAAACTAAATTGGAGAATTATTATTAGTAGGCAGTACTCACCTCGATGACTCGACCTTGGAACGGGGCCAACTTGCAACATTTGAAGTCAATCATTTCTACTATCCGCTCCGTTCCTGGATCAGCCACTACTAGGAACTGTAGACAAACAATATATGTATCATATATAGGAGACATTCAAATACCGACGGTGACGCCCAGAAACTAAATTCAATGAGTCACGTGGCTAACTTGATCTCTCGTGGTTAAAATCTAAACGATTGTCAAAAATGTAAATAATAACTGCCGCCCATAAACTATCCACTGCTGGACTTGGGCCTCACGTTTATATAGGAACGGACAGCATACCCACCACGCTTATCTAAAGCAGATTGGCGAGTGCGACACATCGGTTACCTCGATGTGCAGGTTCCATCGCGATGTTTTATTTGACGATGGGAGTCAGTAAGTTGTTCGGCGCTTTCGCCACGGTTAAAAATCAAATGCATTTGTGCTGCGCTGGACGCGCGGAGAAGAAGGCTATTGTTTGTAGTGAACTTATAACAGGCTAATTGAGACGAGAAACGTATCTTGTGCGGTCGATTCGAATCTAGAGCTTGAGTTTGAGAAGTAGTGGTTTTGGACAGGAAGAAGCTTTATTATTATGCTATTATCATGGGAAAAATATTTAAAATAGAAAATGTTATTTTTCTTTCATGGTGTTGTTAAAGAAATTTGTAACACCAAACGTGCTGCAAATGCACTGTCGCTCTCTAAAGGAACACTGGAACCTGGCCATCAATGCCGGAACACAACTCAAGGTTCTTATGGCGGCATATTGCCAATTTTACGGGATTCGAAATTAAATGTTGAATAATACACACGATGCACATAGTTTACCTTATGGGTGAGAAGCAGTTGCAGGGGTGCATCGTCGAGCAGCACTTGGAAGCCGGACAAGGCGGTCAGCTCCGCCAGCTTGAAGGTCCACCGGACGCAGTCGCGGCGCCAGCCGGCCGCCGCGCGCGCCTCCGCCGCCGGCCGCGACGAGCGCGGCTGCGTTCCAATACGGAAGCGAATAAGGCGGCGAAGGAGAGGAATACGACCACTTTTAGTGGGTTTTGCGGTGGCTCACCGCGATTAATAGAGGGTCAGTATACAGTGCGTACAGTTTAAAATATATATATAATTATATTAAATACGATCCTCAAAAACACTCTTCATTCAAGGTAGGTCCACTGTTACGAATCTAATACTACTCAATGACTATTTAACCCTAAATATGGACAGGGGGAGCCAAATCGATGTCATCTACACTGACTATAGCAAGGCATTTG
>CM022533.1:23406915-23503263 GCA_012273795.1 Dendrolimus punctatus
TCCACCCCAGGCTGTAATGCAATTATTTAAGATTAATTGTCCCAGAGTATAATACACTGTTTTTAAAATTTCAATACCAACAACATTCCTAAGTGATTTGAAAACAAAAATCAGTTTACGCACACGAGAAATTAACGCTTGTATTTGTGGTTTCCAATTCAATGTATTGTCAATTAAGACGCCTAAGTACCTTATAAAATCTACTCGGCTTAGTGGAGAACATGTACAAATAACAGACCGATCAAAATTACAATTATGAGCAAGAATTATTAAGGACACAGAAGGCAATAGAGAGATGTTAGGGGCAAAAGGTACAAATTTAGTTTTATCAACATTTAATGTTAGTAGGTTATTTGAAAGCCACAGCATAACAGTATGCATAGCAGTCTCGGCGTTGTTAGCCACTGCATCCCAAGAGCTACCACTAACTAATAAAGCCGTGTCGTTTGCATAACTTAAAATTTTGCAATTAGGTATAGTTAATTGACACAGGTTGTTCACATATATTAAAAATAATGTGGGTCCGAGGACACTGCCTTGAGGTACGCCAAAATTTGCAAATCTTGGCTAACATAATCACCAATTTTGACATACTGAGACCTAGAGCTCAAGTAACTTTTAAAGATTTCCAAAACTAATCCTCTAATGCCAATCAAGTTAAGTTTATTCACAAGGATAGGGACAGAGACAGTTTCGAAAGCTTTGGATAAATCCAGAAATATTCTAATTGATTTGCGATTCAGATTTAGTTCTTTAACAACAGAATCACAGAGCTTCAAAACAGCATCTTCAGTTGAACAGCCCCTACGAAAGCCATATTGGTTTTCGGCAAGAATGTTGTTAATGCTCAAGAACTCCATGAGTCTACTGTTCAGGATTTTCAAGATTTTTTCCAAAATTTTAGAAAAAGTTGATAGAATCGCAATAGGTCTATAATTGTTAACACTATCCCTAGCACCACCCTTGTGAATAGAATAGATAACCGCTTTCTTAAAAACCTTAGGGAAAACTCCTGAAGCAAAACATAAATTAATGATATACGTAATAATAGGAATCAGAACATGGCGTGCGGCTTTGACAAAAGAAGATGAAATTAAATCTCAACCAGGAGCACAGCTTTTCAAGTCTAAGATAATTTGTTCAACCTCACCATTATCCATATTTAAAAGAGCCATAGAATAAAGTTGTGAATAACATAAATAAGATAAATTAGTTGAATTTAGTGAAGCGACAAGTGCGATACGAAGGAGTTGGAAGAAGAGTCTGATAGAAGACACTGACGAGTATAATGGTGATTTAAGTGACAAGTTGAGTGGTCAGTTAGTGAAGGAGGAGTGTAACGTAGTTCGAGGAGTGTAATATCGGAGGTGAGCACTGTAGTAGCAGGAGGTGGTCTACGCAATATCGGCGATGATATTGTGAGCGAGACGACTTATCGTCGGGACAGTGTATCGTTAGTCGTGCGTATAGAGACAAATACACTTTTACGATTGTAATGATATAATTGATATGAAAGATATTTTATACCGGCGCCGAGTATCGCCGCGGACAGGTAGTGGACGGTGAGCGCGTGCGCGAGGCGCTCCGGCGACGTGACCGCGTCGCGCAACTCGAACGCGCTCAGCCGCAGCGGGCTCTGGTCCAGCGCTATGTACATGCGGACCTGGTGACGATAATCACTACGCTTGACATCCTCTTTGTTTCTTATTGTTATTCTCAGCGTCTGTCATTGTCAACATTGCAATTTTCTTTTTTCACGTTTCTATATTTTATGATAGCATTTATGTAGTAAAAATGTTAGCAGTATTATTTCTTATACTCGTACAAGCAAAGGTAGAATTTAAGGGGACGAACATTTTCATTCCGCGACTATACATACAGTTTTACACGATTCTGTTCGGCAGTTTCCGTCTGCGCACAAAAGTGCACATTGGTTTTTAGGTATGTTACGCTTGCATGATACATACACCATATCACACTACTGAAACTGGTCTACTGCACAGTTGTATCGGGAGGAATGTATATTGCTGTTATTGTGTAAAAAAAGAAAAATATAACCCTCTTCCTTGCAATATGAAAACGAGGCGAGAAATCAGTGGTATTTGAAATAGGCCTTAAACGGTAGACGCTCACAGCAGTGTGCAGGGTCAGGTTCAAGTCGAGCGGGTGTATGCGCAGCGTGCGCAGGCGCAGCGGCGCACGGAGCGCGCGCTCGTCGGCGTGCGCGTGCGCGTGCGCGGCGTCGCCGGCGGCCGGCGCGGGCGCCGCGAGCCGCCACAGCCGCGCCAGCGCCGTCACGTACGCGTCCTCCACGTACAGCGCCAGCGGGCCCACCCGGACCTCCACTTCGGTCAATTCTGTTTTCATACGGGAGAATAGAACACATTGTTCCAAAGTCAAGTACCACGCAATGCGACGCGGGTAAAATAGGTACTTCAATTTTAAAAAAATGAATTCCACCTTTGACCAATACATTTGTCTCACTTTAATACTATAGAGAAAATGAAACGAAAAAACGTAGTTCTAATTTTCAGCACCATTTCATATTAACATTATATTGACATTTATGTTTGTTCATTACCTACTTATTGTACTGTTTACTCGTAAATGTGTCTGAGGTTGTTGGTTTTTATAAAAGAGTAGACGTCGGTACTGTTTGTTGGATCGGTGGTGACAAGAGCCGACTTTAAGGATACCTTTATAGCGGTGGCCCATGACGGTCCAGCTGTCGTGGTGGGCCGTGAGGAGCACCCGCGCCCCGCCCTGCCTGCTGGCGAACGCCTCCCCCTCGCAGAAGAGGCTCCAAAGCGGCGGCCACCGGTCAGCCGCCAACGGCTCGGCCCTAGTACTAGCGACAACGGCGAAATCGTATTGACCGCTTTCGTATTGCAAGTTATCGATTTGAATATCCGCGATCGATAATACCGTTCTTGTTTTCTGAAAAAGACAATGAAAATCTCTCTCAGAATGAATCGTACAAGTTGTTTCACGAGACACGAGAGATTTCAAAGAAACATTCGGACGTGAGCCGGACGCGTGTGTGGGCAAGGATATTCCCACATAAATAATTTAAAATATAATCAAATATATTCTATAATTTGTGGCCAGCGCCACATCACTCCCCTCCAGAGACCGTGCTACGGGCGAAGGTGTAGTGGAAGTTTAACTCTTCTTCCACATCTTGTCCTCTTCTCCTCAACGGGCGGTGAGTTAGGTGCGGCTGTTACACCGGGAGTCTCGTCAGACCGATTAGGACTCTGGACAGTATTGGGAGGCAATTCATTTAACAGATATGCTGGCTTCAGTCTGTCTATTGATACTGCCTTCTCTTTATTGTTGACCAAAATTTTAAAGGTTTTGTCACTCCTTCTCAAAACTTTATGTGGGCCTGTATAAACTGGTTGCAAGGCACCACGCAAGGAATCGTCTCTCAAGTAAACATGTGATGAAGTTGTCAGATCCTTGAAAATGAATATTGGCTTCTGGCTATGCCTCGAAGCACAACGGGGCTGGACTGTCGCTGCGAATTGTCTTAATCTAGCTGCAAAGTCTGTTATGTCCGTTGTAGTACATGGTCTGGCTTCAAAGAACTCTCCAGGTAATCTGAGAGTTTCGCCGTAAACTAATTCAGCTGGCGATGCTTGGAGGTCTTCCTTAATAGTGTTTCGAACTCCCAGAAGAACTAGAGGCAAAATTTCGGTCCACGAACTATTGTTGTGGCAAACAATGGCGGATTTCAGTTGCCTATGGAAACGCTCTACCAATCCGTTGCATGCCGGATGGTAGGCAGTGGTAGTTCTGTGTTTATAACCAGCAAACTTGGATAAAAATTTGAAAAGAGCAGATTCAAATTGAACACCTCTATCGGTTACAATTTCTAGGGGGCACCCAAATCGTGCAATCCATCCAGATAGGAAAGCTTTACCAACCGTCTCTGCAGTTATGCCAATCAGAGGTATGGCTTCAGGCCATCTGGTAAACCTGTCTACTGCAGTCAGACAGTAGCGGAATCCTTCTGAAATTGGTAATGGGCCAACGAGGTCTATGTGCACGTGTAAAAATCTAGCGCGCGGGATTTTAAATGACCCAACAGGTGAAGATACGTGTCTAGTTATCTTCGAAACCTGACAGGCATGACACGATCTTGTCCATTCGCGACTATCTTTCTGGATACTTGGCCAAACATAACGTTTAGAAATTAACTTCGCTGTAGCATTTGGTCCAGGATGGCTGAGTGAATGGAGACTGTCAAAAATTCGCTTTCTTAATTCTCGCGGAATGTAAGGACGTGCGACATTGGTGGTGTAGTCACAGTAGAAATCTGCTGTTGAACCAGGAATAGACGTCTTTATCAATTTTAATGAAGTACCTGTAAGAAGTTGGGGTAGTTCTGGATCGGTAGTCTGCGATTCAGCGATGGTTACTAAATCTACAGGTTGTGACAATGCATCGACTGTTACTCGCGATAGGGTATCCGCTACCACATTATCTTTGCCTGATATGTGTTGTAAATCTGTAGTAAATTGAGATATGTAATCTAGATATCTAAATTGTCTAGGAGTACAATTATCTTTTCTAGTTTCAAAAGCGAAGATGATTGGCTTGTGGTCTGTAAAAACAGTAAAATGTCTAGCTTCAAGCATGTGACGGAAGTACTTGATAGATTGGTAAATGGATAGTAATTCTCTGTCATAAGGTGAGTACATTTTTTGTGATGGACTTAACTTCTTGGAGAAGAATGCCAAGGGTTGCCACATGTTGTCTTTGTACTGTTGGAGAACTGCGCCAATAGCAAAATCTGAAGCATCTGTTACTAAAGACAATCTTGCGTGAATATCAGGGTAGGCTAAAAGAGTGGCATCGCAAAGACTTTGTTTGCATCTCTCAAAAGCTTCAAGAGTGCCATCTACAATATTGACGCGGTCTGAGCCTTTTACTGATCCTGTGAGCAAGTTATTTAAAGGAGCTTGAATTTCTGCCGCTTTAGGTATGAAACGTCTGTAGAAGTTTATCATGCCCAAAAAACGTCTTAGCTCTTTGACTGTAATTGGTACTGGAAAATTCTTTACAGCTTGAACTTTAGTCTCTAATGGTTTTACGCCTTCGGCAGATACAGTATAGCCAAGGAAAGTAGCTTGAGATACACCAAATGTACATTTTGCTATATTTATGACAATGTTGTATTCTCGAAATCGAGTGCAAAGTTGTCTAAGATGCTGCTCGTGTGTAATAGAATCTTTTGAAAATATCAAAAAGTCGTCTATATATCCGTAACAAAAGTCTAGTCCTCGAATAATCTCGTCTACAAATCTTTGGAATGTTTGTGCTGCATTTCTTAAACCAAACGTCATATAAGGAAATTCATAAAGTCCGAAAGGTGTACTTATTGCTGTTTTGCATATGTCCTCTTCCGCAACTCTAATTTGGTTATATGCCTTAACAAGATCTATTGTCGAGAATACTGAGCATCCTGAGATTTCGTGTGCAAAGTCATGAATGTGACGGATGGGGTATCTATCTGGCACAGTGCGGGCATTAAGTCTTCGGTAGTCACCGCATGGCCGCCATCCGTTGTTTTTCTTAGGTACTAAGTGTAACGGCGATGACCAGGGGCTGTCTGAAGGTCTTGTAGTTCCAGACTTCAACATGAGCTCAAATTCTTGCTTTGCTATTTTCAGCTTATCAGGAGCAAGCCTTCGAGGGTTACAGAAGACTGGTGGTCCTGGTGTTGTTTTAATGTGATGTACTGTATTATGGGATGGTAAGCGCTGAGTATCTGGATATGGACGAATAATTTCAGGAAAGTCGCGAAGAATATGCTGAAATGCTGTATCATCTGCCATTGTCTTCACCGAAGATATCGAAGCAGATGATGATGCTGACACGGCTGCTGCCGTTAATGTTGTGGTGTTGTCTATAAGGCGCTTGTTTCGTACGTCAACAATTAGGCCATAGTATGACAAGAAATCGACGCCGATGATAGCCTTCGTGACATCTGCCACGACAAACTGCCAGGTAAATTCACGACGAAGTCCTAAATTTAGTTTTAAGTCGATAAATCCATAGGTATGTATAGTGCTTCCATTCGCTGCATACAGTAGGTAGTCTGCTAAAGGTCGTTTTGTTCATACAGCGCTTCTAGGGTAGACACAGAGATCGCTGCCAGTATCAACAAGAAACTGTGTCTTACTTGAACGATCGGTAACGAATAGGCGACCTGCTATGGCTGAGCAATCGTAAGTCGCCATTACCGACTGCTCTGCTCGTTTCCCTGAGCAAAGTCGCAAGGCTTAATGCACTTCCTGGCTTTTTCCTTGAATTTAGCATGGTAGAAGCATAGTGGAAAACGTTTATAATTTGACACCGACCTTGTTTGGCTTCGCTGTCTCCTGCTCTCTCTAGATGAGGATCGAGAGCGCAATCTGTTGTCGCAGATATGCGTGAGTGCGTCAACACGCCTGGTTAGTTCTGCTACCTGTTTAACTAACACGTCTAAGGTGGATCCAGGTGATTGGGATAGCGCAGCAGTCTGAGTATTAGAGCTGACTATATCCAGAACTGTATCGGCAAGATCGGCTAAGCTGCTCAGATCAGCGTGTGGCTGTGAAACAATTGCAGTCTGAATATGGGTGGGGAGGCGGCTCGTCCATATAGTCTTTAGAAATTCCTCGGGAACCTCTGGACCAGCTAGCTGTCGGAGATGACGCAAAAACTGCGAAGGGCGGCGGTCGCCCATCTCCTCATGGGTCAATAATTGCCTGACCTCTTTTTCACGAGATTGGCATAGTCTTTTTACCAACTCTGTCTTAAGCGTATCATATTTGGAGTGCGCTGGAGGTGATACAATAATGTCAGTTACCTCGGCCGCAAAACGATGTTCCAACTGGGAGATGACGAAGTGAAATTTCGTCTTGTCGTCTGAAATTCCAGAAAGGATGAAGTGGCTTTCGGCTTGCGCAAACCAAACGGCAGGATTTTCTGGCCAAAAGGGTGGTAGACGTACGCCAACTCGAAAAACATCGGATGTAGATTCATCGGATGCCTCCGCATTATTGCCGTTTGTTGTCATAATTTTTAATAATATCTATTAATTACGAAAAACTGTGTTCTACGGTGGTCACCAGATGTGGGCAAGGATATTCCCACATAAAAAATAATTTATTCATAAAAATTAAATAAAACTCCAATTGTTTGTTGAAAAAGCAATGACAAAGTCAAGGCTAACTTTTTATTAATATTTAAAAATATTCATTGTGGCCAGCGCCACACGTGTATCTATGCTTTGCATAGTTGACCAAATATTTCGACAGCGGGGAAAATCGTTTGCCATTGACAAAAAGTACTGCCTTCATCCCTCTGATCAGGCAACTCCAAGCATACTTTCATTCACATATTTATCTCATATTCTGCGGCGACTGCTAAATTATGACAAGAACAAAATAAAGATTACGTTACACTAAATTTGTGAATATATTGTGTTTTTTATGTATAGCGTCGTATTTTTGAAGTCAATAAATCTTTTTTTAGCGCCACCTAGCGGGTCTAATTGTGAATTTAAACCGTTCCCGGACCACTCAAAAACTGTTTTTTTACAACCTGGGTTATATTATTGTAGTGTACTAGGGATCCCTAATTTTTTCTACTAATAAATATGGCCTATATGAAGCTAGGATTATGTAGCATTCTAATGGTAAAGAATTTTTGAGATCGATCCAGTAGTTTCTGAATTTATACATTACAAACATACAAAAATCCAAGTGTTTCCTTTTTATAATACTAGTGTAGACTAGCTGAACCGGCAAAATGTAAAAGACTTGCTATATAATACATAGATCACCTCAGGATCAGAGATGAGCAGCGTCGCGGCGCGGTCCACGTGCAGGGCCAGCAGCGGGAGCGCGTCGGCCGCAGCGGCCACCTCCACCGCCACGCCGGCCACCACGCAGCGGAGCCGCTCTGCGACATTCACACGTCACAAATGTATACCAAACCAAATATGAAGCTGTAAGCGACGTAATCATTACCTGCACTGCCAGCGTCGCGAACAACAGAAGCAACGTCGCACGATGCGACGTCACTTGGCGCTTTCGACTCGGCTGATTCGATGTCTACAATCAAATATTATGGCTCTAATTTATATCAAGAATAACAACACTTTATAAAGCACATGTACATATGACCTCAATTAAAATCTGAATTAGTAAACTAGTTAGTCAACTTGCAATCCCTGATATAGTAGATAGTAAGGCAAATGTAAAAACGGTAAGATATAGGAAAAGGCCATTAGGCAATTTAAGGAACATCTAAAATTAGATATTATTTTAAATTAATCGTATAAACAGACGCTTGAAATGGAGACTATACAAGATACCTACCCATAAAACTTCATAAGCACAAGCAAACACACACACCGCCTCACAATTGACGGGCTACTAGAATCGATGAATTACTGTCTTTTCAGTGTATAAGTTTGAAATAAATAAATACAAAATGACAAAGAGGTGATATGTACATCAACTTTAATTAAGCTGATTTCTGCTCCATGATCATCACAGCAGTGGGGGATATTGTATCATTTTTGGCAGCGTGAGGCTGCAGGGTCGCCGTGGGCTGAGCCACGTCCGATGTTGATGATGTTAAAGTGGGGTGGAAAGTCACTTGGGACAGGTCTGAAGGGCGGGCCGTGGACCTCTCTAGCACTGTGGAGTGTGTACGGCATATTATAGATCCACAATAGCGGTGGTCGGTGGCCATATTTTGACTAAAAGTCTCCATTACTACGTAAATAGTTAGTAGGCCGAGGAGAATAACACCAACACAATTACTTGCGGCTGGGAAAGGTGACAAAACAACCCACATCCAAGTGGTAGGACATTTACCCGTCTGGATTGCTACCACCCCTTGTTTAGATTACTCCACCGTAAGAACATTGAGTTGTGTTCTGGCTTTAGTGGCAAGCTTCCAATCTTCCTTTAGAGAGCGGCAGCACATTGATAGAACCTTTGGAGTGACAAATGTCCATTAGAGGATGATAGCAGCTTTCCATCAGATGGGCCGTCTGGCTGTCAGCCAAACTTATGCAACAAAAAAACGGCAAAACGAAATGTTGCAGTAAAATATTAGTATCAAAATCTAAAATATACCACAGACTAGCTAGGGAATACAATGCAATGCACCATGTTCTCTATGACATTTCATAATGTACACTAGCTCCCCATATGTCAGAGTGACATTGACAATTGACAGGTATAAATTGCCACTGCCACCGACTTTAGACCTGTATGGTTCGCTGTTTACATTGCAATAAGTGTAGCATCAATTAGGTGATCTTATGAAATATATTATGCCTACACACTGAACCTTGGCCAAGTCACACAAAATATACTTCTAGACAAAGTGAATTTTATAATAATCTGAACTTACACTTATCATCTCCGCTCGTTCTCTCCAAGGGAGTACTCTGATCTCGCTGTAAAATGTAATAATGTAATGGCATAAATGTAAGTCGAAAAATATAACACTACCAATAATAACAATGACTCATACAAAGTAAAATTAATTATTGTTATGTCGAAGACATCTTACGAGTGGAAGGTTGGTGCACCGTGGTGCACCAAATCCACACGCGTCTAAAAGGTCTGTCGCATATTTCACTTATTTATAACGTCTATTTTTGAAAAATATAAATTTGAAAGCTGCGGTAGCTTAGTGACATGAGCACACGTTTCAACTTCAAAAGCATTCACCATTTCGGCATTCCTCTGACCTAATGTGCCTGCGTATTATTGCAATTATCACATGCTAATGGCAAAGGAAAAATATCGTGATGTAACCTGCACATCGAGACAACCCCTGTGTCAAACGTGCCAGGCGTGGCGGGTATACTGTTCATTCCCTCACAATGCGAAGCCCGAGCCCAGCAGTGGGATGTTTATAGGCTGTTATTATTAATGACGCCTCCACCATCGGACCGAAATCAGGAATCGCTTGTCGCATGTATGGAATCTGACTTGCCCAGGTCGGCGTGTGGCCAATGTAGTCTGGAAACTTACCTCATCGCCCAAAGCAGATTGAATCAATATATCCGAGTCGAAAGCTTTGAACAAACGACGCCGAATGTCACTTGCCGATATGTCATGCTGAAAAGTAATACATTTATAACAGTAAAACCTGAATCTTAGTCTATAAAAAAAACAACAATAATTTTGGAAAACAGTAAGTTTTGAGAAAAAAGTCAGTTAAATGTTATTTTTTTTTGTTTAATAGTTTGTAACACCAAGGGCGCTGCTGTTCTCTAAAGAGAGACCGATGACCGAGAGGGATGTTCTCGTGTCGAGCTGTCGGAGGCACCTGATCGACGTCCTGCAGCTCCAGGTGCGTGGAGTGGGGGTGCGTGCGCACGCACAGCTTGAGCGTGGCGCCGCCAGGCAGCTGCAGCAGCTGCTCCCCGTCCGTGGCGGCCACGGGCGCGGACCACTCGGCCTGCGCGCCTCCTGTCCGCCAGGTCAAACGAATCGTCATAGAATCGTCATTAAAGTCAAGTGAGGATAATACAGAGTCTTAGTGCGCCTTCACGCTCGACAGTACACTGCGGATTGAATCCATTATTATAGCAAAATACCAGCACACACTAAATCCGCCCTCATCATAATTCCGCCCCTAATTCATATACACGACATCAGCTCAAAATATCATCAACACACCAACGTCACCTCGGCATCATCTACGTGCATCATACATATCATCATCTCTTAAACCACAAGTGAGTCCACTTTTCCTTGTACCCATCCTTACACCGATCCTTACACCTTTCCACCTGGCCTCGGCCAGGACAATAATATGCTATAATCTATAATATGAGGTGTGTAAGAATGGGCCCGTGTGGCGCTCTGTTGTTCGTGCCAACCCCGCAAGGGACCTGGCGTGAAGTTATGTATGTATAATATAGAATTCAAATCATGCCGTGTCTGTACATTGAAACCAACTGGATTAGAATATATGTACAATTGAAATCTACGTTACTTTTTTATTCCGCACGCATTTTTGTGGGAATTATTTAAAATGGCTAAATTTAGTAAAAATAAAATAAAATATTTGAAGGTTAAAAAAACTTCTAAAAGTTCACATTTCAAAAGAACACAATATTGAAGCGGAGGCGATATATTGAATAGATAACTGTTATATCAAGATAAGAAATAAAGAGCTTACCTGCAGCCTTGGCGAAAATGAGGAACGGGAGGGAGGGCTTCGAAGATGCCGTCGTTTGCGGGGGATACCTGGCGCAGTGCGCCGGGGTGCTGTAGTGCGTCGCACTTTGAGGCTCGACTATGCACCACCACCTCGTGCCGGAGCACTCCGGCACCGCCTAAGCCCAATAACCATTTTAAAAAGAAACGCTTCACAACATAGAACCAGTGTTTATAACACACTAGCTCTAGGTCCAATTGTGAACCACCTCGGAAACCTTCTCTGGCTCATGCACAACAACTTTGCTAAAGATAACCACATGATCAAATGTAAAGAACATACAGACAAACATTAATTTTTATAGATATGAAGAAGAAGAAGATGTCATACCGTAATGCTACCAATGCACACATTTGCCGATAGCCTGATGATGTCACGCGTCCATGGGCAGTAGGGTTGACAAAAAAGGTTACATAAATACTTGTTGCAATAGATTTATTATTGCATATACTTTACATAAATATATTAACAAAAGTAATACAATAATATGATAATAAGTAGTCATCGGCAGACCTTCTGCGCAAAGCTTATAAGATAAGACTGTTAACTTACTCGTCCAATTTGAAAACTGCCCTGCGATTCGTTTTGCCACTTGTCCGTTGAAGTTTCACTTTTACTCTGTGTCCCAGCGGACATTTAAATTACACAAAATTACTCGACGAAATAAGCACATCCCATTTTTAACATAACATACCGCAACTTTGGAAGACGAGGGCTCGTCCCCGGCGTGGAGCGGTTGCGCGACGGCCAGCGGGCCCTTGGTGCGGTTGTGCACCACGAACTGCGGACAGGGGTCTCTCGCCACCACCACCATCAGCCTGCCCTCGTGCTTGCTCTGCGTCACCACCACTGGCACCTGGTCGAAATTTATTATCATATAGTCCACATATAATTATATTAAAAAGAAACCTATACCATTAGTATTTTAAATGTCGCACGCTAATTGCAATATTTATTCATTAAAATCTGTAAATTAAAGTAATTAAATAAAAAAATAATTTTACCATTACATGCATATTCCGTACTGCGTTAGTATTAAATATTTTTGGAATAATCTATTAATTTTCATATATTCCGATCAGATCGCAAACGCTTTCCAACGAGTAATAACATCTTTTCAACTCAATATATTCAACACATTGCGTATTTCCTTTCAAATAAACAAATTGCAAAAGCTGAGCGGAACTTAAAACCTAAACGGAATATGTAAGGTCTTTTGTAAGCTTTTGACTAATACACACAATGAAATTACGTTTAACGGTTTTAAATGCGGTATATTATTTGATTTTTATTTCGACAAACGAATATGTCAATGAATAATGTTGAAATTGTCGTTAAATTTACACATAAAATAGTATAATAGTACTCACAGACAGTTTGCTAGCGTCGGTCAAGGCGATCGCTCGGCGCGCGGGCGCCGCGCCGAGCCGCACCGGCACCGGCGCCGGCGCCGGCCGCGTGCCCCCCGGAAGAGCGACCGAAAGGAACGTGCCGAGCTCCGACGGGTCGCCGCCGCGCCACCGGCCGACCACCCAAAACTTGCACAACGCGACGCCTCGTACACTGCCAAGAGGGAGATGGCACGTCAACATCTATCTATAGACGTAAATAAGCTGTATATCGTTGTTTTATGATAGAAAAGAGAGAAAATCTCCTACCTTCCTTCTTTAGTCGGTGACACTACTTTGAAGGACTTTGGTCTGAGGAAAAGCTCTTCGTCTAAATCATTCGGCATGGCGACAGCGGAGACCTGTGCAAAATTATTTTTTTAAAAATACAGTTTTTCAATATGTATAACTAAAGTTAAGGACTTTTAAAAGGGCATGAAAAAGGCTCACTTCTATAGGTGGAAAAGAAAACTAGAAAGAAGACGTATTATTTTCGTTGTCGATCATTGCAATTTGGCAACCAATTGTGTCTAAATATAATACATTACAAATGATATAGGCACTATAGAGGCATCATTCGGAATCTATCAAATTGATTTTAGTAATTGCCTCAGATATCGATAAACATATAATTAAATGATATATGTAGCTTATTTATGGTCGGTTCGTATATCTTACTTATACCGTGCAGGAGCGGAGAAAGAACACAATTTCGTGCGTCAGGGCGGCCTTTCGAGGCGACCGAATAACCCGCAGCCAGGTGGTACGGCATTTGCTCGTGTGGATGACCACCAGCCCCGGTCCAGGGTAGTGCTTCCAGTCTCCGTGCAGAGTACGGCAGCACAAGATGTTCATAGGCGATGGGAACCGCTTTCCATCAGGTGAGTGCAATAAAAAAATCGCACCGAACGTTTATTTCGCCTTAAACATGCTCCGGCACAGCGTTAGCTTTCAGAGCTCACCTCCAAAATCGCATATGTCCTAAGACCCCAAATATGTGGGTAACCTTAAACAATTACTATAATGTAAAAATATATAATTTATACTGTAAACAACTTTAAGATATCTCAAGTATTGAACTTTCAAATCATGGATATTATATATATATAACTAACTACAAGTTTTATTAATTGCTGTCCCCAGGTGAGTAAAATATTAATTAATATAATGTCGCATTCATATAGAAAATTGTCAAATAAACTAAAAATCATCAGAATTAAATTAACTAAAATAAAAAGAAAAGTATACGTCCCTCATAATGATGAGGTACTCTTGTATGAAATATCTTTTATAGGAGGCAACTCGCCTTATTGTTATTTTATAACATACCAATATATCAGTATCCAGACGATTGATGAGGACGTATGTAGAGCTCACTCCTAACACGTTGATACTTTCCTTTATCTCGTAGTACATCGTTAAAAGCGCCACCTAAAAGAGGCAACTTTAGATATCAATAAAATATAATACTTGAGAAAATATCTATTTTCATGTCGAGATGACCATTTTCTAATTATATGACGTTATATACCGAATTTTTTTGCTAAGAGAGAAAAATTACTACCACTTTTTTATTTAATGAAATAATTTTAACACTATCCAGTTTTGATTTTCGAGTATAAGATAATTATAATAATCATTTTTCATTTAAGGTCACAATTTGCTAAAGCTTTCCTTGCAGACTCTAGTAAAGTACTGATAAATTTCGGAGTAATAAAACAAGACTAACATTTAAATGATCCAACACAGTCATGAATAAATTAAAAATTACGCTTGTGTTCCGTTGTGTCCGCCGCAAGTGGGTGGCCACCTTCTGGTGGTGAGTCGTTTGACCATATGGATGGCCACCACCCCTGGTCTAGAATATGCCACGGGCGACGGTAACCTGTCTGCTGTAATATCAAATTCTTATCCGTTAACCGAAACGTTAGTTCTCGCAAGACATAATTTATAAAGGACCACCTTTGTGCTCTATAAGCTGCGTGGAAGGCGTAACGAAGAAAAGAAATGTGTTCACCTTGTGGTTGCACTGTATGGCGAAGTGGGCGGGTCTGTCCAAGGCGAGGTGGCCGGGAGGCGGCGCCCCGTACCTGCCCGGCTCCTCGGCGCAGAGCTGCAGCTGCCCGCTGACGAACGTCTCCCTTCCCATTTCCACAGACATGAAGAACGGTTTCTTCACAATCAACGATCGTTCATTACGCGTTATAATAACTACTATACTTCAATATATAGAAACACACCTTCATTAACTAAATTATTTCAATAACAAATGTGTGACTATATATCTCTCGCTCCCCTAGTCGAATTTAGCCGACTTTACCCGAACGAGCATTCATGCATCAATACCCGCAAAATGAAGTGCTCGAGGCGCCTAAATGACTTTTCACTGAAATAAATAAATGTTATATTTGCGTTTCCGTGCAATTCACGGAGCGAACCGACATCGTTCACTTGCCTTGCTCTTGGTCAAGCTATTCGGACAGGGCAGATCGGTTTCCAACATGTAAATAATCTATATTCGCAAAAGCGAAAGGCATATTGTGCATTCTTGGCTGTCTCGCTTACACGATTAGTTATAAGCGAGACAGAGCAATACATCATTCCCATATATTTTCTTCTTTGTTGAGGGGATAAAATCAAAGGGATTTGAATATAATCGAAAGCTGCCCACTGTGATATTGATAAGAGTCGTTCCATGTTAAGTGGTGTGCCTACCTCGAGCAGAGTGGAGGGTGGGGACACGGCCGAGCCCGGCTCCAGCCTGCAGAGCGGCGCCGCGTCGTCGGCGCGCAGCGTCAGCGCCACGGGCGCCGCGTTGCAGAGCAGCGCGGCCGGGCACAGCTGCACCTCCAGGCTGCAGCCGCCGCCGGCGCGCACCGCGCGGTAGCGCACCTGGCGGATCACCATCCCAACGGGGAAACAATATCAACTACAAATATATTATCAAGTAAAGAGTTATCATCTGCTATTCTGCGTCAACTCACAGTGACGTCACACCTGGGCTGCAGTAAGGCCGGCTGCCACTGGCCCCCCCAATGCTTGGACACGATCGAGTAAGGCCACGTCGATGCCGCGTTACGTCCAGACAGCGCCAACCTATATTAATTATCAACATGATATAGATATATAGATAAAATAAACAAACACCTAATAAATAAAATTAATTAACTAGAAAGATATACAATCGTATATCTTTTTAGTTAATCGCAAATAAGATTTGTAATTATAAAAGACAAAAGGAAAAGAAAATATAAAAAGAATTAACACCGGCTTCTTATTTGCGGTCAGCCGTCCGGCTAACCGCAAATAAGAAATTGTGTGCAAAACTGTATAGTTTTTTCTTAGATTATATTAGATACAGTAATAAATATTACTTACGATAATTTTTTGGAATCTCGTAGCCATCTTTGAAAAGAGTCAGTTGTATGGTGAAAACTTACCATAGTAATAGGTCATCGACGACTTGCTCGATAGAAGCTATCGGTGTGCGTTTGTCGAACACAGAAGTGTCGGTGACGCCGTAGTGAAGGGGGACCGCTTCCCGCGTCACGGGGCATTCTATGTTCCTGCCACCAACGACATTCTCATCTCATCATACCGTGAAATGCGACATTTGACGTCATCGAATGAGGTGTTCATTCCGTCCTGTCTCATTGCGGAGGTAGCAAACAGTTTCGGCTCTTCAGTAGCCGTGATCACAGGAGACAGCTTAGAACAGTCAAATCGTGTGTACTAGTCGCGAAAACTCAACAGAAATACAATTACTTTTCGAAGAATTAACGGAGTTGTAGCAAACGGACCCTGCTCAATAATACAGATATATTTGATGAGATGAGAGTCTTCACCTGTATTGGAATGACAGAGTGTGCCTGGCGGCGGTGGTGCCCGGCGCCAACAGGTGCGTGCTAGTCCCGCGCCCCGGCGCCGTCTGTGTCCGGGCCGGAGGACTCGTTTGCTCCGGGCCCGACTCCGGCGATGACAGCCCCGTGTTTGTCGCTATTAACACCTGAAATCGTTATAGCCGTTGTTTGGGTTTCACGTAAAAATTACTGGGCCGATTTTGATGCGATTTTCGCTGATAAACAGCTCTGCGTTACTTTATATCCCGGGAGTGGTTTCAAGTTGTTAGGACACGTATAAATTAGCTTATTCCATCCCAAGTGGAGAAAGACACAGGCCTATCCCAGTAATATTATAAATAGGCAAAAGTAAAAAGTAATTAATCTCTTGAACTAATCAACCGAATTATAAATTCTTTCGTTAGTAGAAAGCTACATTATTCCTGAATGACATCAGAGGCTATATTTGATTGTGATGAATAATAATTCTTAAATACGTTATTTGATATGCAACCTTGTTAATGACGTTAAATAGTGAACGATTTGAATAAGACGCGTTCGCTTGCAATTGACTCACACCGTCACTCACACTCATTGATGAAACCCACTTTGAAGGAATCAATAGAGGACAGTCAAATCGACTGTGTGTGATCAATGTCCTATTTCAACGAGTTCATTTACTGACAGAATAATAATACGGGACAGCTTGTATCCACTAGCCCAGTATTCAGCTCGTTCTGTCATCAGAACGAAAGAGAAAACATTCCCACTCCAGCTTTGGTCCGATGCACATGTCGCAGTAACGCTCAGGGTGGCTAATTATTGTGCAAAAAAATGAGACTTCATTAAATCGGCTATTAACTGAGATAGTTTTAATAAACTTTCAGAACACTTTAAAAACTGTTAGTGTGACTTGTTAACTGTGAAATGAATAGAAGTGGTTTGAACTTACGTCAATGTCAAGTGGCAAGTGCGAGTGCAGCACGTAGAGGGGCCAAACGGTGGCAAGTATCCGTCCGTCGGTGCGCCCGCGCACCACTCGGCACCACACCGACATGTATGGCACTTCGCCTTCACTCGGCACTACAACCACAAATAGGATATAGGGGGGGAGCTACCTATCACCAGGGGTGGTACGGTTTGGCATCTCCATTGAAATCCCTGGCCGACCCTCGAACGTACCTACATTGTCCGGGCTGTGGGCTCTACATAAGCGAGATACCTCCAGCCCGAGCAGATTTACGGGCTGCCTCCTCCTTTGCTAGTTGGAGAACTCCGACCGACTCCTATGAGACATCCTTTAGGACAAACTTCCAGACGGATAGTTTATGAGAAGGCATTTTATAAAAAAACAGTTTACACTTGAATTTCAGCAATTTCTTAAATTGTACATAAATGTATAGATATATTTTTAAGGCTCACCTTTAACCAACCACGGGACATTCTCTTTGGGGCATTCCTTCAGTGGTATATCACCAGACCAGCCAGTGTCGTGAGTCGTAAACTTTATTCTACAAAATAGTAAATAATATTCATAAATAGACTGCGTATAGAATATTTAAACGAAAATGAAACAACTGTTAGTACAGTACGCGCATGCATGAGTGTGGACAGCGGCAGAGAGAGAGAGAGAGAGCAACACTCTACCCTGTTCGTATCACTTTTGAAACTCATAGTGTTCTATATAAAGGCGTGTATGAGTTTCTAACACGCACTTAAGTATTGTACACTTTTTTTTCACAACATATAATTCCGCTCGGCAGTTTTCGTTTGTGCAGAAGAGTGCAGACCGGTTTCCAACACGTATATAATTTATGGCGGAGTGTTGCTTGCTATGCAGTCTTTGCTTTCTTGCGCTTCCACGATTCGTA
Source organism: Dendrolimus punctatus (assembly GCA_012273795.1). Taxonomy (NCBI): domain Eukaryota; kingdom Metazoa; phylum Arthropoda; class Insecta; order Lepidoptera; family Lasiocampidae; genus Dendrolimus; species Dendrolimus punctatus. Next base: position 23,425,261 of record CM022533.1, read on the forward strand.
CACTGTCGCGCGTTACTAAAATTGGTCAACTGCGCAGATACATCGGGAATCATTAGTTGTGTAAAACTGTAAATTTTACTTCAATCCTAATCGAGGACAAAGGAAGTACAACAAAAGGTTTGGACGTTTGACTTTAGGCTTCGAGGCGGAATGGAGGGAACAATAAGGACATATTGCCGTCTGAAACGAAGAGGTATCGATATCAGTTTAAAATATAAATACATACTTGAGAACCATTTCGCAATCTGTGCCACAGACGACGCTCCTTCCCACGGTCTCCGAGTCTAGTTCACCGGAGCAGACGGTACGCCACAAATTCGAGTCAGAGCAACGGGCACGCACCTAAAGTGTTATTCGATTTTTACAGTTTCAGGCAAGGTTAGCAAATAATAGAACCCTTATGTACCCGTTACACCTGGATTAATTTTAGTGTCTCTGACCAGGTGCTTCTTTTAAATCGTTATTACATAAATGGGGTTTTGTCACTTTGTGATAATGTCACCCCGTCCAATGTTACAATCATTTCTTATTCCTTAAACATAACTGAACGAGCACTCTGCCGCGACGCCTCGGCCCGGACACACTCCGCCAACACGTGATAGATATCTTCAATTATTTGGCAATCAGAGCAACCTGATGAATTAGAAACCTTCATCGTATATTTGAACTTGTTTGAAGGAATGTGCCCGGAGCGAAGTCTTAGTAGAGCTACAATACTTTTCCTGTCCAATTCTAGTCACAGTGCTTACAACGTTAAAATATAACGTCGTTATTTAAAGCTACGTTTTAATGGATTTCAGTGCGGTATTTTGTTTGATTCTTTTCGATAACTTTGTCTTCCGTGATGACGACTACTGAAAAGTGTCGTGAAAAAAAGTAGAAACAAAAGTTCAGTTGTTAAACTTCAACTAACTCTGTCTGAATGGGCCGACCTTATATATTCGCGAAACAGACATAAAGCACCAATAAACATGAATCACAAACCAAATTCTAAAAGTTGTAAGTTTAATCCGAAACAACATGGCTTCTGCGATCTTGAATTTGAACAATAAAGAGGTTTACGTCTTACTCGAAGGCTGGCCCAAAAACAAAGAGATTAGCCATAGAAAATAGATGTTTAATTGTTTGTTGAATACTTAAAATGATCGCAAACAAGTGACAATTAAGACAACCATAAAAAGAGTTCCAAGGAGTTTGAACGCTGACCTTATACAACAAGTTGAACCTCAGCATGTTAGCCAAGGCGAGCCTGCCGGCCAGGTGCAGCGACCGCCTCGCGCCCTCCTCCTCGACCCTCGTGTAGAGGAACACGCCAGCCCCCGGAGACTGCTTACCACCACCGAGGGCGTCGGCATCCTCTAGCCGCACACGGTTCGTGCCGGTAGAGAATGCTATGCCTTACGCAAAGGAAAACAACAGCACAATCAGCAAATAAGTATTTGTCTATCTGAGGCTTTTTCAAATAGAACTTACTCGACGACCAATGCCAGTCAGTGGTCGGGCCGGCGAGAGCGAAGCGCAGCCTCCTCGCGGCGTCGGGGCTGCGCCATCTGAACACCACAAGCCAATCTATGTACAGGTTTTGGTAGGCTGTACAGTACTATACGCAGATGTAGTCAAGGGTTTCACTACATCTGCGGTTATATGAGATGCAAAATTCGTTCATCGACAAACAATTATTACGTTAATTCGTCGTAAAATTAACATTGACAGATAATGTTAAATTGATGGCTGTTCCGATTGATGTTATGGCAACTTTTCCGTATTAATAGTAATGTTACTCATTGACAGTTGACATCTGGAACGCCCCGGAATAAAAATCAAATCAATTACCGCCCAAAACCGTTAAAATGTAATTTTATTATGTGTACTGATCACAAAACCCTAAGAAAATAATAAACACTAATGTAACTAAGAGACTAGATATTTGATCATAGCCACTAACATTAACGCAGCTGGAGCAGGGGCATTAGAAGTACGAGTTTGAGACGCGAGTGCGTTACTCATAAGATACGACGGTGTTTTTAAATAGTTGGACTACAGTAGACAGGCTGGGGAACCACCTGACGGAAAGTGGTTACTTGGTCTCAATGCATTTGGAACCTCGAAAGAGGGCCTGGAATCTGACCACCAATGCCGAAACACAACTCAAGGTTGTAAATCAGGGGTAGGAGCCATCCCTTTCTCCGTTCCTGATAATGAATTTAGAAGAACAAGTATTGACCTGTAAGCCAATCTGGCACCAGGTCCCAGGGGCACGACCTCGTCGGTGTCCTGTTGGCCGACCCTGAGGGCGGCCGCGCAGCTGTTGTGGACCCAGAGGGACACCCTGCCCTCGAGGGCGGTGGCCGTCGCGGCCGCAACTTCTCGCCTCGTCTGCATCTTCTCGGGAACTTCGAAGCTCGACGCTGACACCGAACTTTTAATGTACTGAAAATATTACGTGTGTTTTTATTTACTTTTCTTTTGGAAAAGAGCGTTAACCTCAGGTGAAAGACCTATTTGCGCATTCGAACGACTAGCGCTCGCGCGCCAAACTATCTCATGCCTAAATATGTCATTTTCATTTCTTTTGTCTATTAAGAGTACATAGCCATTTAAAAGTAATTGATTATGTAGTAATTAAAATTCTAATTTAATTTAATTTAAAATTAAAGATTTAGGATTAAGCCCTGAAAGCCTACTTAAACAATTCACCTTTATATAAAATTCTAATACTAATCTGTTGTCACTGAACTCCTCCTAAGCCCCTGGACCGAACTCGATAAAGTTTTTTGTGTGTTCGAATGGGTCCTCGGTTGGTTTAAATTGATATGATATATTTGAATGGAACACTTACTTCATCGAAAGCAGCCATCCAATCGGTGGCGAGGGAGTGCAAAGTACGCAGCCTCGGCACGTGTAGCGCCACGCGCACTTTGCTCGCCGCGACGCGTGTGCGTGTGCGTGTGCGTGGATCCGCACACAGAGGTCCCTCGGTCGCAGCCACGCCCCACTGGAAACGGAACTCATCCACCAGCTGCTCCATTGTGCCCGTCGCACAATCCATTATATCTGCCCTGAGGAAAAATTCTATTCACAATATACCATAAGACTTTATTGGTGGCTGCTAATAGAGTCCTATGTTGTATTGTTTAGAACATTTGTTCCAAGTGATGCCACTGCCTATTATTCACGTTTATAGTATATCCAGTATCAGTCCCAATTCTATTCAGCCTCAATAGACAAGCGGCATTAGCGCTTAACGAATAGAATAGAGAATGTAGAGGAATTACATTTTGTTACGTTAAGTATTATATTATTATTTATTTATTTAAACAATGTCTAATCATATCAATCATAATACTAACTTAGATATTTATTATCAAAATGTACGAGGACTTCGCACGAAAAGTTTAATTTTGTTTAACAATATGCTGTCGAATGACTATGACATTTTATTATTTACTGAAACATGGTTACAAGATGATATTTTTAATAATGAACTATGCGATGACAGATACGAGGTGTTCAGATGTGACCGTGGCCTGTCTCATACGGGTAAGAAAACTGGTGGGGGAGTCATGATATGTGCACAGCGACAACTAGCCGCGTCTGGACTTATTCACGTGATTACGAGTCTTTGTGCATTACGCTGCCAGCACGAGCCTTACGCTCAACAGTTAATTTACACATTATTCTTGTTTACATACCCCCTGACTCTCCAGACTTACCAGTTAGGCTCGATCATTTTAGAGAGTGCATTACTCAGTACGTTTGTTTGTATCCTACAGATCATTTTGTTATAGTTGGGGATTTTAACTTACCATTTGTAAAATGGAATAGTAATACTTACAGTACTTTATTACATGCGTCTAGTTCTGCACTGTCTGAGTCGTCAACAGCTTTCTTAGATTTTTTAAGTTATACAGGTTTTTATCAGTACAACTATATTAAGAACCACGCCCATAACACTTTGGACCTCTGTTTCAGTAACTTACCATTAAATATTGCAAACTGCGATAACCCCGTTATTAAGGAGGATCTCTATCATCCCGCCCTTATTGTAAGTGTGCTTGATTTAGGCATTCATCTACTCAAATAACGTACTCAAAGCCGTTTTAATTTTTACAAATGTGATTATAATGCTATTAACTCCTACCTATGTAAGACCAGCTGGAGCGATTTATTATTAGGTAAATCTACTGACGACGCAGTTGATACTTTTTATGATAAGCTTCATGAATGTATTCTTCTCCATGTTCCTATTTCCGTTGTCAAGCCCAATCCCAAATACCCCGTTTGGCATAGTACTGGACTTATAAAACTCATACGTGAAAAATCCAAATTACACAGTAGGTGGAAAAGGTTTGGCAATCCTCGTGATTATTATGAGTATTCTATGTTAAGAGATAGACAAAAACATATAATTAAGAAATGTTACAATAATTTCATAAATAATTCTAGTAAATTAATACAACATTCACCAAAATATTTTTGGAAATATGTAAAATCAAAAAGGGGTGGGTCTAATTATCCTAATAACTTTAATGTGGGGAAGGAAAACTTTTCGGATGGTCAGTCGATATGTAGTGCATTCAATAGATTTTTTAAGAGTGTATTTATCCATCCAACAGTCCCTAACTCGAACATTAAGCCGCACATTCAGGGAAGGAACTCAAATAATTATAACTTTGAAGCAATTTCAAACCTTAACGTAAACGAAGAATTGGTACTCCAACTACTAAAGGCACTCGATAAAAATAAGGGTCCAGGAGCCGATGGAATTCCTCCCATGTTTCTCGTGTCCTGTGCTAAGAGTCTTAGTGTACCTATCTCTATGCTGTTTCGCCTGTCTTTAAAAGAATGTGTGTTCCCAACCTTATGGAAGAAAGCACAAATCATTCCGATACATAAAAAGCGTTCACGATCCTCAATCGATAATTACCGCCCTATTTCGATACTTGGTACCATTGCAAAATTGTTTGAAAAAGTTATATATACACATATTTACCCAATAATCGCTCGGAACATTCCTAACAGGCAACATGGTTTCTACAAAGGTCGCTCTACCACGTCTAACCTTGCTATTTTTTCAGACTACATTCATAATAATATGGAGAACGGTGGACAGGTAGACGTGATCTATACAGATTTTGAAAAAGCTTTTGACCGTGTCGATCACTTTATCTTACTTCATAAGTTGGAGTACCTTGGTATCCAAGGAGACTTGCTAAGATGGGTGGAATCCTATTTGACCAATCGTTCCCAAATAGTTGTTATGGGTGGCTTTAAATCTGATTGTGCTTGGGTTCCATCAGGTGTACCTCAAGGATCACATTTAGGTCCTCTTTTCTATAATGCATATATTTTCGACATTTATTATTGTTTTGATAGTTCTCTTCATTTATTATATGCTGATGATAAGAAAATTTATATGCGTATTAACAATATCGATGATTGTAATCTTATACAAAAAGATCTTAATACTTTATATGAATACTATGCAATGAATAGAATCAATGTAAATGTAAAAAAGTGTCAAACTATAACTTTCACTTGTAGAAAAAACCCTGTTTTATATCCATATCATTTTAATGGAGGTAAAATTGATAGAACTGATGTAGTGAGAGATCTTGGAGTTTATTTTGACTCCAAAATGGTTATGGCGCACCATGTCAACACTATAACTAATAAAGCATTTCGAAATCTTGGTTTTATCATGCGTACTTGTATGCCGTTCACTATTGTGCATGAAAGTAGTGTACTTCGCTTATGTGCGTAGCATTTTAGAAGAGAGACTGCAGTCCCATCTGGAATCCGCACTATCGCATATATTCTAATCGTATTGAGAGAATTCAGCAGAAGTTTCTAAGACATTTGGACTATAAACTACAGGGCGGTCATAACACTTATGAACAGAGGTGTTTGTCATATAGGCTTCTTAACTTGGAACAACGCCGAGTTTTGCTTGACATGGGTTTGCTGTATGACATTATGCATAGTCGTTTCGATTGTCCTGCAATAACGCAAAGAATGTCATATTGTGCCCCAATGCGTCGGACGAGACACACACAATTGCTGTATACTGCATGCCACAGCACTAACTACGGACAGAACTCAGTTTTCTCTAGAATTGGCGATACCTATAATCGTAATTTCAACGATATTGATCCTTTTTTGGGAACAAAGACTATATTCTTGAGAAAGGTATTATTACAGAGTCTGCTTGATAAAGGCTGATGATATCTGTGTACCTATGACATTTACAAAATTCTTATTTTTTAATTAATTAATTAATAACTAATTTATCTATATATGTAATTGTATATTCTATCACAAATATATAATATTATATTGTTTGGATTTTCACATAAGTATTGTATTATATATTACACATTTTATTTATATGACTAGTTTTTACGCATGTTGTGGTCTCCAGTAACTGAAGGAGCACATTGATTTAAAGTGTAAGGTTATTTATATTTACAAATTGTTATGTGTATCCTTTGTTGGAGATTGTAATAAATAAATAAATAAATGATCATATCATCCTATTGTGTTCCGGCATTAGCAACCAAGTTCCAGTTTTCTTATAGAGAGCAGCGTGTCTGATGTAACGCTACCTACCTACCATCGACACTATGTAAACAAATCGAAAGTAATCGATATGAAAATATGAACGACGACACAATATTTTGAATTGAACTTACGCCAAAGTGGCATCGGCGAGGGTGAGAGAGCCCGCAGGGGAGCCCAGTTGGGCGTGGGCGGCCACGTCGCGCCCGAGCAGCGACAGCACGCGGTGGCCGCGCATCAGGGGCCGCGACACGTAGTAGCCCTCCAGCGCCCTCACTTCACTGCGTACATCATACAACACGATACAGTCACAACAAAAGAGCCTGAGATCTGAGATCATACACACATTGTATATGTGCAAGCTAAGCTACGCCGCTTGGCGATATTCAGAGGTTATGTACCCCGCGGCGTTATCGGACTCCAGAATAGAAAGAGCACACATAACAAAATTACAACTAAATTGATTCAATTTAACTGACCTAGATAAAAATGGTATTGAGTTGTGTGCGTGTATTTCTAAAGCAGCCACACGCACAACGACGCGTGTGAGTGGAAGTTGGCGTGGAGCGAAATAAGAGTCCACGCGCAGCACGCCCGCCACTTGTTCGGCTGTGACGCCACACACATGTCTGGCGCCAGTCGCTTCCGGTTCATCTGTTATCTACAAAATTGAGTTTCTTTTACATGTATGCCTTATTATCTATTTATTATATGTACCAGCTTTGAGAAGTATATATGCGGTAAGCTTCAATGATATGATAAGAAACAGTGTGATAAGGGATCATTGTGGATTGAAAGAAGATGTAATAACAAGAGCTGAAAAAGGAATGTTAGGGCGGTTGAGACATGTAGAGTGAATGGTAGAGTAGACCGAGACGAACATACCATGATCAAACATCAGAAGTGTTAAAGAGGTTAATGAAAGTAGGTGTAGTGAAAGCCTTTCCCAGTTCTTATGTCTGTCTCCTACAACGGACGATTGCAATATCACGAACTTCAAGAGCGCATTTAATTTTAATTCGATCTACACATTTACTATTACCGAATGGCAGCGATGCCTCAGATGCCTCAAAGTTTGACGATCATAAAGCACTTACGATACTTACCGTCGGTTCACTTTTCGGCGTGAACCTCGTGATGTCGAATTCGTATGGGGCTTGTTGCGCTTCGTTGGGGCCGCGCGCGCGGAACCGCCACATCTCTGCAAACACGGCGTCTGAAACACGCATACATAAAATAGGATGGAAACACAGTGTCACGTGTCCTAGTTTTTATGTGTTATGCAACAACAGCACGAACTTCAATGTCTTTGTGTTTAAAAATGGCTTGTGTTTAAACGCCTACCAGAAATGCGCCTATTTTACTACCAATAAATTCGAAATACCTACCAGAATGGATAAATGCTCACCAAATTGTGTTTCCAGAAGTATTGTAGAAATGAAGCTATTTTCCTTTTAATGCTATGCCATAAAAATATATAAACGCCTTTAAAGCTAATTTCAATTTTTTTTAATTTTCATTTTTGTAATCTGTATTTTTTGACATCTTTGGTCATTTAGATCATTTTATTAATTATTTATTAATAGTCTAAAAAATCAGTTTAATTTCGGTCTAAATTGGACCTATGTTTAATTAACGACGATCCTAAAGAAGGGTCAATTTAAAAAGGCAGTACCCGGTGGCGCAGCGTAGAGATGCAATTCCTTTGGTTCGCGAACGGGAAGATTGAAGTACGTGTGCTGCTCCCAATTCCCCAGCATTGGGCTGTACAGCTCTAGCACACATTCCACTTCTTGATCCTGCCATAGATAATTATTATTGAAGGTGCTCCCTGAATAAAGTTCGGTATCTCGCTCCAATGAATCTTTGTTTGTACGAGTACATCCACTGTATTTGACCTACGTATGCTCATACAAATGTTTGGGTACATATCAATTTTAAAAAATCATCATAATTCTATATTGTACACTAAATTTGATTAATTATCTATACTAATTATCTGCGGAGTGACGCTCGCGGACCGCGTTCGTAATACCGAAGTAAGAAAGAGAGTTGATCTGAAAGAGAGTGTCGGGGTGAAGGTAAGCAAAGGAATGCTCCGGTGGTTCGGGCATGTGGAAAGAATCACTAAACAGATATACAATGCAAAAGTGGACGGATGCAGAAGTCGCGGAAGGCCACGACACACCTTCCATGATCAAATTGATCGTGTACTAGCAGAAGGTGATGTCAGGAGCCTTAAGAACAGACGAGCGTGCATGACAAGAACTATGAATGTCAAAGAAGCAAGTGAGGTGTGTAAGAATAAGCCTAAATGGCGCTCTGTTGTTCGTGCTTACCCCGCAAGGGACCTGGCGTGAAGTTATGTATGTATGTATCTATACTACTGGAACGATTTTAAAAATCCTTTCACCGTTAGAATGCTATATTGTCCCTGAGAAACATAGGCCATATTTATTTCATTATTTTAATTTTTGACAAGGCAAGAGAACGTCTGCCGCTAGTTCACCCAATAGCCCGCCATCTTTTGTTCTCGTTCCCTAGAATAGTCCTACGTGTCCTTGGGTGCATTATTGTATGGTGTAGAAAGGGATGATCGCCGCTCAGTGTCACGCCACATTTACATTCAAATAGTCGAAGAGACCTAGAGCTACTTGTTGGCCTTTCCGTAGTTCCACGCACGCCCTCCAAGAGTACGGGGCATTATTATGGCCAGTGGTCTTGAAAAATATACACGTATATAAGAAATAAAATAATGCCATACGAATAAAATACATAAAACGCATGTCTACTAATCGCAGCACAATACTTTTATCAATGTTTCGCATTTTGGTTTTGATTTCATACAGTTCTTATGAAATAAATATCTTTTATAATAATATGAACACTTGTCTGAAGCAAACGTATTTCTGTCAATTTATATGTGTAAAATATGGTAAAGTGCGAGCGAGACAGTGCACTTCATTTATTTACTTCTTTAAGAGTTAGGATTAAGATTAATTAGAAACACCGCGCTCAGAGAGCATAAGGGCCTATTAGTTTTCTATTCAACTGACATTTTTAACATAACTGTAAAGTTGGCATAATCAATGCCGAATGCGTACAAGTCAGTATTTTAAGAAACAACTCAATATAGGAGCTTGGCTATCGCGAATGGATAAACATTGCTTACTTATGCTTATAACAGAAATGACAACAACACACTAGACGGTCTTGCTATTAGCGATTTCATCCAGTTGAGAAGAAGTTTGTTAAGAAGAATGCTCACCAATCCCGGTATAGGGAATGCCACCAATCTAGTGATGGCCCTCGGATGTGGATACGTCCAAGAGACGCTGCTGCCGTGCAGCATCACCTGGTATGCCATCGGCAACTGGCCGCCGCTGATAATCTTAAAGGCGCCGCTCCTAAACAATAAAAAAGGAAAATTAAAAAGTATTCATTACAAAATAAAATGTTACAAATAAATCTTATTCCGTTTATATAATAAATTGTATAAAAACGAAGCAGAAGGAGACAGGAGTCTATACTGAAAAAGAGCCGCCATTTATAACGCGTGGCCTCCTCTATTAAAAGACCGAAGACAAATGTAATATATTTGTAAGCGAGTGAGTGAGTGAGTGAGTGAGTACGAATAAATGAAATACCTTAAATCGTCCTTATAGTAATGATCGTCGGCATCCTGCGTGTCCAAAGACGCCGATGATGAAAGGTTCATCGAACGGGTCGGATGGTCATCGGTACTGTTCGTAGGCGCTGGTGGTGGTGGTGGGCTCTAAGAAAAAATTTACTTATTCGCAGTACCCAATCATGCCAAATCATATCAATATCAAAACAATATTTGACTCTATGCTAGATTTAGGAGATATGGCAACAAAGGAACTATATTTGCTTACGTTTTGATTAGTGACAACATTGTCCATGGCTTTCTTGATCCGGTGGAGAGCGGCCAAATCAGCCGGACGCAAGTCGAAGACAACTCGGTCGAGCTCCAGGCCGACTCGCACTGTGGGCTCGCGGGCTCCGAGCCCACCTTCAGCCCGTCTCCACGCCTCCCAAGTGGCTTCCAGGTCCATGCTAAAATTAAAAAAAGTTTTAGCATAGCATAGTTAGTATTCCTGGTACTTTTTAAAACGTACTTCTTTGCAGTATAGGCATTCGTACACTGGTGTTGGTATCGTATCTTCATTCATGTTATCAAAGGTATAAAGGTATATTTGCCAGTGGAAACATGACGTTTCTTACCAACTAGTGTTTCGTAGCTCCGACAGGTCAGCCTGCACTATGTCCTTCCAGCGATATTTGGTTTTATTTAGTTAGGTTGTCAACTCACCCCAACATCAAAGGGTGCAACAGAACATGTCGCCTGTCGGCCGGCGGCCCGGCGGCCACCAGCAGGGCGACGACAGCGCCCCTGGCCGAGAGTCGGTCGGCCCGATTCGCCAACGCGACCTGCACACTGGCGCCATCCCAGCCCACCGTACCCTCAGAACCACAGACACCTATCTGACTCGTCTGAATCGTTATGCTTTCCAGACCTCGATGAGCTGAAAGGGGTAAGTGAAGGGTGTCTCACAACGGCCAAAATGCTCCTTCAGTCGTTCCGTATGGCGACCACGGTCGTTACGGTCGTGGCGAAATCTATCGAATGACATTGAAAAAAGCGCGATTTTCAAATCAGCCGTCTTTCATTTCGTCGTTAATGACATAGACGCTCCATAATCCGTTCCACTAGAGTTTATGATTGTTACTCCCGCAAGCAGAGAGTTGTGAGCGTGATGTTACTGCTCGGCACTACTGGACGACCAGCACTGGTTGTTATCGACCAGCATTTGCTGAGTTAGAGCCTCTTTACACTCAATCTTTGTTTGTTTTTATTAACTTTTATATTTTATGTATCATTCTCATATAACTTTGTCAACAACTGTGGATCGGGTGAAACGACCAAATATTTAGTGTTCTTCTCATTCTCTACTAAAAGTGACACGGACAATTCGTACGCGTTGTCATAACGACGTGCTTGCTAGTCAGTTGGAACGGCGACACCAAAACGACGCGACCGCAGGGCCATGTTTTTGGCTATATTCATCTACAGCACGAAAATGATTTCAATTATATAAAAAGGAAGAAAAAGTAGTTTAACCCTCCAGACGGAACCACCACAGATTTTTTGCCCGAACACACGACCGATTGGGCAAATACAGGATAATCGATACGAACGTTGTATTAGAATAAAAGAGACGATATAATTCTATATTGGTTTTGGAAAATAAAAATATTACCATTGGTCCCTCAAAGAGGTTAAGTGTTGAACGGGGATATAAGCTAGCTGTGAGTCGAATTTCATATAAATGTGTTCAATAGTTTTCAAGTGATTTTCTAAGAGAGACAAACTAAAATTCTAAAAATAGCCCTTGATATGTTTATATTATACAACCACGACTTTTCAGAATTTACCCGCGATAATTCTATTATATCCTATGTATCTCAACCAAACATATTACTGATGTTAAAAAAATATTTCAACTGATATAGAATTCAGTAGATAAAAATCGTCCCAAATTACTGTGAAATATTCGGATCATTATAAAAGATTCTTGGAATACATGTGTCGTAAGTATATGCTATCAATTTATATTTTCAAGGAAGTGATAATACGCGAGCGATCATTGAACTCCTTGAGTAGGGACTGCTATTTCGGAGTGCTAAGTAGGTACACCATCGTGGCGGAGATATATAGAAGATAAAGAGAGCTAGAGTCATTCAAGAAGTAAGAATGGTTTTTTTTGGACGCCAACTCACCCATTAATCGCTTCAACCTGTAGAAAAAAGGCAATCGAGGTGCCTCCGCGTACAAGTCTTCATCATCTTGAGCCACTTTGATTTTTATCTGTCCGAACATTATTTATATTGAATGAAATGTTAAGATTATCAATTTTAGCCGGAAATTAAGCTCCGCTTAGCCGCTTTTCTGACCTAGTGTTCATATTGTTACAATTACCATGTGCTAACATGCCTGCACGTCGAAATAACCGATGTGAGAAACCCTGGACAAGAGTGGCAGGTATATTGGTGCCTGGCTCTTACTTTTATTATAAGGCAATCTTTATATATAAAACAAAGTCTTGTTAGTTACACCATTTATAACTGAAGAACGCCTGGAAAGTTTTTTTTGGATTTTTGTGTTTTCGTGTGTTCAAATGAGTCCCGGGATAGTAATCCCGGTTGATGCCGCTGCAATCGGTTTCTAGATATTTATTTTTTAAGGACAAGGCAACGTCTGCCGGGTGCAGCCAGTGTTGGATAAAATATCCAATTAATGACATTAAGTATAAAAAAATACAATATTTTCTTTACTGGAGAAGACAAAGTATGAATGAATACTCACAAGTTGAATGATATTCTTTATTCTTCGTATCCTGTCCGTGCACACTTCAAGGAGAACCGGCCTCTCGATATCCAGGCAAACGGTACCCTTTGTCGCTGTTGAAGAATTCGGTTGATAATAACCCGTGCCTATAGAAAGATCCAACATGAACGTCACTGAAAATTAATCCAGCTGACAACTGCTGACAACTGACACTCCAATATAAACTACTAGAAATATAAATGGCCATGTTAAAGCGCCATCTAGTATAAAATAGCTGTAACAATAATGTCCAATTAGTTTTTACTCCTGATTACATGATAATATAAGTAAATGTAAGGTTGTGTGAACATATCACCGCTGGGTCCGACGATCTTGATTGTGGCCAAGGCTGGCGGTATCTCGGTGAGGGGGTCTGGGGAGCCCTTCGCGGTGGTCAGCAGCGCCGCTCGCCACTCGCCCTCCGAGGCGCCGACGCCCACGCCCAGGCCCATCCAGGCGTCGAACAGCGACACCTGGACAATGCCAGAAACAATCATTATGACTCGTCAACATATCGTCAACGTATGTCAACGTATGACGTCTCACAACTACAATTGGGGAGCAACGAAGGCGGACTATACACTGTATTTATTATTCTAACGTACACACACCTGTAAACTTTTCTGCGACTTTTTCCTCCAATAGTAGAGATTCGGTTGTTGCAGAGAAACGTGAACCAGCGGTAGGTTGCCATCGCTTTTTCTAGCATGAGCAAAAGTTGTCTGTGGAAAGTAAAAAAGAAAATATCGTTCACCGTGTTGTAATACTGTTTAATTTCGATGTGTTGCTTCGTGACACGTTACCGATGATGTCAACTTTAAAAAAGCATCTGGATCTTATTTCAACGTCATTAACTTAAATAAGGCTTTAGTTTTCATACTTTGAGCACAAGGACTAAAGTAATTGGTCATCCATAACTACGTCACACATTAAGGGACCCCGAATTTAGAAAGAAGGAAGAAAATATATAATTTTCGTGTCATTTACGTAATTTGTGGACGGCCCCTAATTAAGTAACTATTGTATTTGATTTTCGTGTATTTTAATTCATTCTTAAGGTGTAATACTCGTAAAAACACTTTACAACCAATTCTCATATCTACGAAATATAAAAAAAATCGGCGAAGCCGTTTCGGAGGAGTGCGACCACAAACACCGTGACACAAGATTTTTATATATTATATTAAATTATTAAATAGTAACAAGATTAAATATATTTAATTAATTTTAGGCGGACTAACTAGCCATATTTCGTTTATAATGAATGAAACTGAACCGTCACGCGTTACGCTCGGCTATGTGATGCTCGTACGGGTAAGGTCGGCTGAAGTCGACTAAAGGAGCGAGAGAGACATATGCAACGTTTGAAGAAGCTTTCACTCATGTCGTGTGTTTTGTACAAAATTAGGCTAAATAAATAAATAAATAAAGACACACTCACACAAAAGTGAAGTTTCGACTTGGCCATGTCGGCCATTCTGATATTGTCGCTTGAGCTTTTGCTTCGGCTGCCTCGAAGCGAATCTGTCACGTCTTCATCCCTCGGTGGCGCCGTCTCTTCGTCACCTTCTGTGGGTCGCTGAAACATCTAATGGCTATATTTATTCCATTTTACCCCCAATCTAAGAGTTTAGCTTCTATATTTTAGATTGTTGCCGCTTCTACTCCTTGACTAGGAAATAACATGTGCTCGCGGAACGATAAATGAATCGATTTGAAAACTTGCGAATCTTTCCACAACGCACTAGCGTTTAATAAAAACATAAGCAGACCTTAAAGAGTCGAGGGCGTCTAATAATTGTTATGAAGTCTGGCCAAAATTAATGATCCTGTGCAATCCGCCCACAACACAATAAATAGAAAGAAATAAATAAAGAAAATGATGATGTAAATGACTTACATAGTTGGGGGTGGGGGTGGGCGTGGGGGTGGGGGCGAGGTCCGTCCGGGGCGGGCGCAGGGCCGCCGCCTCTGGACTGTTGTCGTCCGCGGTGTACAGGGACAGCTCGATGGTGCCCATCGTCACGTACACCTCCAAATATTCCCACGCATCCGCCCTGATCATTCATATATTTTTATTGTCGCAGTAGAAAAGACAGGCCATTCGGGGACTTTTGGGATCTAATGAGTTGAGATATTAGACTTAAATAATGCTACACTTTGTCTATAACAAAGAGAAATCGATTATCATAATTGTTTCGGTGCGACGGTGGTTGGTCGAAGCACCAGGGTCAACCACCCTTTGTCGACGGACGGGGGGGGGGGGGGGGCAGGCCGTGGTATGCCTAGCGCTGGTTGCCGTCCGTCCCGTGCACCCTGCCAATGCACGTACCGAAGCCGCGTTGTGTACCGTACTACGTCTCGCACTCGGTGAGGGGTGCAAGGGTAGCAGAGGGGGGGGTAGCCGATGTGGAGAATAAAATCCTTTTCTTGTCTTGAAGGGCTTCCAGGGCTAACTGCTTGCTTGTTGTAGTCGATGTAGTATTGCTCGAACTGGATGTAATTTTGCAAATTCGGCACTTGCTTAAGTACCCCGGGCAATACCGCATCGACGACCGGGGTTTACCGACCCCAATTTGCCCTTAGGCAAGCCCTATTTTCACTATGAGTTAGCCCTTTCCGCCCTTATATTTATTTATCTTATAACCTTACATACATGTGTTATACCTTATCGCATGCCTTAAAACTAGCTCTATAATTATATATGAACCCTATTTCCCTAACCTTAATATCTACGGAGCTAACTTCAATTTATTGCTAAATTTATTACAAAAAACATTTTCGTTATCCTAAAAAACTTAATATCTAAAGAACCTTACTATATATAATTTTTTCCCTATTTTTCCCTAAACCTATATATTTATCCTTATCTATTTACATAAAATTATTTCAACAAAAATAAAATACCTTAACTAATCTTTGGTATTTATTACTATTGCGCGTTGATTACAATAATCGAATCATTTCATCATTAATAATATAAAAACACTTAAACCAAGCGTTTAATTAATTTTTAATTTAATCTGGTTCCAAGGATGTATGACTGCCTCGAAGGGAGAACTGGGACCCTAGCTGGCTAATGCCCGAAGACAACTTAAGAATGTTTGACCATGAGTAGTATCGTCTCGGGGCCGGAGTCTGCATTCCATCCACCGAGATATGATCTTAGGCGGTATCGCTACACATTTACGGTCTTATTCATATTGAGTTAGAGCAAGTTTGTAGGCTTCTTTAAAAACCTTAAACAAGCTCACAAACTTACTTGAACTCTATATGAATTAATAAGACCGTTATCCTCCACATAACCGTCCAGTAACGCAGCTGTACATACTGAGGCTACTGTTTCACAATTTATATGCTATGTAATACACATATTAAAAGGCTGTCGCGAA
Source organism: Dendrolimus punctatus (assembly GCA_012273795.1). Taxonomy (NCBI): domain Eukaryota; kingdom Metazoa; phylum Arthropoda; class Insecta; order Lepidoptera; family Lasiocampidae; genus Dendrolimus; species Dendrolimus punctatus. The sequence goes on from CM022533.1 coordinate 23,441,620, forward strand.
AGCAGGTTTCCCTGACGCGTTCGCATTGGAAAAATATCAAACATTAGAATTCTTTGAAATAGTTAGTCCGAAAGATTCACTTCTTTGAGCACTTGAGATTTTTTATTATTGCTAAAACAAACGTTCACTGTGGTCTTCTTGGTCAGCCTGCAGACTGCTTACGCCACTAAACCAAGCCCAAACTACCCAAATCAGTGTAAATTACAAAGATTCGACAAATATTTAATGAGAAATTAAAGCCCTATTGATAATACTATTTTTTTATTTAAAGAAACCAACTTACACCTGCTCGCCTAATGCAATCGATACAGACTTCTTAATGCCGATCGAGCTGCCTTCAACGAATCGGCTCGACTTGAAGAACGACGCCGTTTCGATGCCGGAGTCCGCGCCCAAACTCTTGCCAATATCGATTCCTTCGTAATTCGATGTTTCTGAAATATTCAATACTTTAAAAAGTGCTCTCGTGACTGACAAATTGAGAAGACAATAGGACGTTAAACTGGAATATTACAACCATATATACACGTAAGGCTGTAGAGTTTGTTTGTTTCTTTCATCGCGCTAATCTCAGGATCTACTGGTTGGTTTCAGTGTTAGATAGTCCATTTATCGAGGAAGGCTATGGGCTATATATTATCATTACGCTAAGACCGAATAAGAGTGTATCAAAATCGGGGTGGTTGTTTTTCCTTTTGAGAGCTTCCACTGCGTTAGACAGAAGTTAGCGTTAGCCCAAAGTGACTATTCCAAGCGGACGAAGTCATTATAAACATACCGTGTCTGTACATTAAAGCTATTTTCATAGACTATATAAACGATGAACGGCACGTTGCATTGTTTTTAGATTTCTTGTCTGTTTGTTCATGATTCAGGTAAAAAGTACTTGACCGATTACGATGCGGTTATCGCTAATGGACATCTAATTCTTTGAATTAAACTCTGCATAACTTTTATCCCGGAATTTTTTCTGGGAATAATTTAAAACCGCCCAATCAAAACATCGGACTCCTATGTGATCAAAAACAGTTTTTAAGTTATAAGGCGGACTGATCTGATCTCATGAAAGTGTTTCCTTCATCGTGAGGACAGAAAACTACCAAAGTTTGGTGTACGGCGCCGTGCTCTTATTAAACGCGATTTTCCGACTCGGGTTACCCACTAACCTACCTGGGTTTACTTATGGATTACTATACGGTTAATAGTAACTTACCCGCAATAACAGGGGTTTCGTCGAGAGGATCAAGGGGCTGGTCGGTGTCGTGGCCATGCTTCGCCATCAGCGCTGTCGCGTAGGGACATACCCCATGACTCTCTTCGCTAAAAGCCATCACTGAAGAATTGCTGAAATTCCACCAACAAAGCTTAGGAGACACCTAGCCGACAGCTCGTAAGTAGCAAATAAAACGGCTGCAACGGCGTGGCAACTTCACGGTTTCTTTAATTTACTGTATTAAAATCTGCTTTATCTGTGTTTGCTTTGAAAAATATATACAGACAAGACTCCAGTCCCTAAGAGCTATCGCCAGCAGTACGACCGTCGCGCTGCTCAGAAGCGGAAGATCGCCATACTAAAAAGAGCAACGCGACTAGACATTTTTTTTATTATTACAAGTTTTCAACACAATATTAATTAACAGTATACGTTCATTAATTCCATGTCGTTTTACACTCACTTTATAGTGTTTCATTGCTATCAGATATAGGATAATGATCACCTGCTGTTGACAGCTGCCGTCACGTCAGCCATGAACGTGCGCAACAAGTGCAGGTGTGCGACGCTCAGCTCGAGCGCGCAGTCGGACAACAGGTTGAGCTCCAGCGCCGGGCCGCTCGCCAGCGCCAGCGCCAGCGCCCCGCCGAGGCGCAGCGGCGGCGCCACCACGCACCCGACGTCTACACTGTCGCCAAAATAGTTAGTCATTTACATTCTAGTCTCATGTGTTCCATGTATATTTTTGCAACCTTTTATTTGGCTTGCAATGGATGTGTATTAGGGTGGTCGTTGAAAATTAAATTTCTTGCGACGCCCCCTAAAAGGCTTCCTTTTAATGAAAAAACACTGGATTTTTTTTAATAATTTTTTCAAGTAAGACATCACGTGCCTCAAGACGATTCAAGTTAAAACTAAAAATATAAGAAAAATTGAAAGATAAGCTTGAATCACGAAGAATTTTAAACTTTTTCTGAAACTATAATTTAAAATTCATCACTGAGAATGATAGATAATACGGAAGGTATTTCATTGTTAAAACTTTTCCAATCTTAGAATAATTATTACTTCTAAGTATGAAGAAGTTTCCTGAAAAAACATGATATTACCCAAAAATTAACTTGAATCGTCTCGAGGCACGTGTTGTCTTGACTTGAATAAATTATAAAAAAAATCCCAGTGTTTTTTCATTAAAAGGAAGCTTTTTAGGGGGCGTCGCAAGAAATTGAATTTTTAACGACCACCCTAATGTGTATATAAGTAAGTTCGGGTGGAATCTTGCAAGTTTAATTTGTCCAACTTCCCGGTTTCCGATTGAGCTGAAATTTTCCACGCATAAGTATATCGCGTGATAATGCAATAATATGGTGGAGCTGATCTGATGATGGAGTCGGCAGGTGGCCATAGGCCCTCCTGTACCAAACAAGATAGACCCGTCGTGTTAGGGCTCGTTTCACTTGTCTTGGCTAGCACTACTGCTGCTACATGATATCCAAATGCTACAGGATCTCAAAAGCTTGTATTTAAAAACCTTTTTAAGAAAGCTTATTTTGTTGTATTGGTGTTTTTGTGTAAATGTAACACTCACGAGTGCAATATTGGAGTGATGACCGGCGACACGATGGGTTGGGTCCATTTCAGGGCCGGATTCTCACCCCCAGTGCCTTTTAACATTTCTACTTCACTTGTCTGAAATAGTTAAGCTGATTTATTGACATCGTTCAATGCCTCATTACCATCATGGCCACTCCACTCCACTCCACTCCACACATGAGCTCGCCGCCGCACAAATGCGTATAGTCTCAAATATTGTTAAATTCGTAACATGCCGCATCTGTACACTCTCTCATGTCACACTCCTCTACATTCATCTTCTGTGAAACCACATGTCGCCGTATCATCCTTCACACAATCCATCCATCTTTTTTGGTCTACCTCTACATTTGCATCCCTCTATCTCGACTTTCATCCCTCCTCATTATATGCCCATACCAACTTAATCTTCTTCCCCTCAATTTTTCAGTCACGGGCACATCTTTCAAAGATTGTTCCCCTTATGTACTCATTTCTCACCTTATCCAGTCTTGTAACACCACACATCCATCTCAACATCCTCATCTGTACACTGAGGCTATTGAAAAAAAATGGAATAGACTAGATACTATATAAACGACGGAGAAAACTAAACAAATTTATATGGCAGGTAGACTGGCTATTGGCCACTTGATCTGACATATAGTATACTTATACAGGATGCTTCATTTGCCAGCTAGTGCTATTCGTCAATTGTGAAACGCTTATGTTGTGCTTATTCGATAAATAAGTTGCAAGTAGCTCATGTGGAAATTTATTGAGACTTTGTGAAACAGGGCCTTAATATTTTGAACTACATTTTGTAATATATGTTAGATTCCTCCTGAGCTTAGGACGCGGCATTTTGCTTTCTCTGTCACTCTATTGTTACGCGTACCGCTTTATAAAATTAACGAAAGTACGAATAATCACAATATAAAAGTTCAGAATATAAGGCTTGTGGTACAATCTTCCGGTTGTTATTTGAAACATCACTAGATGTCTCTAGTGGTACATTAAATCACGGTATGGTTTGTATTTAAATCTAAATCCAACACATGCACTGAATTCAACACTGGTCAGCAAGCATCACGTCTTCTTACGAGATACCACGTCTACTTTTAACCAGCTCGACTATTCAGGATTTTTTGGGTGAGCCCTGCGCCGATGGCGTCAGGCTTATTGTGAATGTATGCAAGAGCCGTTACTTGTCTCCTAAGAGCGGCATTTTACCAGTTTCAATTGTCTGCGGGCGTTAAAGCATAAACTCAAGTGAAATAGATTTTGGGGCACTGATGTGTCGGGAGATGCAAAAATCGCACTTTCGTCAACATATCGATGGAGAGAATTGAAGCTGTGTGGTCAACGCCCACTTCGACCTATCCTTAAACGGAAAACATATACATCTGCAGATTCAGAATCTGAAAATATCAGAATTTACTATTTATTGATGTGTATACGCAAAGTAGACGTCTGCCGCGATCAATATAAGTTTTTAAGACTATAATAAACAAAATATATCAATGGCAGATCTGCTCAATTACTTTCAAAATTTTTTAGTGTATTCAAAATTGTCTGGCATAAAGTAAAACCGCGCGATAATGGTCTGCCACTCTTATTTTCCGATAATAATAAGCCTATATATTCAAATATCACAACGGCATCCGTGGTCTTACCTCAGCGCTCGCGGCGTCAGCCACTTTAAGCTTAGTGAGTCCCCGTACCATGCATGGTAGGCATGTACAAAACCTCAGGTCTGGTCAAATATATACAGGTAGCCGATCACTGGCTCTTAAACTATTACTCTATAAGTCTGGTTTAATCGTTATAACTTAAAAGCCATCTGGTGGCATCTCAATATAAGGGAAAGTAAGGATAACTACAGTACAAATGTACGAAACTTAAAGCTCAAGGCGCAATTTGCCGGTTGTTAAGTGAAACAGTACTAGATGACGCTAGCTACATATTACATCACGATTTGGTTTCAATAGAATTCAAATATATAAAATGTACTGAATTATGGTGTAAGTAACAGCGGGCGTCGCGACTCGAGGGCATCGAGAATCGCCATCGCCATCGCCATCGCCATCGCCATCGCCATCGCCATCGCCGTCGACGTACGACTCCGTCGGGCTGCAGGCTGCGAGTTCGTCACTTCGTGTGCAATTTTTGTGAAAGCCCAAGCTGAATATGGCATCAGGCTTATTTCTTTTTTATGTTTCTGGCTTGGCAACTGGGCCCTTAAGCCAGGCGCAGAACTATTGTTAATTTTAGAAAGAATAAATATGAAATACCTCCTGATTGACTAATTGTTTAAATTGCGCCGATCGTAGTCCGACATCGTTGACGAGTATCTCGTACTGAGGGGCTTCGTGGCCGCCGCCGGCCGCCAGCCACCCCGAATCCCACTGTTCGCCACTGTTTATTGCACGCCTGGACAAAGTCCACACACATTATATGACAATCTCATAATATAGGATACTTTTAAATGTTTGCTTTGCTTCATTTTTTAAATTGCAGTCTGCAGACTATTCAGCAGACTTGCACTTGATGGTAAGCTGTTACCATCGCCTAGTTTCGCCACATATCCTTCCGCTGGTCACTTTTCAGTAATGGTGAGTCGTCAAAACGTAGTTTGAATAATGTGTAAATGACTGATATTTACCTGCATATCGGATTTTCTGGATGTGGGTTCACTGTCACTTTGCCAATCTGAAAGGCATACACACAACAGTGAACTCGATAAATAGTTTTCATTCCGTTCCGTTTGCTGCAACTCCATTATTTGTTTTTAATTGTATTGTATTGTGTATTGCAACGAGCGCAATGAAAATGAAACACACACGCACTTTGCTTTATTATTAAGTGAGTATGTGACACGGGTAAATATACAAATATTTTAAATTGTATCTTTTCATATAATGTATGTAAGTGTATCTATTGATTGTACAGCATTTGTATATAATTTACGAATTTATTTTAATTTTCAAGTAACAGTCCGGGTACTATAGTGAAGACGTATTTTAAAAACAGATATAGTAAGGAAATAAGTGTTAACACGCGTTGTTAATGCAGTTTCTTGGCCCTTCCTCCCCTTAAATAGCGACAATACGTTGGGAAGCGGTAAATGTTGATCGGATAATAGAAAGAATTCTGAACATGTAATAATGTGTACGTATGTATTCTCTTTGGAATTTTGAATAATGTAGCAGTGGGAATAATTGATCTCCGGGGGGCATATCTACTCACAACAAACATGAGGGTGTCATCGGCAACGCGATCCTCGTCCTCGCAGGTCATCAGAAGCCGAAGCCCCCCCGCCGTCACGTAGACGAACGGCCATTGCCAAGTGCCGATCCTGACAAAGGAACATCCAGCTTCTACAGGTTCGAGCAACTCGTGGCAGCTTATAGGTATAATAGCTCACTCACAGGAATCCTGAATCCAGTTGGGCAGTTCTTGACCGACTTTGGAAAAGGTTACTACATGTTACAGTAAGATATCATATGAAACATTTATAGGTTGTACCGAAGAGAATGGCCTCAATAGACAATCTCACCCTTCGTCCGCTGCGGCCCCCAGAGGGCAGGACGAGCTCGGCACGAGCTCCCGCATCAGGGTCGCGGCGTGCTCCAGCACCGTGGGTCGCAGCACCATCTCCAGGGGCGCCAGGGTCGCGTATATCTCCCACATGCTGTCCACCATCTGAACGCAAATCAACCAATTTCATACTTCATTCCAGAGCCAATCAATTATTATAGACAGAAAATCGCTTACGTTTTTTTGCTCTAGTAATTTGGGGTGCAATTCTTCTTTCCAGCTGGCAGGCAACTTAGAAATTCTGCAAAGATAGCACCATAGATTTAGATCATCATCATCACATAAGTACAGACTGGCCCTATACTTTTACCAACAACAAATATTAGAGAAAAACAAACTCACTGAGCCTGTGTAACCGTAATCGCAAGGAAGTGGTTCTCCTCTTTGGCATCCGTAGGTTCCCTTGCCTCCAAAACTCTGCCGCCCAAAACACCGGCCGCCCATTCGTCACTTCCGACCCTGAAAACATTGACACACTTTTGTCCTACCAGATGGGCTGTCTGCCTGTTTGTTGAACTCATGCAATAAAAAACAACTTCAACTTCAAATTTTGTTGCGACTCGATTTTTCCACTGGTCCGTTGAAGTTTCTTTCGAGTTTTTCGCAGGTTTACTGCAAATAAATGCATTTTTGATTTCAACCTCTTTAATTGTAAAAAAGAAAACTTCATTTAAATGATCGGAATTTGAGATGCTTTTGACCTCGCCCTCTGGGCCTGGAATGACACTGGGCTGCATTCAGGGGGCACTCACCGCTCGTAATGCCTGACGGAGGCGGAGGCCACCTTGACCTTGAGCTGGTGGTAATGCGACTGGAGGTCGACCGTGGCTATGACGTCGTCCACGTCGAAGGCCAGCTTGGCCTCGGCCGTCGCGACGAACACCGTGCTTCGACTGACAACCCATTGGAACCAGAAAAATGTTTTCAACTTGTGCGGTACTGAAAACGATAATATTTTACATTATACATATGCACGCGGGTTCTATCCTTACTTTATTAATTTAGGTTTATGGCTTGGCAGCTAGGCCTTTAAGCCAGATCTTAGTTTAAAATACAGTTTCTTCATTTTCTTAAGCATATGTGTAGCACAGCTGAACTATACTATATTTTGATGAAATAAAATCATCTCCTTTCAGATCGATTACTTACTTTCGGCAGCCGAATGCGATTGAAAAATCGGCACGAGGTCGGAGCGGTTCTCACTGTGCGCATCTTCCGATTGGCTCAGGACCTCCTCAATTTCCGAGACGGACCTTTAAATTAGCACAAAATACTGAATCATATCAATACTAGAGGTTGACAAGGGCGAATAAAAAGCTGAAGAGTTTGTTTGTTTGCTTGACCGCGCTATTCTCAGCCACTACTGGTGTGATGTGAGTAGAAGACGTATGCAAGAATAGAGGAATATGGAAGGAATAGAAATAAGAATACCGAATAAGAGAGCGATGCGATCCACCGAGTGTCGTGTGGCCTTTTGGTATCACCAAAGGCTGGCGTTGGAGCAACGTCAGGATGTGCTTGAAGCAATGCAACGCGGCCGAGACGACGCGCACCTGCCATCAAAAGTTCAACTTCAACTTTCAAAACTACGAGAAATACACTCAACACAAAGAATCGTTGTTATCGTAATATGAAAAAAAAGCATTTTACCAATTAGTTTTAATTGTAAAAGCGAGTGTAAATGCCCATTGTAAATAAATTAAAGTTCAAAGAGGAAAATAATTAGGACGAAGTTTTCCCATAAAGGCATTTAATCGAAAATGTTCCATATACTACAAATTGCTCAATTGTCCAAATCAACTTTCGTGGAAAGTATTTTGAAAGCGGTATTTTTCTTTATCAATTAGTATTTCGGAAGAAACCAGGAGACGGGTTGATTGTTGTTTGCATCTATAACGCACAATATTGTTTGTAATTTTTTTATTACTTCTAAAATCCTTAATTTAATTTGTTAAATCTTTCTATAACTTAAAAATCGTCCTAAACTAACAAAATTTGTGAATATTGTAATTTAAGCGACGACCAATCAGGGCAGAGCACGTGCCTCGAGCGCCATCTTACTTACGCGCTTTGCGACACATTTGAACGATAGCAACGGAGCCCACGCCCACTAAGGCCGCAACCACGGCGTCCGACAAGTAGTTTGTTGTCGTGCTTCAATTCGTGTTACCTGTTCATGATCCAGCCGCAGTATGAGAGGCGGCGTGTCGGCGTGTAAATGCACGCCGAGAGAGACAACCGGCCCAGAAGTCATCACAACTGGCGCTCCTTCCGGTTTCACTTCGGTTTTCTAAATAACAAAAAAAGATGTGTTGAACTATGCAATTTCAAAAAGAAGCAACTGTTTTTTCACTAACAAAGCATTTTGATTCATTACCTCAGCTTCAGTTTTGTTTCGTCTGCAACAAAGAGATAATTTAATATTATTATTTTTTTGAAAAATTCTATTTTCTGAACTACTTGAGAAATTTGTTAAATAATCAAATGGATAGTTGTGGACTGTATATAAATAGGACGCTGGTTCATACACGCCTCGAAGGAAGGGACGCCCGACAGGAGTGGCAACTGAAACTAATCCAACTTGAGGGAAAGGGATTTTCAGATCAGGATCGTATGCGTAGGTACAAGGTCGTCGAATTGCGCCCCTTGTCTCTGCGCCCTACACTACACAAGTGTTCTTGCACTACACAAGAAACAATCAAAGCTTAAGAGGCCTTACTCTCAAACACGTTTTGTTTTCGTCCGAGCATCCCAAACCAGTCAACGAATTTTTAGATAAAACTACAATAATTTAGCCCACACACAATACAAAAATATATTTAAATTTAAAGCCCTCAAAAACGAAATTCCAAACATGGTTTTTATTGTATTCAGATATAATTACCTTGCAGGTCCTCTAACGAATTCCTTCAACGTAGAAGGTTTAAAATCCATGCCAGTTTTGAAATATTTCAGTTTCTGTAACGAAAAGTTACTCTTATATAAAAAAAATATTTCACTGTCCACTTCCCTATCTTTATTGCTTCTATTTTTTCATGGTTTTAATGAAACAAAGTTGTTACAAGAGTACACTCACGTCTTCGTCCAGCGTAGGTTCTGTGTGCTTGTTTGTCTGCTTGTGCGTGGGGGCCTTGAGGTGCACTGCCTTGGTGACCACCGAGAGCGTGACCGATGTGCTGACCAGGTCCAGTATGGTCCTCATTTGGGAGCGCAGCGTGCCGCCGAAGGGCCGCGGCGCTCGCACCTCGAGCGTGTAACAAGACATGTCCGCGATACGCATCTTCCATGGAAACGACTCTTTCCCTGGCTCTGGAATTTGATTTTCCACAGAACAATCAAAAGGAAATCCAAATTCGGCCCTCATCATAATGTTAGTGTCAAATGAAAATGTTAAATACAGAAAACAACAGTACTAAGCACGGCAAGCCGTAGAAGGCAGCGGTACGATTCGCGCCAAGTCGCTCTTTCGAAGACGAATAAATCAAGTAAGCTTAAATATAACTGTTCTCATCGTCATCATCAGGACTTCAGAACACCACCATCGACCAGTAAGTCCCTCCTATTGTATTCCTAGTAACCAGTCGTAACCAGGTACTAGACATGGCAAGATACAGAAGGCAGCGATACCGGACACGACACGAATTGCGAGGATTTTCCTATTTAACCACCAGTACCTCTTACCCCAGGCTCTGTAGCCGGCAGACAAAAAGCTATTATATTTTTTTAATTAAATATTCTACTTTGGATTTTTTATACAATAATAGAGTCTTTAAAAAAACATACATTAAAACAAATGTTAATATTATAGTGGAGTCATTTTAATAGATAAGGTAACATTTGACGTCTGTCAGTTTTATCTTCATAGTGAGATGATCTGCTTAAAAACATCGATTAAAGTGAATGAATCGATACGGACTCGAAACATATGTGAATTTTAAAAATCATCAGGCGAATCCCTGTCCCATTATTATTTTTTCTCTCGTAAATGTAAGGAGCAAAATAAGACAAGTTCAAAATTTAACAAAAAAATGCATTTATTCAGTTAAACTAGTTTCACAAGTAATCATTTCGTTCGATTCTACTTATCAGCTTTCGATTTTAAGAGTAACATTCCTAGTGTTCAAAAAGAAAAAGGGTTAACTGACGCAACATTGTAACGACGTTCAGTTCTTTAGACCAAAAATTGTTTATATTTATAAGTGAAAGCAAATCGTAAAATTACTCGTATCGATCATTATTACAATAAATATGTAATCGGAATTGAAAAAAGTGAAGCAATTGTGCACTGCTAACAAAACGAAAAAATATATTATTTTATGGCCGCCGTTACAAGTAGTCATGAGAAAAATCACTCACCAAGAAGAAAAGAGTGATATATTATATCTCTTCTGACACAAAGATATATATCTTTAACTCTTTATCTTTACAGTGAATAGTGTCAGTGTCAATTGCATACAAGATGAGTTATTATCTGTGACACGTGTACCTGTGGCAACGCAAAACAATATAAACAAAGAGTGAAGAGATAATTAATTACAATCAATTACATTAAAACAAATGCTATTATATTCGGTTTCCTCGTTCACATACTAGTAGTGCGCGGGCTAATCATTCTTCCTCATCGCGTGGAACAGGAATCAACTAAAGAGTCAAAGATATAAAGACACATTTTGAACGCAACTGATATACAGATCTAACCACTCATCGCGACGGATATATATCTTTTGAGTTAATCACTCAGGAGTTACACACCTCTAGTTACAATGTTACGTTGTTGGATCTTGATGAATTGTCATATGTTATTATGCCAATTAAAATGACTCCACTATAGTGACTGTATCACGCAGATGAAGCCAATAGTTCACTAACACTAACATAAAAAATAACAAAATGTGTAATGTTACGATGTTACAAATTGGTTACTTACGATTCGGATCAATGTTCGCTTCTACAAACGTCGGTCCGTCGTGTCTGATGTCGTGCCACAAATCTCTTGTATTCGAACTCGAGTGCATCGATACACGGCCCAAGCTGAAAATAGCATTTTCACATCTTATGTGTGGAAATCAACGCGGTCGACTTTGGAAATGCTGGTAGTTTGTTGTCATGTTCATCATACGAGTAGCTTGCTTACCAAAATATTATAAAATTTTACACATGCCGTGACTGAAAATAACTGGAATTGACTATATAAACTATGGAGAACGAGAGAGTTCGGGATTTACGTAAAAACTGCTGCCGAATCTGCACTAGTTTTTATCCCGGGAATCCCGTACAAGTAGTTGTTATTCCAACGCTGCCTTCGCTTGATTCTTTTTGAAAGGGTGCGATGCGATATGTATGAAATATAATGACCTGAGAGACAAGACCCTCTGCGAGTCGGTGGCGTGTCTCTCCATGGCGTCCCTGACCGTGGCGCTGTCCAGCGCGGAGGCCGTGCTCGAGGTGACGTAGGCCAGCACGAGCCCCACCTCGACGTTCACCAGCGTGCGCTCGAGGCGCTCGTGGAACGCGACCAGGCGTTCATTGCTCCACCACTCTTCGACTGGTTTCGTCTAAACATATCATTCAAGTTTTTTAAACTCTATAATATTATAAAATCTTGTCTGTTTGTACGAGATTCAAGTAAAAAGTTCAAAGCCCGATTTGCGAATCTGCTCTACTTTTCATGTTGGGAATCCTGAATTTGAAGTCAAGCGTGGACGAAGTCCCAAGCATAGTCCCGCCATAAGAACCTTGTACCATACCATATGTTCCGAGCCGATGAAATGGTACCTGGTGCTGGGGTGGCTGGCCTCTCCGGTCGCTGGGCTCGCTGCTGGAGGTGGCGCTCCGCGGCCGCGAGTGCACCATGTCGGCGCCTCGCCCGCTGGACGACTGCCGGCATTCCAAACACTTTACGAAACGCGTTTCACTAGGTGTGTTCACTCTGGATTGGCTACCACCCTTGCTTTACAGTACAATTGGGGGGCCTACCAATCAATATCAAGCAACGAACTCTTAGAATGGCACCATTCACGTGGTGGGCTTCTTTTACTACTAACACTTTACTGTCAAAGTGCAAGACTGCCTCGACTGTAAGCAAATTGCTTTAGCTTATATTTCATTTGTATAATAAAAATATTAAACACAAAAATACACATAATACACAACAATAAATTCACTCACAGGTGGCGTAGGTCTGCGTCTTGTGAAATATTGCGTTGCAGATACGGCTTTTGGAACGCCAAGGGTTAGTTGCGACTCTGAAATAATCATACAGGAACATTAGAGAAACAGAAATAAAAATAAAAAAACTAATATTAATGCCACTCTACATTTTATCAAAATGAGCCCTGTGACTCCTTTGTGTAGTTTTGGCTATTTCTCATAGTTTCCTAATTTTTCCTAATAACTTGCTTTATTTCAATTTACTTTGTTTATTATTCGTTAACCTTGACTACAGACAAAACAGAATATTGCCAGAAGGCAAAAAAAATATCTCATTCTAGACGTTATGATATATTTGGAAGCGTTTACTTTACTTTTGACGTCTGCTCGTCCAATCAAGTTACATATCTCTTGACAGTGAAGCGCACACGCAACCGGGATTTAACGCTCGGATGATGAGTGAGGCCCGCATGACTGTTGTGGGTGACGTAATAGTAATGTTCTGTGAGTCATGTGACGCACAGACTATTAAACGATCGTGACTAAATAAATCGAAACTAATCAATTTAAAAACAAAAGATCTATGTTATATTTAGCTTGTACAATTTACAAATCGAGTCAGTAACGATTTAGAACATTACTAAATCATCCGTCATCGAGCTGTTAAAAGTAAAATAAATGTACCGCAAGGTTTGACCGCCGGTGTGTACGCGAGCCAAGCGATGAACAAGGGGTCCACACAAATGGCGGTTTGCTCCATCCACACGCCGACGTAGTCCAGCGAAGTGGAAATGGGCTTCGAGCACCACTGTACGGCTGCGCGGAGGTACGGCCTGCACACACCAAACACACCACACACACCACACACACATCTTTCAATTATACCCACAAGATTGATTGACAATGTACTACATATTTTATTGATACAAATTCATTCAGGCGGGATTGTGCTAGAGGTTGGAAAACCATACAAATGTATACATTATTTCTACATCCTCGTATTGTCGTTTTCCTAGCAAATAAATTCTTGTCGTTACTTGTATTAATATAATAGAAATTTACTTACAACTCCAAAGATTTTAGAGATTCGAAAAAGACTAAGGAATTCTTTTTTTACAACTGTTATGAACATGGGGTGGAATTTACCATTTTTTTATATTCAAAAATATTCTAATCTATCGGTCGAGCTATAATCCTTTTGTGCACCTCCCAGTAAGATGCCATATATTCTTCTTTCTTTTGTTAGCATTTGGTCGCACTTTTTTAGAAGCCATTAAGTTAGTGTTTTGCCAAATATATAAGCTCAGTCGAGACTCTGGGTTAGTTGTGTTTCAACTGCGATCGCGGCGTTATCTGGTGTACTTCCCAAGAGCGTGTTTACGTTTTATTTATAACAACTGTTTATTACGTGCGTGTACTTATAATAAATTGTGTGATTTTAATTCACATCACACACACACACACACACATTCGTAACAACATCATTTGAGATAACCAACAAAGTAGACACTCACGTAGTCGTAGGAGAGTCCGGTCCAGCAAATAACCAGGCTTGTTTCAAATCGACACCCTCTAAACAAGAAACATAGGTATTACATATAAAACATGTCGTCGTGTAAGTCTTGTATACGTTGTGTCAGAATAAGTATTAAAAGGCTTGTTTATAGTTCTTGAACAAACTTTAAAGCAGACTTAAGAACACCTAGTAATGGACTATACTTCACATACTCGTCTCTTGAAGTGTAGTCGCTTTCACCGTTTGTAGGGAAACTATATGCGTGTTGATATGCCTCGTCATGTATCCACGAACAGACAAGTCTTCAACGGTGACATCTACGGCGACCGCCTCTGAAAATTAAGAATTTATGAAAATCCCGATGTTCTAGGAAAACACTGGGCCGATTCGAAACCTTCGTGTACCTTCGTCGGAGAGGGCGTCTTTGGCGAGCGTCGTGTACTTGAAGAGCGGCGAAGGCGTTCCGGTCCACAAGGAGACGGGTATCTGGCACGCGGCCTGCAGACGGGCCGACGAGCCGCACACGTTCGCTTCCACTAACAAAAACAGACTTTGAAGATGACCGACTTGGACGAGCGTGGCGAGCTTACTTATTTTCTGTTCACCAACCTCTATATTAGTGCAAACCAAACCAAAAAATAAACACAGTATCTCTTGTGCATTTTCTACTGTGATAGATAGATAGATAACACTATATTGCACATTATTACAGACAACTTACATCGCTAAAGAGCGATCTCTTCCGGACAACCCGTGACAAGAATATTGGCGAATGACTTACGTATGTCGATGGAATAGCTGAAGAGGACAGTTTCCCTGTTGCGGAAGTAGTCGGCGTGGAGCAGCGAGTGCGCGACGAGGCGCAGGTGTGCGCGCGCGCACGGCCGCGGCGGCCCCTCGCCGGCGGCGCGGAGCCCCACTCGCGCCGCGCGGAGCGCCGCCGACGCGCGGACGCGGGCGCCGCGCCACAGCGCGCCGCCCTCCGCCGGCAGCTGGCACGCGGCCGAGCACACCCTGCGCACGCGCACAACTCACTCATGGCAAACAATGGCACACGTGCGCCAACCAAGTGCCTCGCGCCTCACCTGTGCGGGTACAGGGGTCCGGTGACGACGATCGACGCCTCGGGCAGCTCCAGGTGCAAGAGCGCGGGCGGGGGGCTCGGGCGCTCGCCGGGCGCGTGCGAGTGCGTGCAGGGCGCGGCGAGCACGCGCAGCCCCCTCGCCTCCACGGAGACGCGCCTCTGCGGCAGATTATCCGAGAGAGCGTCGCATTCCTCCACGGTCAATATTCGCATCGGTAACTCTGCCATGTCGATGCGACGCGATATTATACAATGTCAATAATTCAATCAGCAAAATAGATAAACAAAAACAATTCATTCGTTAGCAATACCTATTTATAATATTACTAGGATGATGACATGATTGAAAATTCTTCCTGATGTACCTACTTCGCGATAAACTAATTTTAATACACAGGACAGTGTACGAATCGTGTAAGCGGGACAGAGCAAAGAGCGCATAGCGAGCAACACTCTGCCTTTTATCCTTGTGAATAAAGTTCATTTTGGAAAACGATCCGCCTTTTTCGAGCAATCGATAACTGCCGATCGAAATCATAATTGATGCAATACTGTAACTTTTCGGGCAAGACGCAAAGCCAACGTCTTTTGAATGAGGTGAGATTAACCACCAAACTATGAGGACTTCACGACCGGAGGTTCAAGAACATTTTTATACCTGGTTCCGGCACCGGTGGTAATTCCTGGTATATACTTTTGAGAGCCGACAGCCGATGCACGAGACCCATACAGATCCTGATCTCCATTGGCTGTATTTGGACCTTGAGGTTGCACTCTTCCGACCAGTCGCTGAAAAATATATTTATAGTTCTTTTAAACCTGGCTTGGATTGATTTTGGACACTATGGCAGAATGTTAATAGTGATAATTGCGTAATAAAGAGTGCAATAGGATAGTGGACAATTATATCAACTGAGATACTTTTTATGATTCTAAAGATATGTATGCAAAATAATTAGGTAACCTGTACTGATAGTCTTTTGGCGGGTTGTCGTATGGGTTGGTGTAGGCATCTGGCGGAGCACGGTCATGGCTATACTCCAAGTAGATGAGGGGTTCCATGACGCGCCATAGCTCGTCGCTCTCTTCGCGGACCTCTTGGGGTTCCGCGGAGGGCTCTTCCGGTACACCGGGGTCCGATTGCTCCTACAACATGACATCACCATCACTTTGACAACCTAAATGAGAAGAATATATTGGAACGAGACAGAGACAGAGAATTACTGTACTCACCTCGCGATCGTCGAGCTCGCCCTCCGGCCAACTCCACTCGCTTCCCGAACCCGCTTCTTCGTCTGCAACCTTACGCAGATATACCGTCGGTTCGCCGTTCATCTACGAATTATTTCAACATAATATTCGTGAAATAAAATCATCGCTTTCATCTCTACTAATATTAAATTAAACTTACGATCGAGCTATGAACACATACAGACATATCTTCGTGACTCCTATATTAATATTAAGATCCAATATTCAATTGAATATTGTCTTTGTTTGGTTTTGCTGATACAGCAAGCGTGTAGTGCAGGGCGGCCTGATGCTACTCTACGGAAATTGGAGAAATCACTTACCCCACAATAATCCAAATATCCGCAAACACACTTTCCATGAGAGCAGAGTTTTAGATCTCTCGTGCCAAACTTCAAGTTGACACTAGTCGGGGAACAGATGGCGCTCTTGAGAGCCGCGTGCGAAGCCGCCAGCTCCAGGACGACCCTCGCCCTCTTACGCGCATTGCCATTGCCCTCAAACTCCATTACCTAACGATAGACGAATATTATTACGCCTATTTCTCATATGCATAGGCGGAGACGATGGATTGCCACCTTGTCGTTTAGTACTTGCAATACGGCCATGGTTAGTACGTCGCGCATGTCACCTTGAACACGAAGGAGACGTCGTCGAAATAGGCGGTGAAGTGGAGGGGCGTCGGCGCGGGGGGCGGCGGCGCCTCCTCCGCGCCCCCCTCGCGGTCGCTCCACGCCGGCATCCAGGACCACGCCCACTCGGACCAGCTCTCGCTTCGGCCGACCTCGGCCGAGTTCGAGTTCGACGAGCTCGTGTCTGCCGGCCAATTGTACTCGTTGACAGTATCATAATTATAATAATCATAAAATATGTGAGCAATGAAAGTGGACTCACGTGCGGGCGGCGCTTGCGCGACGTTCGCCGCGTGCGGGGGCGGCGGGGGAGCGTGCGCCCGTCGGGGGCTGTGCTCCCCCGCCCCTGCGAGGCGCAGCAGCAGCGCCAGCTGGTCGCCGGTGGCGCCCCACGCCAGCCGCGACGAGCGCAGCTGCACGCCGACGCTGCTGGCGCGGCGGCCGCTCGCCGACACCAGCCGCGTCAGCACCCTGCCATACTTTATTTTCACTCTCTTTGCTCACTTCAATATTGACTTCGTTTCAATTTGAAATAATGTATATTTTTGTAACATTGTATTTCCTTGTAATTAATTGAGCAAGTTGTTTATTACGTATATTGTTTTTAATTATTGTATGTTTCTCAAATAAATTAAATAAATGAATATGTACTTGGGGTAACGCATCGGCGTTGCCACCCAATGCGGGAACGCGACCACTGTTTTGGCCACGTTCCCAAACGATACCGATTTGGGACCTATACAAGTCGTTAAGGCAGTTGTATACATTCTTTTATAATATAGTGCGATAATTTAGAATAATTAATTCTTCTTGATCAATGATTTATAATTTAAACTGTACAGTTTGTACATTTGTTCTTGGTTGTGGTGGTGGATACTGGCAGTTGTTGGTGGAGTGCTGGTGCTTTCTTGTAGTAGGGTGAAGAAAATACACCTTGTCACTTTCAGGGATTTATTCTTGTAGTAGTTTGGATGCTGATCCCTGGTCGCAGCTCAATAGCGACTCGGTAGCGACTTAGTAGCAACTCACTCACAATGTATTTGTGAGTGTTATTTATACTAATGTTATTATATTAAAGTAGCCTAAAGTAGGCCGCAGCGTCAGCAAAACGCTGTACGTTGAACCGTACATGCTCCCGAGGGAAAAAGTGGGATAAGCATCCAATGTAAGACATATGTTGTAAAACAATAAAAAGTTAAAAGTTACAAAGTTAAAATGTAAAATATAAAGTAGTAAGTAAAAGTAGTAAAAAATAGAAAAATATTAAGTTATAAAAATATAAACATCTTCCCGGTGAAACATCGTAGTTTTCGCCGTTGCTCCATTCCTCGTGTGTGTTGTAGTCCCCGATTTCGCCAGTCAGCGTTTTGTATAAGTTACTGACTCCTGTCCTGTCGTTGACCGATGCAATATGATGTCCGCATGCAGCTGTTTGTTTCTATCGTAAACATATTTGAAGTTTGTTTTGTAATGTATGTTTACTTTTATTTAGTAGATTAATTTAATCCTGGTCATGTTCGATGTTGCTGAAATCCTTCGTATCATGTTCCGACAGTGGCAGGGGTGATAGATTGACGATGGGGCGTTTTATGACACCAGTTTGTGTCTTTATAGTTGTGACTCGTACGAGTCCGTCAGCACCGGGATGTAGGTCTAAGACGCATCCCAATGCCCATCTTCCTGGCGGTATGTTGTTGTCTTTAACCAACACGATATCACCCTCCTTGATGTTTTTGGTTGGTTTATTCCATTTGCTGCGGCTTTGTAGTTGTGTTAAATATTCATTAGACCAGGATTTCCAACATTGTTGCAGCATGTGCTCAGTAAGTTGCCAGCGTTTATGTATATCGATAGTTCTGAGTCACTGTGGTCGGATAGCGGCAATGTTAGTATAGGTCCGCCGGTAAGAAAATGTCCTGGAGTTAAGTAGTGATAAAATTCTTCCGGGTCCTCAGTTAGAGGGCATAGTGGCCTGGAGTTCATGCAGGCTTCGATCTTTGTAAGTAGAGTATAAAATTCTTCGTATGTAAGTTTTTGATCTCCTAGTACACGTCGTAAATGGTACTTCATGGATTTTACAGCGGCCTCCCAGAGTCCTCCTGCACTTGGCCAAGCTGGTGCGTTAAAGTGCCATTCCACTTCTTGTTTTCCGATTTCCTCAAAAAATTCTGGTGATAAAGCTTGCTTGAAGTGTGTAAACTCGTTTCGTAACATTTTTGAAGCTCCGATAAAGTTCGTGCCGCAGTCCGAGTAAACGTGTTTGGGTGTGCCACGCCGAGCACACATTCGTTGAAAAGCCGCAAGGAATGTTTCAGTGCTGAGGTCCGATACCAGCTCGACATGTACGGCTTTAGTAGCCATACATACAAAGATAGCTATGTATCCTTTAGAAGTTTTGACTCCTCTTCCCTTGTTCAGTTTGACCTCCACATAACCCGTAAAGTCGACTCTAGTATGAGTGAAAGGTCGGGATGGGGTAGTTCTTTGTTGCGGCAAGTCTCCCATGAGTTGATAATTTTCAGTAGGTTTGTGGCGGTGGCACTGGACACAATGACGTAATTGCGCCTTTACGGCTCTGTTGCCGCCGACAATCCAGTAGCGTTGTCTAATATATGCTAAAGTAAGTCGCGCGCCTCCATGAAGCGTTGCTAAGTGCGCGTGACTAATAATTAGTTGTGTCAGTCTACCAGTTTTCGGTAGTATTACTGGGTTTTTCATCCCAAGTGGTAGATTAGAGTTGTTAAGACGACCACCGACTCGAATAATTCTGGCGTCGTCCAAAAATGGGTTAAGCTTGTAAAGGGAGCTTTTATGTGACACGATGTCGTTTTTTAAAAGTTGTTTATATTCTACTTGTAGTTCAATTTTTTGCACGTGTTGGATTAAGTGCATTCTTGCGGCATCCAGTTCGCTTGTAGTTAAATAGGCAGTTTCGAATTTCTTGTTATTGTTCCGTGCATTTACGATAAAGCGTAATATCCAGGCGACGACTCTAATTGCTCGCGTCAATGAACTCATTTTGCTTAGTAAATTATAAATTAAATTATTGTTTTCGATCGTTGTTAGGGTTGTCACGAACGAATTTTTGAGTTCTGTGTTAGTGGTATATAAACAATTTGAATTCTTCGGTTTTTCTTGTCTATCCAAAGTTTGTAAAAAATCCGGACCTTTCCACCAAAGATTGAAGGTGAGTAGTTTGGTAGGATATAGTCCTCGAGATGCACAGTCTGCAGGATTCTCTTCTGATCTGACATAGTTCCAGTTTTCGGAAGGGATGACTTGTTTGATTTTTGTAACCCTGTTAGCCACATATCTGTCCCACCTAGAAACATCTCCTTGCAGCCATGCAAGTACCACTTGAGAGTCGCACCAAGCTTGTATAGTTATTTCCTGACCCGTAAAAGCTTCTCTAATTTTTTCCACTAGTTGTGAGAGTAGTAGTGCGCCGCAGAGTTCCAACCTTGGCAAGGTAGTTTTTTGCGCCAAAGGGGCTACCCTAGTTTTTGCAGCGAGTAATTTAATGGTAGATTGACCTTGTTCGTTTATAATACGACTGTAAACAACACATGAATAGGCCTTTTCGCTAGCATCGCAAAAGCCTAAAATAGTAATATTTTGCTGTACTCCACCAAGCCACCTGTCTATGTTAATATTTTTTATTTGTGGCAGTTGTTTTTTCAGTTTGTCCCACTCTTCTTGCATGTCGTATGGCAGAGTTTCGTCCCAACTAAGCTTACTAGTCCAGACACGTTGGAACAGTAGTTTTGCTGTTACAGTTATCGGTGAAAGCCATCCAAGTGGATCGTAAAGTTTTGAAATCTCTGATAAAAGACTCCTCTTTGTATGTTGCATATTTGACGTTTCTTCAAATTGCCAGTTAAAGTTAAATGTATCAGAGCTTGGGTTCCATCCCAAGCCAAGTGTTTTCATTGACTCTTCGTGCCTGAAGTCAAATATGTTTTTGTTTGAGATTTGTTCTTCTGACAAATCTTCTAGTAGAGATGGATGATTTGCTGACCATTTTCTTAAGTTCATACCGCCCCCTTTTAGTAATTGTATAAGTGATTGTTGTAGTTCTTTGGCAGCGGCGATAGTATTATGGCCGGAAATCAAATCATCTACATAGAACTCGTTCTGTAGTACGACAGCTGCCTCTGGATACTTATGACCGTCGTCTATAGCTAATTGTTTCAAAGTTCTCATTGCAAGCCACGGAGCGCACTTTGTTCCGTAAGTGACAGTGCAAAGTTGATATTCTTGAAGATTGGTAGTTGGTGACTCGCGCCATATTATTTTTTGTAAAGGCTGTTGTTCTTCTGCAATCCATATGCAACGGTACATTTTTTCAATATCCGCTGTGTAGGCATATTTGTAAGATCTCCATTTTAATATTAGTGTCTGGATATCCTTTTGTAGATTAGGACCCTTTTCTTGTATTTGGTTAAGACTGTAGCCACTCGTTGTTTTTTGTGAAGCGTTAAATACAACTCGTAGTTTAGTTGTAGCCGCATGTTCACGCAAAACTCCGTGATGGGGTAGATAGTACTCGACATTGTTAGTTAATGACGAACTCGTCGGTATCATATGACGTAAGTCGATATATTCTTTTATGAAATCGCAGTACATTATTCTTAGTTTGTTGTTTTTCTCAAGTCGTTTTTCTAGTTGTAAGTATTGTGACATGGCAATACATTTTGATTTTCCCATCTTTGCCTCGTAGTCAGAATGAAAAGGCATTTTTACAATGTACTTTCCATCAGATGCTCTTTGTACCGTCTTGACGTAATGTTCTTCGCAGTAATCATCTTGGGATAAGTTTTGATTACTTTGCGTGATGTCTTCATTTTCCCAGAATTTAGTTATCTGGTTCATGTCGACCATAGTTACATGGCAACTAAAAGTTTGTAGCTTGCCACATAGGATCCATCCTAAGTGAGTTTGTTGAGCAGTTGGAGCTTGTCGACCTCCTTTCAGGACTCCGTTAAGAATAATATCCGAGTATATGTCGGCCCCGAGTAGTAAGTCCACAGGGCGTGACACGTTGAACTGAGGATCAGCGAGCTTCAAGTTTTCCAAATGAGGCCAGTTAGCCTTCTTAAACGACGAATTTGGTAAATTATTAGTTAGTTTACTCATTATGAGCGCTTGAGTTTCGAAAGTGAAGTCAGAGTGGATAGACTTGCACGTTATTTGAAGACGTCCCTTACAGTCTCCGGATACAGCTCCTATACCCGATACAGTTGCGTTTATTCGCTTTCGGGGTAGTCCTAATGCTTGAGCGGCGTTTTCAGTTATCAAGTTCACCTGCGATCCCTGATCTAGTAGCGCCCGAAATGTGATGTAAGTCCCGTTTGCAGATTTTAATTGAAGCTGTACCGTAGTCAGTAAGATCTCCGTCTCGTTAGTAGATAAATGATTGGTGCTTGGTTGTATAGAAGTAGAAGGTTGTGAATTTAAGTTATGGTTTTCTTCAGTAATGCTGATGTTTTTCTTATAAAAATAATGTAACAGAGTGTGGTGACTCATGTTACAATGTTTACACCTTTTTGTGGAAGTGCATTCACCGTTGACATGGCTGTATAAGCAATTTTTACATATACGTAATTTTGCGACTATTTTGTTGCGTTGTGCCGTATCCATTTCAATGAACTGTTGACATTGCATTAAAGTATGATTTTCGTTGCAATGAGGGCATTGTCCATAAGTAGTATGATATGTTTTTGTAAATAGTTTTCTTTGCTCGTAATTGTGTTTCTTTATAGGATAGTTTTTGTTGGTTATGTTTGTTGAGTTATGTTTCTGAGAGTTTATAATTTCTCTCTTTGCAGTTTTCATGCTTTCGTAAGCCATGAACTTGGTCTCAAGAAAGAATAAAAATTCGTTTAGACGTGGTAGTTCCCTATGGTCTTGTAGTTCTTTCATGTATTCCGTGTATGTAGAGGTGTCGAGTTTCTGTGACATTAAATGCACTATAAGCGGGTCCCAAGTTGACGTTTCTATGCCGATGTTATTTAGTCCATTCAGACATTCTCTTATGACGTCATGTATTTTCTTTATGTTGAAACTATCTGGATGTTGTATGACAGGTAAGTTAAGCATCGTATTTACGAACGATGTGAATTGAAGTCGCCGATTGTCGTAACGCTGTGTTAGTATTTCCCAGCATGAGTTGTAGTGTTCTGCGCTAATGCTGAGATGTTGTACAAGACGTTCAGCCTCTCCTCTCAGTTTAGTCTTGAGATGTTGCATTTTCTGTGCATTGTTAATCATCGGGTTGTTGTGAATGGTTTCCAAAAAAAGATCTTTGAAAGAAATCCATTGAGTGTAATTGCCTGAAAATTCTGGGACCTCTATCTTCGGTGCTGACTTCTCATAGTGTGACGTTGACCATATTTTGCTGTTCAGTTCACGTCTTAGTTCGTCGTATTTGCCTTCCATGGCAATAAATTTGTTGTAGTATTGAAAGTTGGAACCTTGAAGTAATGCTTCCAATTCCCAGTGTTGTTTGTCGATTATATCCCATTTCGACTTCAAAATAGCAAGATGATCTTCCATCTCCCATTTTTCTGTTATAGTTAATATGTCTACTTTAGACATAGCGCGATCAAGAGCCTTAAAGTTACACTCTTGTTTACATAGCAGAGCTTTCGTGCTGCTATCAGTATAGTCTTCCTGCATCCCCGTTAAATCGAAAGCTGCATAGGTTTTATCTTGCAGTTGGAGAAGTAAATCTTCCATATGCTGTTTAGTAGTTTGGTACAGCCTCTTAGTAATGTCATAGACGTCTTCAGTGAAGTAGGTAATGTTTTTGTCTTGACATTCTGTCAGTAGTAGGTCATGGCGTTCGTTGAAATCCCCCCACAGAGTATTAAGGGTATCCAAACGCTTGCGTAAGTATTCTTCATTTTTCCTTTGTGCACAATCTTTTCTATAGTTAGAACACAAAGATTTTATGTTATTGTAACATTCCTGCTGTAGTTTCAGCATGTTAAGTGTCACCGGTAGTTATTAATAGTATTATAATAGCTCCGAGGTTCGGCACGTAGTAGTTGGTGGCAGACGTAGAGCGTGGAGTTAGCTTATAGTAGCTCCGAAGTCCAGCACCTAGTAGACGGTGAAGACGTAGAGCGTAAAGTTAGTTAGTTGAAAGTAGTAGCTCCAAGGACTGGCACGTAGTGAGTGAGTGACAGCCGTAGAGCGTAAAGTTAGTTGAAAGTAGCTCCGAGGACCGGCACGTAGTAGTCGGTGTCGGCTGTAGAGCGTGGCGTTGGTTCGCGACTTCTTCTAATTCCCGTTGATATTCGCAGTTCACGAAGTCCGCAAGGTCTTGGAATCGGTCGCTTCTGGTATTAGGTACACTGTCAACTTATTCACAATATTAATGCGCCTTCTCAATTTGACTGGTGAGATCCGCTTGTGGAAGGCCAGCCAAACCGATTCGCTATTGCAAATAAAGTCGAGTCCTGTACGAAATACCCTTTTCTCGAAGGACCATTAAATGTACAGTTTGTACATTTGTTCTTGGTTGTGGTGGTGGATACTGGCAGTTGTTGGTGGAGTGCTGGTGCTTTCTTGTAGTAGGGTGAAGAAAATACACCTTGTCACTTTCAGGGATTTATTCTTGTAGTAGTTTGGATGCTGATCCCTGGTCGCAGCTCAATAGCGACTCGGTAGCGACTTAGTAGCAACTCACTCACAATGTATTTGTGAGTGTTATTTATACTAATGTTATTATATTAAAGTAGCCTAAAGTAGGCCGCAGCGTCAGCAAAACGCTGTACGTTGAACCGTACATAAACATTGTTTAAAATTCATTATAAAAAAATATAGTTAAATTATTGGAAATTAGCAGTGCCCAGTATTTAATTCACGGCCACTGACTATATTTTCGTATCTTCTGAATACTACACAGCAATGATATAAAACGGAAGTCGAAAGTCCGAAGTGGTGTGTGGTGTGATTAAACAGTTATGAATACACAACTATTTGCGTGATATATAATGTCCTACGTATGTACCTTAGATCGAGCTGACAACGATATAGCAGGGGCTCCTGATAAAACCGTATCTTCCCGTCAGAGTCCGCTCTATCCAAACACAAGGTGAAATCGTCCAATCGCACCAGTCGTCTGATCAACGGAACACTTTGATCTATATCTGTAACGATATACCTATATATAGAGATAATGTAACTATTGTATCGACATTTTGTAAAAAGAAAACACTAAAGTGAATTTTTGTTTTTTTTTATTGCGTGCTACTCTCTCAAAAAAGTATCGGGAAAAGGTCAATAATACAAAAAATGTTAGTTATTAATTCAAATTTACTTTATCGCTTTATAAAGTCGATTTACCCTAAGCCTTCGGTAACACATTCAGTGTCTTCAAGCATGACATTCCATCGGCGATGCAAAATTTAAGACAAACTTTGTTCCATGTTTTTCTTCATTATTAAATTCGCAGTGAACATTAAAAATGGCACTGTATGAAAAACCAATTTCAAATGATTCATTCCCGGATTATTTTGACAGAATGTACTCCCAAACAGAAGTTTGCAACACTGCCATTACTCCGTAAGATCGCAAGACACTATCGGCTCAGTCGTAGATTTGCCCAATGTCGGTGTTCAGTTAACTCCTTATTCATCTTTCTATATATTTATAAGCGTAAACTTGCAAAATAAATGTCAACATTTTTTTTATAACTTTTCAATACTTATTACGGCTAATGTCATTTCTGCCAATGGTAATGGAAACCATACTTCGATCGTACAAGTCGCAGTTAGCTTACAGTCGCGATGCCTGTCCATTGAACGGTGAAATAGAAACCAATAGGATTGCATACAAATTGCGTCAATGGTCAAGCAGTCAAAGCAGTCAATCTTATTGGTCAATCTCTCCGCTTCAATGGACAGGCAGCCTTCCGCGCCGATTATATACTATAATATTACTCTATCGACAATACTGTTACAGAAACAAAATCCACCTGCATATCTCAAACAAAGCACATTCATTACCCTTTAACATTTGAACTAATAACATTTAAATTCCTTTGTTTACTTGTTGGCATACGGCCTATGGTTGTATTGTAATCGTTAGCCAGGTGTTACGGATTTTAAAGTAAAGGCTGATTCTAGGAAATTCGGTCCACGCCGCCGGACGTGCAGTATAAGGCAATGGCCCGATTGCGGGATCCGGGAATCGAGCGATAACCACGAGCGAAGCGAGACATGTGTACTACAATCGGACTGACTTTGCGCGTTTTATTGAATTACGACATTCTGCATTACGTTAGGAGTTGTTGTGTTCGGTTATATTTGTGCCTCGGTTACATGTGTTTGTACAGTTCTAATAAACTCTATAGTAATTGTAGCGGCATTTTATTTCGAGTCTCGCGACTTGTAACAATACAATAACATAGAATGCAACATGATTAAATAGAAATAAGATGAAAATTGCCTGCAAAAGTGGGCTCCCAGTTGGCTCCAGCGCTGTCCACGGCCAAATGTTTAACATTCAGAGACATAACGATATCATCTTGGACGTATTTCACTATCAGGTGATGGATTCGCAGAGCAATGTTGCTGACGATCCTCCTGACCAACGCTTGCATATAGCCCGGTGGGGCTTCCACTAGTTGACTTTTACGGCTGCCAAAGAAAAATTAATAGAGAGAGAGAGAACATACAAAATTTAAGTTATAATTACTATGGAACCCTAAATTATAAAATTGAAACATACCTCGGTGATTCTGGCGGAGCAGTCTCATCTGTCGACACTGGCGGGTTTAAACTCAGGACACATTCTGGAGATGACAAAATTGTTCCTTTAATTTCACACTATATTAATTGCATATTCCCAAACTAAAATATTTTAATAATGTTATGTTACACACAGTAACCAGATCGGGATCAGAAATGGCTTATGGATAAAATGCATTGCATTTTTATTTTTACTATGCTTTCTTCTCCTGACTATTATGCATGCGACAAAAATATGATGCGTTTTATTGTCATGCCGCTTATGTGCGTAATTAAAAGATGCCATTTACTATCTAATGTTTATCACAATTTACATTTAATCTACCCATGGAGGTAGGCAGAGGCTATGAGTCTTTATTTGCAAAGATCCTGAGATACAACTTTCGCTTCATCTACTTGCATTATCCTCTTCATACATGAGACATCCCTCTCTTTAACAGTTCTGCTATTTGACCGTGTATGTACGTCGCTGTCTACTGGCACCAATTCTATCGATCACAATGCTCTCGTACACTTGTTTTGCGATTCTGTTTATATCCGTTCTCCCTACATGCCCAAACCACCTCAACATACCTTTTTCAAGTATTGTTATTACATTTCTTTCAATCCACAATGTTTCCATATTACACTTTTTTATTATCATGTCATTCTTCCTTATCTCTGTAGTATGTTTTTATTTGGGTGATACTAATCCTAGAAAACCTAATTTAAATGTGTTTTCCTATTATATACACTTTCAACACTTATGTTACTTTTCTGTATCACAAAAAAATTGGAAGAACAACATCACCTCATCAGCGTCAGGTCAGGATCTTGAAATTACATTTTTGGTAATAATATATGCAGGGCTTTTTTGTGGGGAAATTTCAAACATCAAACAATTGTCACAAAAACAGAAAAGAGAAGAAAAAATGTTTGATTACAAAAGAAAACAGATTTCTTTAATAGGTTTTTCAGAGTGGAGCTACAGACAA
The DNA here is from genome assembly GCA_012273795.1 of Dendrolimus punctatus. Lineage (NCBI taxonomy): Eukaryota > Metazoa > Arthropoda > Insecta > Lepidoptera > Lasiocampidae > Dendrolimus > Dendrolimus punctatus. Next base: position 23,469,370 of record CM022533.1, read on the forward strand.
AAAAAAATATAGTCACTATTTTCGAGAATTAGTGTGCCCCAAAAAAAGGTACAAACAAAGGCCTGATTGTAGGTATTGTCAAATTATTAAGAAACATAAATTATTTAATAATGTAGACAAAAAAATGTTACTAAAATTTAGCTACAAGGTCCTGACTTGACTTGAACGACATTGAATAATATTTATAATGATAGTAAATAAGCAATACAATACCTATAGTATTAATGGTGACAATGATCGGTTCCGACATGATCTTCGTCCACGGGACCTGGATAAGCAACTCGTGAATCCGGCCGGAGACGAGGGTGAAGGGCAAGGAGACCTCTCGTTGGAGCACGTCTGCCTTGAGCACCAAATTGTGGAGGGCGACCCCACCGCCCCATAACGACACCTATGGGCAGTAAACTAATGATTCTACCATCACTACTTAATTTCCACAAACACCTTTTCTGCTGAGGGTAATATTGTTTTTTTTATTCTTATTCTTCCGCCACAATATTGTGAATTTCACAGTTTGTGTGTGTGCTACGACCCCATTGATTGTTCATCAAAAGTAATTTTGTCTCTATGTACTGCATATAAGTACCACTAGTCTTTGTACCACTTATGGTTGAACTTTAACATTACTTGTATGTAGCTTATATCAAATTGTTACCAACAGTAAAGGAAGTGAATGGCTATTAGGCAATTGGGCAATCGTGTAAGAGGATCTCACCTGTGCATCGGCTGGTTTGAAGTCTCGCACATATTTGTCAACATAACTCAGCAGTATTGGGGTGACGTAAGATTCTATCTTGAACATACTTCTTTCTATATTACTTATGAATATTTCTTACTTCTCATAATGTATAAATTATCCTGTTAAAAATTTATTAAAATTAAACTTAAATTCCTTATATATTTAATTATCTATATATAATAGCATATTATAGTCAGCTGATCAGTGATAGTGGATCTGAAATGGTCCCTTAAGGAGTATGACTTAGTGATATTCACACATACATACATAACTTCACACCAGGTCCCTTGCGGGGTAGGCACCAATAATATTGACACATTTCTAGATATACTGCTACACACACAACACATAATAAAAGTTCTATATTATTTTGATACTTGTCAAATTCTTAACATATATGTGTAGTGTTGTTTTAATAAAAGAGTCAAATATAACTCAAATATAGCATCAAACTAAAGAGGAATCACATAAATTAGATCATAAATCTCAGAGTAATCAAATTGATATTTGACACACAACGCACTGCATTTGAAACACCACTTATAAAGCAGTATGTAGGGCAGTCTTGGTTCTTTTGATGCATTTTGTTTCTGTATATGTTTATTGTGGTGGACAATGAAGTGTTATCTAATCTAATTTCTCTGTACTTTGTGTGAATAAACTAGATTTTTAATAAAATTACTAAACAATGCTTTGCAATGCAGTAGATAAACACATGCTACTCTTATTCCCAGAATAAGTAAAATTGGCTAAAACTAATAGAGGCTTTCATTTACTTCTTCTAGGTTAGGTTCTATTTGAAAATGTTCTTTTAAAGACGTACAGAATTATGATCTGGTGTTATTGAATCCAGAACAAGTGTGGCGTAAACTTGAAAAATATGAGATCAACCGCTGTTTTGTTATTGCGATAAACAATTACAATAAGGGATTCTTCGGCCAATAGCAAACATTAAGTTGGCTGCACAATTAGTATCCAATTAACTTCGTATTTCAAGAATTATTAAGAAAACGAATTCGGCAATCTGATTCATCACGTGGATGTAAACAATACTAAATTATGGCAAATACTTGTATTGTGAATTATTTTACTTGCCTATATTCAATGAAGTGTTGTGTCTTTACTTAATTCACAACTTTTAGAAATCTAAAGTTAAATTAATACATTAATTTAATAATTTATTTCCTCAAATTCCAGTTCTACTATTATTTTTAAGGCAATAGGCATTAATTTGGCATCTCACATCTGTCATCTGCAAACAAAATTAAAAACATTATCGAATTTTGATTATTATTTAGGTTTATGGCTTGGCAGCTAGGCTTTTAAGCCAGATCTTAGTTTACAATATAGTTTCTTCATTTTCTATGTGTAGCACAGCTGAACTGTAGGTAATCTGCTAGTGCCATTCAACGGAGTTCTTGTGTCAACTCAAAAGGCCATATTTGACTATACAGTTCACATTTCTCACAAAACACATAATTACTACTCAAAAACTATCAATATCCTATAACAAATGTTCATTTTAGAGTAATTATAAACATTTTAAGAAAACAAAACTGCACAGCACAACGTCTCCTTTCAGTTCCGCCAAAAACTTTTATCGAATTTTGATTATTTTATTTAGGTTTATGGCTTGGCAGCTAGGCTTTAAAGCCAGATCTTAGTTTACAATATAGTTTCTTCATTTTCTTAAGCCTACGTGTAGCACAGCTGAACTGTTGCACAACATCTCCTTTCAGTTACCGCCAAAAACTCTTATCGAATTTTGACATTAAGATTGATTGCAGATTAAAAAAAATGTTTTAAAGCTCTATAGTAGAATTATTTTCTCCGTGCAATTTGGGTCATAAATAATCGGAGCAGTGAAGCGCAGCGTTGCCAGATGACCATGTCAATTAACCATAGACCTATATAATAGGGACGCGACATATTGTTCTATACGTACTATTGCTTATATAAATAGCATCCATTTTGAAGGCACACACATAAACATATATCTATCTCGTTCTTACTCAGCACTGTAACTCGCAGGAAAACAATATAACAGTATTTCAGTGCGTACATAAAGTGAAACATACGTACGTACGTATAAATATACGTAAATACCTAATGCGGTCAAAAATCCGCCATGTTTAGTCCACCAAATGTCATTTTCAGTCAGTTCAGCCGGTACATGTCAAATATAAATAATTACGTCGCAAATATGCCAGTGTGTAGTGTTATAGGGTGCGGCATAAGAAAAACACCAAATCAGCCATCTTTAACCATACACAGGTACGCTATAAATAACATTAAAAATATTGGTTATTGTTAATGTTTCCGGGAAAAAATAAAGGAAGATTTACATTATAATTAGCAAGGTTCTTATGTGCAGTTATAGGTCATGTATGGATTTGACTTATTGAACTATATTTTAACGCTTAAATAATGTTAATTTATTAGCTAGGGTTGCACATTATTTATCGACTTTGATATCGATTTAATATGATTGCTTTTATAAAATTTCTTATTTTATCATGCTACCTCGCTTAAAACATCAAAAATAATAATTAAAACATATTTTATAGGATCCCAAGAAATGAGAGTAAAAAGAAAAAGTGGCTGGAAGCCATTGGAATGGAAAATATAAAGCCAAATGTAAAATATATTTATATTTGCTCGCTACATTTTGATGATAAATGTTTCATGTAATTGGAAGGCACAGATTGATAATATTTGTTCTAGATTAAATAGATTTGTATTTGCACTAAAAAGAATTAAGAACACAGTTTCCCAAGAAGCAGCTCTTCAAGCATACCACGGTTATGTTGCATCTGTCCTCCAATACGGTTTGCTCATGTGGGGAAATTCGACTGACGTAGACAAAGTATTTAGATGTCAAAAGAAATGTATACGAGCACTTAGTAGCGCACACTATCTAGAACCATGCAGGCCACTTTTAAAAGGCTCCAGCTGTTAACTGTGCCTTGTATGTATATAAAACAAGTATCAATGTTCGTAAAAGAAAATCCCGAATTATTTCCTAGACATCACGAATTGCGGTCACGGCAACTTAGGGCGAAAACAGACAATAGATTATTGTTCCCCAGCTGCAAATTATCTTTACAGAAAAATGCAAACATTATGTCGGTGAAGGTTTATAACAAACTTCCAGAAGATTTTAAATATTTGCCCGCAAATCTTTTTAGACAAAGACTACATAAATGGTTGTTGGATAAATGTTTTTACTCTGTTAACGAATTTTTAGGATGTTTTTTTTTTTTTTTTTTGACTATAATCATGATTGACATTAATGTATATTTTTGGTGCTTGTTAATTTTATAATAATAATTGTGATGATGTGTTTTGGTTTTTGATGATCTTCTTTCTTGAACATTTGCACGCCTTATAGGCAAAACATGTGAACCTTGTATTCTAATGTCACCTCAAATTTATGTACCATGTTTTAAGCAAATAAATGAATTTGAATTTGAATTTGAATTCAACAAAACTTTGGATGTGACTCGACTACGAGATGATGCCGTGCCCTTCAAATTTGTAAGAGTAAGTTAATACTGTATATACTTTTATAGTTTGTATTGATATACTTTTTTTTTTGTTTTTTTTTTTTTTTTTTTTTTTTTTTTTTTTTTTTATGGTGGGACGATGATCAGCAGGATAGTTGTTGGACTGTCGGCTTATTATATAATTTCTGCTCCGTCTTCGCTGTCGAAGGCCTTAATATGTCTTCTCGTACCTCTCACCCTCATGGAGACTGCTCGTATAATTGAAATTTGTAATTTTACTTTTAGCCTTTGATATACTTGTTGTTGCTACATTATTACTGATGCTACTTACGACTAGTTGTGGTCTATGTTATTCTCATTCTATTTATCTATTTTAGAAAAAACTTATGGGTTTTGTGACTGCGATTCCATCCAAGAAACGTATTTGCTCAATTTGAATGATAATGTCATCATTTAAGCAAACTATGAAAAAAATAATGTGGGCACAATTATTCTAAACTAATAGTTCAATATTTTGCAGCAACATGCCAGCCAACATAAAACTGGCATATTAAAAGAAAACAGTCGGAAACAATTGAAGACGTGAGTGGATGAAGGGGATAAGTCGTATATTCGTTTTTTTTTTTTTTATATCACGCGATCCCTTGATAAATTTAAAATTTGAATCACTCTCAATTATGGTGCGGCGCACCTATCTTTAGGTGCGTTGTGGCAGTGTTACGGACTTTCGAGTCAACAACAAAATTAAAATAGATTGTAATAGAGAGGTAAGTAGTCTAAGAAAAACACGTACTCTTATAAAAAAAAGAAAAAAAAAATATATATATATATATATCCAAACAGCATAGCTAGCATGCTAACGTTTTATCGCCGACATAAAGCTTCCATCCTCCGAAAATGCGAGTGCGAATGACCTATAGACCTATAGTATTAATGGTGACAATGATCGGTTCCGACATGATCTTCGTCCACGGGACCTGGATAAGCAACTCGTGAATCCGGCCGGAGACGAGGGTGAAGGGCAAGGAGACCTCTCGTTGGAGCACGTCTGCCTTGAGCACCAAATTGTGGAGGGCGACCCCACCGCCCCATAACGACACCTATGGGCAGTAAACTAATGATTCTACCATCACTACTTAATTTCCACAAACACCTTTTCTGCTGAGGGTAATATCGTTTTTTTTATTCTTATTCTTCCGCCACAATATTGTGAATTTCACAGTTTGTGTGTGTGCTACGACTCCATTGATTGTTCATCAAAAGTAATTTTGTCTCTATGTACTGCATATAAGTACCACTAGTCTTTGTACCACTTATGGTTGAACTTTAACATTACTTGTATGTAGCTTATATCAAATTGTTACCAACAGTAAAGGAAGTGAATGGCTATTAGGCAATTAGGCAATCGTGTAAGAGGATCTCACCTGTGCATCGGCTGGTTTGAAGTCTCGCACATATTTGTCAACATAACTCAGCAGTATTGGGGTGACGTAAGATTCTATCTTGAACATACTTCTTTCTATATTACTTATGAATATTTCTTACTTCTCATAATGTATAAATTATCCTGTTAAAAATTTATTAAAATTAAACTTAAATTCCTTATATATTTAATTATCTATATATAATAGCATATTATAGTCAGCTGATCAGTGATAGTGGATCTGAAATGGTCCCTTAAGGAGTATGACTTAGTGATATTCACACATACATACATAACTTCACACCAGGTCCCTTGCGGGGTAGGCACCAATAATATTGACACATTTCTAGATATACTGCTACACACACAACACATAATAAAAGTTCTATATTATTTTGATACTTGTCAAATTCTTAACATATATGTGTAGTGTTGTTTTAATAAAAGAGTCAAATATAACTCAAATATAGCATCAAACTAAAGAGGAATCACATAAATTAGATCATAAATCTCAGAGTAATCAAATTGATATTTGACACACAACGCACTGCATTTGAAACACCACTTATAAAGCAGTATGTAGGGCAGTCTTGGTTCTTTTGATGCATTTTGTTTCTGTATATGTTTATTGTGGTGGACAATGAAGTGTTATCTAATCTAATTTCTCTGTACTTTGTGTGAATAAACTAGATTTTTAATAAAATTACTAAACAATGCTTTGCAATGCAGTAGATAAACACATGCTACTCTTATTCCCAGAATAAGTAAAATTGGCTAAAACTAATAGAGGCTTTCATTTACTTCTTCTAGGTTAGGTTCTATTTGAAAATGTTCTTTTAAAGACGTACAGAATTATGATCTGGTGTTATTGAATCCAGAACAAGTGTGGCGTAAACTTGAAAAATATGAGATCAACCGCTGTTTTGTTATTGCGATAAACAATTACAATAAGGGATTCTTCGGCCAATAGCAAACATTAAGTTGGCTGCACAATTAGTATCCAATTAACTTCGTATTTCAAGAATTATTAAGAAAACGAATTCGGCAATCTGATTCATTACGTGGATGTAAACAATACTAAATTATGGCAAATACTTGTATTGTGAATTATTTTACTTGCCTATATTCAATGAAGTGTTGTGTCTTTACTTAATTCACAACTTTTAGAAATCTAAAGTTAAATTAATACATTAATTTAATAATTTATTTCCTCAAATTCCAGTTCTACTATTATTTTTAAGGCAATAGGCATTAATTTGGCATCTCACATCTGTCATCTGCAAACAAAATTAAAAACATTATCGAATTTTGATTATTATTTAGGTTTATGGCTTGGCAGCTAGGCTTTTAAGCCAGATCTTAGTTTACAATATAGTTTCTTCATTTTCTATGTGTAGCACAGCTGAACTGTAGGTAATCTGCTAGTGCCATTCAACGGAGTTCTTGTGTCAACTCAAAAGGCCATATTTGACTATACAGTTCACATTTCTCACAAAACACATAATTACTACTCAAAAACTATCAATATCCTATAACAAATGTTCATTTTAGAGTAATTATAAACATTTTAAGAAAACAAAACTGCACAGCACAACGTCTCCTTTCAGTTCCGCCAAAAACTTTTATCGAATTTTGATTATTTTATTTAGGTTTATGGCTTGGCAGCTAGGCTTTAAAGCCAGATCTTAGTTTACAATATAGTTTCTTCATTTTCTTAAGCCTACGTGTAGCACAGCTGAACTGTTGCACAACATCTCCTTTCAGTTACCGCCAAAAACTCTTATCGAATTTTGACATTAAGATTGATTGCAGATGAAAAAAAATGTTTTAAAGCTCTATAGTAGAATTATTTTCTCCGTGCAATTTGGGTCATAAATAATCGGAGCAGTGAAGCGCAGCGTTGCCAGATGACCATGTCAATTAACCATAGACCTATATAATAGGGACGCGACATATTGTTCTATACGTACTATTGCTTATATAAATAGCATCCATTTTGAAGGCACACACATAAACATATATCTATCTCGTTCTTACTCAGCACTGTAACTCGCAGGAAAACAATATAACAGTATTTCAGTGCGTACATAAAGTGAAACATACGTACGTACGTATAAATATACGTAAATACCTAATGCGGTCAAAAATCCGCCATGTTTAGTCCACCAAATGTCATTTTCAGTCAGTTCAGCCGGTACATGTCAAATATAAATAATTACGTCGCAAATATGCCAGTGTGTAGTGTTATAGGGTGCGGCATAAGAAAAACACCAAATCAGCCATCTTTAACCATACACAGGTACGCTATAAATAACATTAAAAATATTGGTTATTGTTAATGTTTCCGGGAAAAAATAAAGGAAGATTTACATTATAATTAGCAAGGTTCTTATGTGCAGTTATAGGTCATGTATGGATTTGACTTATTGAACTATATTTTAACGCTTAAATAATGTTAATTTATTAGCTAGGGTTGCACATTATTTATCGACTTTGATATCGATTTAATATGATTGCTTTTATAAAATTTCTTATCATGCTACCTCGCTTAAAACATCAAAAATAATAATTAAAACATATTTTATAGGATCCCAAGAAATGAGAGTAAAAAGAAAAAGTGGCTGGAAGCCATTGGAATGGAAAATATAAAGCCAAATGTAAAATATATTTATATTTGCTCGCTACATTTTGATGATAAATGTTTCAACAAAACTTTGGATGTGACTCGACTACGAGATGATGCCGTGCCCTTCAAATTTGTAAGAGTAAGTTAATACTGTATATACTTTTATAGTTTGTATTGATATACTTTTTTTTTTTTGTTTGTTTTTTTTTTTGTTTTTGTTTTTTTTTATTTTTTTTATGGTGGGACGATGATCAGCAGGATAGTTGTTGGACTGTCGGCTTATTATATAATTTCTGCTCCGTCTTCGCTGTGGAAGGCCTTAATATGTCCTCTCGTACCTCTCACCCTCATGAAGACTGCTCGTATAATTGAAATTTGTAATTTTACTTTTAGCCTTTGATATACTTGTTGTTGCTACATTATTACTGATGCTACTTACGACTAGTTGTGGTCTATGTTATTCTCATTCTATTTATCTATTTTAGAAAAAACTTATGGGTTTTGTGACTGCGATTCCATCCAAGAAACGTATTTGCTCAATTTGAATGATAATGTCATCATTTAAGCAAACTTTATGAAAAAAAAATAATGTGGGCACAATTATTCTAAACTAATAGTTCAATATTTTGCAGCAACATGCCAGCCAACATAAAACTGGCATATTAAAAGAAAACAGTCGGAAACAATTGAAGACGTGAGTGGATGAAGGTGTTTTTTTTTTTTTTTTTTTTTTTTTTTTTTTTTTTTTTTTTAATAAATCGTCATATCGTTTACTTGGCACATTTGAAGCAAGAACTTGTCTTGTCTTATGTCTCTATTCTATCTCACTCAAGAGATGTCGCTGTGGTCAAAAACAAACATGGTATGATTTGCAATAATGCAAGAAATTAATACAAAGTATTCATGGTTTGTAACGGGGTTGGGTTGGGTTGGGTTGGGTTGGGTTGGGTTGGGTTGGGTTGGGTTGGGTTGGGTTGGGTTGGGTTGGGTTGGGTTGGGTTGGGTTGGGTTGGGTTGGGTTGGGTTGGGTTGGGTTGGGTTAGGTTAGGTTAGGTTAGGTTAGGTTAGGTTAGGTTAGGTTAGGTTAGGTTAGGTTAGGTTAGGTTAGGTTAGGTTAGGTTAGGTTAGGTTAGGTTAGGTTAGGTTAGGTTAGGTTAGGTTAGGTTAGGTTAGGTTAGGTTAGGTTAGGTTAGGTTAGGTTAGGTTAGGTTAGGTTAGGTTAGGTTAGGTTAGGTTAGGTTAGGTTAGGTTAGGTTAGGTTAGGTTAGGTTAGGTTAGGTTAGGTTAGGTTAGGTTAGGTTAGGTTAGGTTAGGTTAGGTTAGGTTAGGTTAGGTTAGGTTAGGTTAGGTTAGGTTTTTTTTTTTTTTTTTTTTTTTTTTTTTTTTAGGCTCCTGCTTAGGGCATGTGCAAGAGTTCATTACATTTTGTTTTTATTTACTGTTTATATAAAAGAGATACAGTTTTTCTATATTACCTATTTTAATTTTGTTCGAGTGAGTTTATTCCTAGACTACGGTAGTGAAGCTACGTATTTAATGCTAATTCATGCATGGGTAAATAAATTTTACAAAGGGTACATGGAAATTTTTGGAAAAAGTTGGTTTGTATTGGACTAGGTTGGTTGTGAATTACAAGGTAACCGGACTTTGGTTACATGATTGGTTATGACCAGGATGTTGTTGGATCATATTGGAAGTGGTTTGGGTACAGGTTTGGTGATTGGCCTTGGTTGGAAGTGACTTGGGAGGTGTTTTGCAAGTTCTGTAGGATTTTGGAATTGGTTGGGTGTACTGATTGGATAAATTGGAGATGAAAGTGGTTTGGTGGATTTGAAATGAATGGGGTTAGGTTTGACCAAGATTTTACAGGTTTGGGTTGAGTTGGGGGTTGGATGCAGTTTTTATTTATTTCTTAGTTCCTAATACATTTTTATACTTTCTTATCTAATACATGTTTGCTATTCTAGGATATAGGTAAATCATACATTTTTGCACATACTTATTTTCTAATTCTGCATACATACAGCAGGTTGATGCCTGGCAGGTTTTTTAATACAAGTCTTAACTACATTAATATATTTCTATTTTTACTAAATTTCAGATACTGCTAGTTCTTATACTAAAGTATAAGCCTATAGTGTCTTATAATATACATTAATTACTACTACTGTTTTTGTACTGGTCATATATATATAGCTCTACATAGTTAATTAATTGTTTGTCTTTTCTGTTTCAGATCGCCTCTGCTCACCGGGAGCCTGCTACTCTAAGCGTAAGTGAGTTTTATTGTTAATGATTTGCTATTGTGTGGTTGTTGTTGTATGCGTGTATAAGTTTCATGCTTATGTTTTAAGTGCTCTAAACCGCGATCTTTTGCATTAAAAGCCGCAAAGTTTTTGGTGCAGTGTGTGTGTGTGTGTGTGTGTGTGTGTGTGTGTATGTATTCTGGTATTGATGTGGGTTTGTGATTGTGTTATGCATGTTATTATATTACGTTGTATGTTTGTGTGTTATACGTGTATGAGTGTGATGTTCCGGCAGGTTCCCGGTTGGGTATCGGGTGTCTCCAATCTAAGTTGGTATATTGGAGAGGTGACCTAGAGCCAAGCGTGGCCGCCGGTACCACGCACGATAGCGGAGTCGTTGGCCGTACCTCTTTGTCGATATGGTATTACTCAAACATGGTACGAGTTTTATTGCTGTGTATCAAAGAGGTACGGCTTCCGACCCATTACTATTGTGTTGTTCCCGGCGACTCGCTTAGCTGTAGGCCACGGATTGGCGCACTATGGTGTCCCACCTAATTCTCACTGGACATTTCTCGCTGAATGCATTATGCATTGCCTCAGGTCCGGTTCTCCTTTCATTAGTGCAATTGATACATTTAGGCGGGGCGCCAACTGCAAACTCCTCACACTCCCTTTTGGTGTGAGGTCCCCCACAGTGGCAACACTTTGCCTCGGTTACCTCGGTACACATCTTCCTACCGTGTCCGAAACCTAGGCAAAGTGTGCACTGGGTTAGAGGCGACCTGTCGGTGACCTGCAAGGTCTGTAGATCTATCCTCACCGTTCCTGTGGCTGTAAACCTCGCCCAGAGTGCTGATGAGACCTTGAATATTACTTTGTGTGTATGCGGGTTTCGTCCTCTGATCTTGTAGGCTACATCCATCCAGGCGTCTTCCCCCTCAAGGCCCTCAAAAATCTCCCTATTTTGATTTCTGAGGGCCCTGTGGAGGTCGTCGTCTGAATGTGCCCTGAGGACACCCGTCACCATCACCATTGGTTTTTTGTTCGTGATGTCTTCTGCAATAAGGTCTTTTCTACGCTCCTTCAGCATCCTCTTGAGCTTGTCGCGCTCTTCTACTGATTTACAGCTGACGATCACTTTGCCTTCTCTCGCTTTTCTAACTTTCTCCACTTCGATCCCGCCATTGGTTGCGTTCAACGCTTCCCTAATGGCCTTAAGGGTGGTCTCGGCCGTCTGAATGCTGTCGGGATCGGTGTTAGATATTGTTACTGAGTGTAGCGTCCTAAAAGTCTTGGGGTTAATCCCCGACTTCTCGGCCGCTACACTGGCATAGGATCGTCTAGGATTGCACTCCGAGGCTACAACACTGTGCTTTTGAATAATCTTTTCAAGATTATTTGTACTCTCCAGGTTCCTCTCTAGTAGCTCGGAGTGCTTCTCCATTCTTTCGGTGAGGATGGCCCATCTTCTGCCTAGAGCCTCCCTGTCTTCCTCCTGCATAGGGAGTCCACTCCGCAGTGGGCTTTGTATGTCAGCCTGCGTTTGCACGCTGCAGAAGGTCTTCTTGTCTTGTTCGCCGGAGCCCTTCCCCACTGCGCCTGATAAGGCCTTCCCAAGGTCCGCGTCTGTCTCCTTCAGCAGGTCATACAGCCGGTCCGTTGCCTGCTGTATGCCTTGTTTTATCTCTGTCTTGAGATTTCGGGAGGCATTTAGGTGGTTCTTAAACGCGACTATGCATCGCCGAGCCTCGGTCATTCGCGTTCCTCGTGCTGCCACGTCAACAGTCTCCTTTGGTGGCGTACGTTTTACGGAGGTCTTTTTCTCTTGGTTGGTACCACTGGTGCCGGCGACTGCGTGTGTAGTCCTATCTTGGGGTGGGGAGAATTTAAGGGACACTCCCTTCTGTTTACCCTTTGGTGGGCTGTAGCCGAAGGGGTTTGCCGGCTTTATTACCGACAAGCCCTTCGCCGCATTCCTCTTATTAATCCTCTCCAGTTGTTCAGCTTCTTTGGCTTTTTGCCTTGTGTACTCCTGGAGTGGTTGAGAGGGGGATGAGGGGGACGGGGACGGAGTATCCTTGGTCCTGTAGTAACCTTTTTCCTCCCTTTCCCTTCTTAATTCCCTCTCCGCTCTTTCGAATACCTGATCTGGGTCTTCGTCGTCGTCGATCTGGTAGTATTGCTCCAGACTGGCACGACGGTTCCACTCCTCTTCTTCCTCTGCAGAATCTACAGTAAAAGTTCTCTGTTCTGTTCTTTTTGATGGTTTCGCTGGAGTTCGGAACATTTTGTCAGTTGTGGAAGGGTATTGTCCCTAAGCGTACTTACGTTAATATAGGCTTAAACTAATCAATTGGCGCAAAAGCACACAACTGAGAGGTCAATTAATAAAAATAAATAGAACAATATATATTGAACCAGTCAAAATAAAAGTAAAATAAACAATAGTTTAATGGTCAAAATAATTATTTACAAAGTCCTTAAAACTAACTTAAACTAATTACAATTTATTTTACAGGTACCCCTAAGGAGGCGCCGAGCGTCAGGAGGAGGATGGGATACGAAGAGGATAAGGTAAGTGTGAGGTAAGTTTTTTATTCGAGAGGTGTGTAGGGTGAGTGTGTAGGATGTGTTCGAAAGGTGCCTGTGTGTGTATTTTGCAAGTTTGGTGTGTAAGGTAAGTGAGGTGGGTGAGGTAAGTGTGAGAAGTACTCGAGGTAAGTGCCTCGAGTACGTGTGTGTATGTTAGTGTATGCAAGAGTAATGAATGTGGAGTGTTTCTGTGAGGTAAGTGAGGTGGGTGAATGAATTTGACTATTCTGTCAGGCCCAGGTTGCCGGTCTCGGCGAGCCGAACTCGGCAATACCAAACTCGGCTATCCCAGGACCAACAACCACTGAGTTACGGACAGAATAGTTTCGAGGGGGGAGGTAGGGGGTGGGGAGGGGTTCCTGTCGACAGAGCTCGACTTGCCGAACAAAACGAGCCCAAGGTCCACTACCCTAGGTAGCGTGGTTCTGCGTCAATTGAGTTTCAAAAATCCGAAAAAATTTTCGGATTTTGTGTCTAGAAGTTAGAACTTTTGCTAGTGGGTCAAATATAGCCTCAAAAAAGGCGTGTTTGGGCTCGTTGTGACGGGCTCGTCGAACTCTATCTGAATCCGGCGAAAAAACAGTCCAAAAATTTTAGGTCGCGAATGTCGAATTTTTTGGGTGCATTCGATAGCGATGGACCGGGGCTTAACTTTAAAACCAATCGCGATCTCGTGCGCCCAATATTACCGGAGATATAGCCGTTTAAAAATTTTCAAAATGGCGGACCATCTGTCAAATTGAAATTTTGAATTTAAATATCTCCGGTCCTATTTGTCCCAGAGCCCTGGTGTTTGGGTTCTCCCGGATGCTCTTGGGGTCCTCTGTCTGGCTAGACAAAAATCTAGCCTCAAAAATATGTCGCGAGATATCCGGGATTTTAGTCCCGGATCCGATGCTCCTAGAGGAGCTGATGTCAACAGAGAAAACCCCACCGTCGTAGGACAAATAGGTTCGGAGATATGCCGGTTTGAAAAAATCCAAGATGGCCGCCAAAAATTTAAAGTCCGGCGAGTTTTGGCTATATCTCGGCCAATATGCGTCCTATTGACGCCGGATTTGGACTGGGAGTATTCCCAGGTCGTCGTACACCCTGCCCGCTGGGTGGTCCAAAATAAAATTTTTGACCCTATTTTATTGGTCAGTCTGAAAGGGTAGCCCTAGGCAGCAGTAACCCCGAAAACCCTATCGCTCTACGATAAATAGCCGCTGAGCTATACCAAAACGAAAATTTCCAAGATGGCGGCCAAAAATGTTGAAAAATTTTGAATTTTGATTTCTCGGCCAATTATTGGCCGAAAAATGGCGTTCTTGGGCTCAAACTCTTCGTCTAGGTGAAGCCTAGACGATGCTGGTGCTGGAATAATTTAATAACTTATATCTAACTATTTATGTACAAAAAAGGGCTAAAAAATCGATATTTCAGTATCTATCGGCGCTAAAATTTCCAAAAAATGTCCAGTCGACGCCTAAAATGTCGCTCTATGATTCTATTAAATAAAACAATTTTCCCCAATACTAAGTTTGGGAAAAAGTCAAAAAATTTTGAAAAATCCAGTTTTTGGATTTTTATTTAAGAAATTTGGTCAAACAAAAATGGGTTTTGATGCGGCCGGGTAGAGCTCGCCGGCGCGCTTCAAACTGCAATTTCAAAACCCACGCGCCTTGGATAGATCCTGAGATATTTAGGGTCAAAGTTTATATTTCTAATTAAAAATAACTTAAAACTAACTAACTTAAAATTCTGATGAGACCGGATTCCGTCTTGTCCAGATGGTGTCTTCGTTGGTACCTAACCTCATGCAAATCGCTCCAGTAACGGCGGAGCAATTTTGAGGTTAGGTACTTGTTTTTTTGATGATGACAGGTCCGGGTTTCCACCGATGGCCGCGAGTGGGGCGTCTAACGACGCGTCTCAGCAAGGCGCAGGTGGCTACCGCGGCGGAATTTTGAGGCTGGTACAGATTTTTTACAAGAAGACCGAAAAACGAATTTGTCCAAAAATTTTCACCTGTTTTTAATTTTTTACCAAGTCACTATATTTAAATCTAAGGTAGTATCTGGCGAATCTAGGTCAGTTTTTTAAGCACTATCACCTGGTAATTTTTAGTTTTCAAAAAGTTCCAAAATGGAGATTTTCACACCACGTTTTTGCACAAAGTGTCTAATATTTTTGCGGTAAGAGTTGGGATGGTGCGGTTTTTGATGCGGTGGGCTGGGGGCACACGAGCCCCACCAAAGCCGCCCAAAAAACACACACCTCACCGATCTGGTTTTCCCGGAAAAAATTTTTGAAGTTTGAAAATTCGGTTTTTCCGAAATAACTTTTTTGTCCGAAGTGCTAGGAAGTCACTGTTTGTTTCACTGGGTGCGCCGCACTTAGACGCACAAAACGATATATCGCACTTGTATGTACACTCGAAAAAACCTATTTTTATGAATTTTTTCCCGAGGAGCGGGGAAAAAATCGACCGATCTCGGACGCGTTTCGATCAGAACTGGTTAGGTTAGGTTAGGTTAGGTTAGGTTAGGTTAGGTTAGGTTAGGTTTAGGTTTAGGTTAGGTTAGGTTAGGTTAGGTTAGGTTAGGTTAGGTTAGGTTAGGTTAGGTTAGGTTAGGTTAGGTTAGGTTAGGTTAGGTTAGGTTAGGTTAGGTTAGGTTAGGTTAGTTAGGTTAGGTTAGGTTAGGTTAGTTAGGTTAGGTTAGGTTAGGTTAGTTAGGTTAGGTTAGGTTAGGTTAGGTTAGGTTAGGTTAGGTTAGGTTAGGTTAGGTTAGGTTAGGTTAGGTTAGGTTAGGTTAGTTAGGTTAGGTTAGGTTAGGTTAGGTTAGGTTAGGTTAGGTTAGGTTAGGTTAGGTTAGGTTAGGTTAGGTTAGGTTAGGTTAGGTTAGGTTAGGTTAGGTTAGGTTAGGTTAGGTTAGGTTAGGTTAGGTTAGGTTAGGTTAGGTTAGGTTAGGTTAGGTTAGGTTAGGTTAGTTAGGTTAGGTTGAGCGACTAGTTGGCATAGTGGAACATGCATTAGCTAGTCGATCATGGTTGTTAAGCGTCGGTTAGAGCAGTCAGTACTTGGATGGGTGACCGTCCAATGGAAAGCTAATCTGCCGATGCGCACTTGGAGTCTACGTCGTACATTTCGGTGTGCGGCGGGGGGTCAATTTGTGCATTCCGCTTCGGCGGAGTGTGGTGGATAAATTCGACTTACCTTTTTGCGTCGGTTAGAGCAGTCAGTACTTGGATGGGTGACCGTCCAATGGAAAGCTAATCTGCCGATGCACACTTGGAGTCTACGTCGTACATTTCGGTGTGCGGCGGGGGGTCAATTTGTGCATTCCGCTTCGGCGGAGTGTGGTGGATAAATTCGACTTACCTTTGAGCGACTAGTTGGCATAGTGGAACATGCATTAGCTAGTCGATCATGGTTGTTAAGCGTCGGTTAGAGCAGTCAGTACTTGGATGGGTGACCGTCCAATGGAAAGCTAATCTGCCGATGCGCACTTGGAGTCTACGTCGTACATTTCGGTGTGCGGCGGGGGGTCAATTTGTGCGTTCCGCTTCGGCGGAATGTGGTGGATAAATTCGACTTACCTTTTAAGAGCGACTAGTTGGCATAGTGGAACATGCATTAGCTAGTCGATCATGGTTGTTAAGCGTCGGTTAGAGCAGTCAGTACTTGGATGGGTGACCGTCCAATGGAAAGCTAATCTGCCGATGCGCACTTGGAGTCTACGTCGTACATTTCGGTGTGCGGCGGGGGGTCAATTTGTGCATTCCGCTTCGGCGGAGTGTGGTGGATAAATTCGACTTACCTTTTCCGAATGTGGGAGGGCCAGGCACGGCCTGTAGGAGGCTTTATTCGGGTATTCTGCGGAGTATGGCACTGTACGGTGCCCCCGTTTGGACTGAGGCCCTCCACCGTAAGAACCGGACGCTGCTGCGGCGTTGCCAGCGCGTCCTTGCGGTGAGGGCCATTCGGGGCTACCGTACGGTGTCCCATACAGCGGCTACTCTCCTGGCGGGCGATCCGCCTTGGGAGTTACAAGCGGAGACGCTCGCTAGGGTGTATGAGTTTCGGCAGAATGCCCGAGAAAGAGGCCTGAGGCCGTGCCTGGCGGAAGTGAAAAAGATCAGGGCCGACGCGACCGCGGCCCTGATGCTTAAATGGGAAGAGGACCTGAGGTCCCCAGTGGCTGGAGTAGAGACGGTGGAGGCGGTCCGCCCCCACCTGTCTCGTTGGGTCTCCCGGAATAGGGGGACCCTAACGTATAGGATGGTGCAGATACTTACCGGGCACGGCTGCTTCGGTAAGTATCTGCATCGTGTTGCGGGTCGGGAGTCTTCACCGGACTGCAAACATTGCGGCGCACCGTTGGACACAGCGGTCCATACGCTGATAGAGTGCGCCGCCTGGGGACCTCAGCGTCACTCGCTCGAAGCCGTGGTTGGTCCAGTCGATTCGCTCCGTGATATGGTCACGGCGATGCTCCGGAGCGACGACTGTTGGACGGCGGTGGCCTCCTTCTGCGACGCGGTCATGCTCCAGAAGGAGGTCGCCGAGAGGGAAAGGGAGGATGATGCGTGGGCGGACCCAATCCGCCGGCGGCGCACTGGACGCCGCATGCGCATCTACGCTCATCATCTCCTCCCACCCTAGGGTATCCATTAGTAGGGGCCCGTGAGTCCGGGGGCACTCACGGGACTTCCCCCCCTACTGGTGAAGAGGGTGGTCCACCCCGAGGGCCACCCTGGGGTTAAGCCATGCGTTGGGGCGTCACAGTAGTGTACCTATGGTCTATATCCTGTGACGCCCCGTAAAAGCGCGAGGGATTAGGGGCGCAGGTTAGGTTTAGTGGGTAGTCTGTCGTTCGGAATCTCACGACTACTACGCTTTCGTAGTCATGCGAGGAGATTCCGGACGACAGGAGTCTCACACACCCCTCGGACAACCCCCCCCCGGGCCCGAGGCAGTGTCACAAGAAAAGACATTCCCCCTGCGTTATCAAAAAAAAAAAAAAAAAAAAAAAAAAAGGTTAGGTTAGGTTAGGTTAGGTTAGGTTAGGTTAGGTTAGGTTAGGTTAGGTTAGGTTAGGTTAGGTTAGGTTAGGTTAGGTTAGGTTAGGTTAGGTTAGGTTTCCCCCAGGGGGTGCCGCCCTGGTCTCTTCTCCGACCAGGTAGCGGTACAAGGGGATGCGTCCCCGGGGCCCCGAGCCGCCACTGTCACATCCCCCCTTCACTCCGTGACAGTGGTGTCCCACCTATCCGCCTCCAAATCCCAATGCCTGCCCTTCCTTACCAAACCTCCTCCCCAAACACCCTCCTATCCGATGTTTCAGGTGCGGCCTTCACCGGAGTCCGTGGGTGAAGAGGGGATGGGGAACGTCGAGGAAATCGCTGCTCCGTTCCCCGTCTCTAGAAGATGTCAGGAGCTGGTCCGCCAGGATTCACCAACGTACGCCTTCTGCGGACGCGAGGTGGCGGCGGAGTGGTGCCGGTTTTCTGCGGTTCGTCGTTGCTCTGTCAGGATGTCCGGCGTCGTTTGTCGTCACTTCTGGGAAAGGAGTGTAGACCGTTGGGTGCCTTCTGGTCTCCTCGCCGACCAGAAGGGCTCACTGAGTCCGGGCCCCCCCTCTCGCGTGGCTGGGGCAGGGGGGAGCGTTTAACCAGCCACCTTCCCAGTTGGCAACCCTGTGGAAGTGGACCGTCGGGAGGGGAAGACGGGATCCTGGGGGGCTGAGCCGAGCACGGGTCGGAGTTAGTTACCCGTGTGAGGTAATACTCCCCCTTTGGCCCTTATTTCACGCAAAGAACCGGCAACCCCATCCCGCTAGCCGGCGGGTGGGGTAGGTTGCAAGGGGTGGCCGAATATCGACACCTTAGGTTAGGTGCGTAGGGGCCCCGGTTGGCCGACCGGGGTGGGGGCGGCCTTGGAGACGGGGTAAGGGTTGCGCGGCCTTACCAGCTGCGTTTCTCCGAGCCCCCGATTTGCGCGCTCAACCCCCAACTCTGCGCACCTATACCCCTCTAATAGCCCTGGTGTCCAGCACAGGAGGCTGGGCATCCCCACCGATGCGGACCCCATGTTGGGTGGGGATTTAGGGGGGTGAAGTTTGATAATTTTATGAAAAATGGCATCTTCAGGTACACACATTTTCGATGATGAGCCCGAGAAGGGCGTAGAAGAGGAAGCTGGGAGGCCCGGGAAGGGCAACAAAAAAGGAAGTAGGCCCGGGAAGGGCGGAGAAACATCTTCCGACCGCGAATACCTTTCGGTCGCATCCACGCGAACGGAGGCTTCGCAAGCCGGAAAGTCGAAGAAGAGGGGCGCTAAGCGGTCGCGCCGTAAAGACCAAGACTGCTCGGACGTAGGCGATGAATCGTCAGATGTGTCATCAAACGAGGAGAAAGGGAGGTCGGCCCCCCGCACATACCCAGTGGCGCCTAATGCCAAACGGGGACGAGGCCGCCCTCCCACAACGGGAGAATATGTGGGTTTGGCAAATGCCAAAAGGGCTCTTGTGGAGGCAGAAAGGGCAGCGCTCGAGCTCAACACTGAGAAGGAGATTGTTGAGAGATCCCTGAACATGGCCTCGGTGCGAGCGACGCGGTCAAAAAGCGGCGCCGCACATGCGGCCAAAATGCCCCACGCCTCCCCTGAAGCTCGGGCTGAGCACGCCGAAGGCCTCAGCAAACAAATAGAGGAGTCGCTCGCGGTTGTGGCAGGGGTGGCCAAAGTCTCGAAAGGACTAAAGGGCACCCTGCAGAAGGCGCTCAAAGAAGCAGTGGCTTCGGTAAAGGAAGCGAGTGAAGAGCTCCTTAGCCGCAACACCACCGAGGAAGTAGAACTCCTCCGAGCAGCGAACCGCCGAATGGAGGCGGAAATTGCGGATCTTCGGAGCGAACTGGTGAGCATTCGCACCGAGCTCACCAGGCCACGCGGCGCGTCCTTACCACCCCGCGACCCCACGCCGCAACCGATGGACCCGGAACTGGCTGCGAGCCTCACTCACTTAATAGAGAACAGGTTCGCAGCCCTAGCAGAACAACTGCGCCCGACCCGGTCGGCGCAACCACCATCACCCGCGCCGTCCGCCTCACCAAGGCCAGTCTCTGTCGCCAGGCACACTCCTCCACTCAGCCCCTCTGTCGCCGCTGGGCTCCCTGCGGAGGAATACCCGCCATTCCCCTCTCCCAGATATGGGAAAGGCGTCAGCACAACAGCATCAACCTCGCAACCGCGACTTCAGCCATCGCTCCCAGCCCTAACGGAGACCGAGGAGGGCTGGTCCACGGTTGCGAGGAAGAAAGCGAAGCCGCAAAACCCCGGATCGACTGCAACCAACGCTCCCGCCCTCGCCGGCACTGGTGCGCAAACCAAGCGCAAAAGGAAGCGAGGCGGGAGAAAGATCCAGGAGAGAAAGGAGAGGAAAGAGGGGCAAACTAAATCCGTGCCTCCCCCCCCTCCTCCACCAATGACAAAGGTAGCTGAAAAGGCTAAGGGCAAAAGGGCTCCGCGACTCAGACCGCCCCGGTCCTCCGTGGTCGTCCTGACAATCGGGGCAAACGCGGGAACCAGGGGCGTCACGTACGAGTCCCTTTTGTCCGAAGCCAAGTCCAAAATTAGACTGACCGACCTCGGAATTGAGGGCGGAGTCAAAATCAAGATAGCGCGCACGGGGGCGCGGATGCTTGTTCTGCCGGGTGCTGACAGCGCCCCGAAAGCAGACGCGCTCGCCGACAATCTTCGACGCGTCCTCAATCCCGAGGACGTGGCAGTGTCCAGACCCGAAAAGACGATTGGTCTTCGTGTCTCGGGTTTGGACGACTGCACCACCGAAATCGACGTGACGGCCGCAATAGCGCAGGCCACAGGATGCTCGGCACAACAACTCCGACCGAGTAGGATCCGCCCCGGCCTCGACGGGCTGGGCGCAACGGTGGTGGCCTGCCCTGTGGCAGCCGCCAAAAAACTTGAGAATACAAAGCTCCTGGTAGGCTGGGCCTCAGCCACTGTCAAGGTCCTACCTCCGCGAGCCCCGAGGTGCTTCCGCTGCCACGAGTTACACCATGTGGCGGCGAAATGCACCTCAGAAGTGGACCGCAGCGGTTTCTGTTACCGCTGCGGCCAGGCTGGACACTTGGTTACCGGTCCTTGCACGGCCAAGCCGCACTGCGCAGTGTGCGAAGCGGCTGGCAGGCCGGCTAACCACCAGCTAGGCGGAGGGCCACAATGCAGGGCACAGCCTGCCAGGAGAAAAGATAAAAGGTCAAAGAAATCAGCCGCGACGGGCAAGCCAGCCCAGACGCAGCCGGTTCCGCAGGAGTCACAGGAGGAGGGGGAGGCTAAAACCAAATAATGGATCAAGCCCTCTCCTTCCTCCAAACCAATCTAAACCACTGCGCCACTGCTCAGGATCTTCTAGTCCAAAGCATGGCGCAGTGGAATATCCAGGTGACCGTGGCCGCCGAGCCGTACTTTGTCCCGCCCAGGGATGACTGGGCCGGGGACCTGGAAAGCTCGGTGGTCATAATTGTGCGGACGGCTGCGGGCAGCCCCCCCCTCACCAACATCCAGAGGGGCAGGGGCCTCGTCGCGGCCACCATCGGGGAGACAGTAGTCATCGGAGGCTACTGCTCCCCGAACAAATCTCTCGCCGACTTCGAGAGCTGGTTGAGTGATGCAGGCAGGATCGCCGCTCAGGGCCACCCTCACCCCGTGGTCATGCTCGGGACTTCAACGCCAAGTCTACGGTGTGGGGTTCCCCGGCCACTGACCAGCGGGGGGAGATAGCGGAGGAGTGGGCGATCCAAAACAGGCTCGTCGTCTTAAATAGGGGGTCAGTGTACACGTGCGTGCGGATGCGGGGCGGGTCGATCGTCGACCTTTCGTTCGCCAGCCCCGCAATAGCGCGCCGTGTGCAAGACTGGAGGGTTCTGGAGAGGGTTGAGACGCTGTCGGACCACAGATACATCCGATTCAGCGTCTCCCCTCGGACCGCAGACCCTCGAGCACAAAGGCTCCCCCCTACGGAGAATTACCCGCGTTGGGCCATCAAAAAGCTAGATCGCGAGGCATTCCGCGAGGCCCTGGTCGTCTACACATGG
The DNA here is from genome assembly GCA_012273795.1 of Dendrolimus punctatus. Lineage (NCBI taxonomy): Eukaryota > Metazoa > Arthropoda > Insecta > Lepidoptera > Lasiocampidae > Dendrolimus > Dendrolimus punctatus. The sequence continues at coordinate 23,491,601 of CM022533.1, forward strand.
CCACCGGGGCCCGATCCTGCGGAAATGCCGGACGCAAATCAGGAGGCGGAATCTCTACGGTCGCTGATGACGTCGGTCTGCGACGCTGCGATGCCGAGAGCGGGCCCGTCAAGGCCCGCTCGCCAGGCGTACTGGTGGAATGCAGATATTGCGCAGTTACGTACAGCCTGTGTACGAGCGCAACGCCAGTACGCCAGGTTCAGGAGACGGCGTCGCCAGGGCGAGGACGCAGCGGCCGTGGAGGCGCGACTGTACGAGGGGTACAGGAGCGCTAGGGCGGCCATGAAGGTCGCCATTAAAGCCGCCAAGTCGGCGGCGTGGGGGGAGTTCCTGGAGACGCTGGATCGCGATCCGTGGGGGCGCCCATACCATCTTGTCCGGCACAAACTCCGGCCTTGGGCGCCTCCGCTGACCCAGAGTCTCCCCCCACACGTGGTGACCAACGTGGTCGATACCCTGTTCCCCTCGGGGGAAGCGCATCCGCCTCCTGCGATGGCGCCGCCATCAGCTGAGCCCAACGCGAGTAGGAATGACGACGAGCCTGTGCCTGCAGTGACCCGGGAAGAGCTGGGTGCGGCGGTGTTGAGGATGAAGTCCAAAAACACCGCCCCCGGCCTCGACGGCATACCAGGGCGTGCGTGGGTTCTGTCCCACGACGCCCTGGAGTCCCGACTGACAACGCTCTTCACGGCGTGCCTGATTCAGGGCCAGTTCCCAACCCGGTGGAAAACCGGGAAGCTGGTCCTGATCAGGAAGGAGGGGCGCCCGGCGGACTCTCCGTCCGCGTACCGGCCCATTGTTTTGCTGGACGAGGTGGGAAAAATGTTTGAGCGTGTGCTCGCAAACCGCCTCGTCCAGCATCTTGAGGAGATAGGGCCGGACCTGGCGGAGAACCAGTTTGGTTTCCGCCGAGGGCGCTCCACCATCGACGCCATCGCGCACGTGAAGAGCCAGGCGGAGGAGGCAATCGCTCGGGGAGAGGTGTTGTTGGCGGTTTCGTTGGATATCTCCAACGCCTTCAACACCCTCCCCTGGAGCTGCATCAAGGAGGCGCTCCGTTACCACGGAGTGCCTGCCTACCTCCGCCGCGTCGTCGGGAGCTATCTCTCGGAGAGAGCCGTCGTTTTCCCGGGTCGAAATGCTTGGAGTCGGCGAGAAATGTCGTGCGGTGTTCCGCAGGGGTCGGTTCTGGGCCCGCTCCTGTGGAACATCGCCTATGACTGGGTGATCCGTGGTGCAGTCCTTTCCCGCGTCAGCGTTACGTGTTACGCTGACGACACGCTTGTGGCGGCGCGGGAAAGGACCCACGAAGAGGCGGGCCGATTGGCCACAGCAGGGGTGGCGCATGTGGTCGCCAGGATCCAGCTGCTGGGTCTGAAGGTGGCTTTGCACAAAACCGAGGCCGTGATGTTCCACGGCCCTCGGAACAAGCCGCCTTCGGACCTACACATCGTCGTGGGAGGTACGCGCATCGCTGTCGGGGCGAGGATGAAATACCTCGGACTCGTCCTCGACAGCCGATGGGAGTTTTCGGCGCACTTTGAGGCGCTGGCCCCCAGACTGGTGGGGGCAGCGGGCGCACTGTCCCGGCTCCTGCCCAACGTCGGGGGGCCGAGCGCGCCGTGCCGGAAACTCCACGAGGGGGTCGTGCGATCCATGGCCCTTTACGGGGCCCCAATATGGGCGGAGACCCTGACGGCCAAGAACGTCGCGCGGCTGCGCAGGCCGCAGCGTGTGATGGCCGTCAGGGCTATAAGAGGATATCGCACGATCTCCTTTGAGGCGGCCTCCCTTCTTGCTGGATCCCTGCCATGGGATCTAGAGGCGAAAGTTCTTTCGCGCCTCTATGAGTGGCGCAAGGACGCACTCCGCCGGGACTTCCGACCCGCGCCCCGCGAAATCGAGGGCAAAAGGGCGGAGTTCCGGCGTGATCTCATGGCAGAATGGGCGACCCGATTAGCGCACCCCAGCGCTGGCCACCGCACGATTGCGGCAATTCGGCCCGCCTTACAATCCTGGATTGACAGACGGCACGGCGCCCTGTCGTTCCGCGTGACACAGGTCCTCTCGGGGCACGGATGCTTCGGGAGGTACCTGTGTCAAATAGGGCGGGAGCAAACGGCAGGGTGCCACCATTGTAGTGCCGGCGCCGAGGACACGGCGCTGCACACTCTTCAAGAGTGTACTGCGTGGGATGAACAGCGTCGTGCCCTCGGCGCAATCATCGGACATGACCTCTCGCTCCCGGCCGTGGTTCTGTCCATGGCTGGGAGCAGCTCGAACTGGAACGCCGTCGCCTCCTTTTGCGAAGCAGTAATGTCCGCAAAGGAGGCGGCGGAGCGGGAGAGAGAGCGCGAGTCTATGCTCCTCTCCCGCCGCAACAACCGGACGAGACAGCGGCGCCGGAGGGTCACGTTTGACCTCCGGCCGCCATAAGTATGCGGCACGCGGGTGTTGAGGCCCCTGGGGGACCTATTATGGCCCCACCCGCACGCAAGCCGCGAGGGGGCGCGTTGGTGTTCCGCGTGACCCCCTCATTCCCTTAACATCGGATAGGGAGATGCCGGGGACGATATATCCCCGGCCAAGGAGAGGCCGCCCCCGTAATAGGGGCGCCGGCGCCAGCCGGGGTCGCGGAGTAAGGCTCACGCTGTGTACCGTGGCCCCGGCAAAACGGCGAAAGAAGGAACACCGGGGGGTTTTAGTGGGTATTCCGGCACTAGGCCGGCGAGTCCCACAGTACCACGCTGCCGATCCCCCGCGGCGTGGTCTCCGGAAATGGATTTCCCCTCGTCAAAAAAAAAAAAAAAAAAAGGTTAGGTTAGGTTAGGTTAGGTTAGGTTAGGTTAGGTTAGGTTAGGTTAGGTTAGGTTAGGTTAGGTTAGGTTAGGTTAGGTTAGGTTAGGTTAGGTTAGGTTAGGTTAGGTTAGGTTAGGTTAGGTTAGGTTAGGTTAGGTTAGGTTAGGTTAGGTTAGGTTAGGTTAGGTTTTTTTTTTTTTTTTTTTTTTTTTTTTTTTTTTCGTTTAGGCTCCTGCTTAGGTTAGGTTAGGTTAGGTTAGGTTAGGTTAGGTTAGGTTAGGTTAGGTTTTTTTTTTTTTTTTTTTTTTTTTTTTTTTTTTTTTTTTTTTTTTTTTTACAGCTTTTCTAGCCCGGGCGAACAGGATATACCCAGGTCAATTACTATCTTAGCTATTACTGTTTTATATATAAAAAAAATACTAGGTGTGTGAGTTACATGCATGTTGGTTTGTGTTGGTTGTTGTTGGTTATGGTTGGTTTATAAATACACTTACTTATACTATATATATTGTTACCATTTATATATATTTAATATTTGTATATACTCGAGCGCCCGCGTTGCCTCCCCTAGGTCAAAACCCCCCACTCGGTTTGCGTTTGAGCAGGTTGTTTTGGCCCAGGGGAGATGATCGGACACTCTCGTATATATGTCCCTACGTTGTGCCTACTTTACATATAATATAAACTTACTTATACTTATATACTCGGGAGGATTGTGTAGGTGGGAGGTTTTCTTTATTTTTATTTTACCAAAACTTATTGCTAATACATTTCTTCTTATACTTATACAATACATTGAGTAGGGTTTCTTATTTATATCGTTAAGTTTTATTTTACATTTATTACATTTACAGTTTCTATTTATTTATAAATTTATACGTATCTATGTTCTATATTTTGCTATTATTTATATCTATTTCGAAATATTAACTATATTGCTAGATAGTTTTGTATATCTATTTTATTCTGTACTGCAGTGCCAGCGCTTACATACTATGCAGTTAATTCTTATTATTATTATTATTATTTTTATTACAACTAGGTTATATCTATATTTTTTTTACACTATTGTTAACGCTGTCAGTTAATATACACAGTATATTACTACAGAGTTTTTTTTTATTATACTATATGTGCTTTTACTTTGCTATATTACTGGTTCAATATACCTATTTAACTTAATGTTTCCTACTTATTTACTTTATTACTTTTGTTTCAGATGAATAACTGCATCCAGGGGGCCTACATTATGGTGAGTGTTTTGTGTAATTTGTATGTGTTATTAGTTGTATAATCCATATTAACTAGGTGTGTATTCACAAACAACATACTTTTATAAATAAAAGTAGTTCGTTTTAGTTTTTGTGTTATGATTCTGTTTGTTAGTGTAATGTTGCTTTGCGTCTACATATTGTACTTTGTGTGTGTTGTGTTCTGTTGTGTTATGTTGTATATTGTATATGTGATTTGTATGAGTTTGAGTGTTTTCGTGTATATTAAATGAAGTGTGTAAGTTATTTATGTTTGTTAAGTAGTAGGCTCCCTGTCCTTCTGATTTCGCCATGGTACTTTCTTCGACCCCTTCCAAGAGACGACATCGCTATTTGTTAGATGGAACCAGCCGGTCCCGCACAAGATAGCCGAGCCGTAGATCGTCCCTAGCTGTCAGGTATTATGTCACAATCGTTCTCACCTTTATACTGTCTCACTTTTCCCAGCTAGGTCCGATTTCCGGCCCATTACTATTTTGTCGTTTCCGGTGGTCCATCTAATCATATGCGACGGTTGCGCGCACTATCGCGTCCCATCTTGCTCTGATAGGGCATTCCTCGCTAAAGGCATTATGCCCATGCTCGGATAAGCCCTTGTGGACGCAGTTCCTACATCTTGGCGGCGCTCCAACAATGCGCTCCTCGCATTCCGCTCTTGTATGCGGGCCGCCACAGTGGCTACACATGACCTGGGTTTCTTCACAGCGTTTTTTGCCGTGTCCAAACGCCAGGCACATGGTACACTGGGTCAATGGCGACCTGTCCGTAACCTGCAAATTTTGCAGGTCTATTCTTACTGTTCCCGCCTCGGTCAGTCTTCTCCAAATGGGCGCTGTCACCTTGAGGACCACTTTGTGTGTGTTCGGGTTTCTTCCGCGAATCTTGTACGCGATCTCCATACCTTCATCGACATTCTCAAGGCCCTCAAAAACCGTCTTGTTCTGATTTTTGAGAGCCTTGAATATGTCTTTGTCAGTATGGATCCTGAGTACCCCCGTTATCATTACCATAGGCTGTTTATTGGCAATGTTCTCTGCTGTTAAGTCTTTTCTCTTCTCCATCAGCTTGCATTTCAGCTTCTCCCTTTCCTCCGCTGTTCTGCAGCTGATGATGACCTGCCCATTTCTTGCTTTTCTGACTCGCTCCACCTCGACCCCCCCATCAATGGCGTTCAACGCCGTCCGTACATCCGTGAGGGTTTCACTGGTCAAGCGGCCTTCTTTTTTGCTATTTATAGCTACGGAGTGTAGCGTTCGATAGAGCGGCGGTTTACCCCCCACCCTTGTCGCCGCCACACTCGCGTAACTAGGTTTTGGAGGGGCATTTTCCACACTAGAGCCTGTTTTGTACTCTTGAATAATCTGTTGCAGATTATTCATACAATCCAGGCTCTTCTGCAACAGCGCTGATTGCTCCTCCATCCTATGTGATAATTTGGACTGACCGTCCTCTATCCTTCGGATTCTTGCATCCTCTTCCTTTCTTCCGGGTGCTGGCGCTAGATCCTGCGATTGGGGTTCGGTCTGCATCTCCTTGCAGCTTACTTCCCGTTTGCTTTGTTCGCCCGGGTCCTTCCCCGCCTTTTCTTTTTCATCCAGTTCTATCAGCGCCTCCCCCAAGTCCTTGTCGCAATAACAAAGCAGAGCGTATAGACGTTTGACCGCGTATACTACGCTCTGCTTTATCTCCGTTTTCAAGTTCTTGGAGTTGTTCAGGTGTTCCGTGGACGCTTCCAATTGTTCTTTGGCCTCAGATAACCGGTCGTATCTCTTGTTGTGCATGAGATTATTTGTATTCGCCACTTTTCTAGGGGCCTCGGGTGGCGTTCTTTTCGTGAATGTCTTATTAATCACCGGTATTGCTTTGGGGCCATCGACTGCCTGTTTGGCTCTGCTAGCAGGCGGGGAGAATTTCAATGTCACCCCCTTCTTCGTCTGTACCGGTCTTGATGTTCTAGGACTCGGGCTTAGAGATGACACGGATGGACTGCTGTCAAACTCTACGTCCTCAAAGGCTATCGCCGGAGCTGACTGTTTCTGCTTAGCCGGCGTGCGAAACATCTTGTTAGTGTAGGAAGGGGTGTACTCTAGGTATAACTTAAACTAGAGGTGAGTCTTATACTAATCAACTTGCACAATAGTACAAAGTTGAATGGGTCAGATATAAAAGATATGGTCTATGTGTATATTGAACCAGTCAATGGTTAGTTGCTGTTTTACAAGCAATTGTGTCACTTAAAACTAACTAAACTAACCGCTAACACAATAGTGTGGAGCGGAAATAACTAATATGGGTCAAGAGAACCTAAGTCTTACAACTATACAACGAGTTGTTGTCAAATTATTAAACAAAAATATAACACTAATACTATTCCTACTGTTCCCTGTTCCAGAAAACGAGGTAGCCCCGCCAAGAGTCCTCTACAGCAACAGTTGTAGTAGGTAAGTCAATATTTCTAATGTGTTTCTATTTTGTGTAGTGTTTCTTGTTTGAATTTTATATTTAAATACTAATGTTTTGTTTTTAATGCTCTCTTTCCAGGTATCCTGTGTTCTATGTGTTTACGTGTCTATTTTAATGTTTATTGTGTTAATTTGTCTATCTTTGTTGTTTTCGCGTTCAGTTATTGAAATAAAACTTATCTACTTTTGTTTATGTCCTTCCGATGCCAAAGATGGAGATTTGGTATCGTGATTTTGTAAGGGGCAGTGAAATGAATAAATTAACAATTTTAATGATAGTTTTGTGTTTGTAAGTGTGTAGTATCTTTATTTGTGTTTATTATATGTAGTGAGGTCTAGTCTGTACGTTGGTCTAGTGAGTATGCTTTATTTTGTTAGTCTAAACTGATTTTTGTATAATTGTTTAATCTATGGGAAATTAACTATAACTTTGGATTTTTATCACTAAATTTAGCTTTATAATGTACTATGTTACTTATGTTTGTTTGTCTGTCTGTCTAATAGTCTTTATTATTGTTTTCTTATTCCAAGTATTGAAATAATCTTATACTTATACTTTTGTCCTTCCGATGCCAAAGATGGAGATTTGGTATCGTGTTTTTGTAAGGGGCAGTAAGAATGGATATTTTAATTCTATTTTGAGTATTTATGGGTGTGTAGTGTTATTACTTATGTTTAATTTGTGTATTAAGGTCTAGTCTGTATGTCAGTTCAGATGGTTAGTTTAATTTGTTTATTTAATGTAATTTATGTGTACTTTTTAAAATGTATGGAAACTTTAAAATTTTTCTCAACTGTATGTGTATTTGTACTGTGCTCTGTCTTGGTTTAACTGAATGCCTTCAATTTAACTAGACTATGGCTCACAGGCCGTGCGTGGGTCGGTCTGCCGCTGCGCGCGAGGTTGACTCCCGTTCGCGAGCGTGTGCCTAGAACCCCTCGATCGTTCCGGTTGACGCGGGTTGGAACGTTCGGTCGCGTAATTCAAGTCGCGTTATCAGCGCTGATAAGATCGCGACTGTATGAGCGTCCACGGGGGGAGAAGAGCGGTGTGGGAAGGCGCGAGTAAATGCTCGCTGCTACTTTCCGAGCCGGTCGCTTCTCGCTTGGAGTTTTGTGTTTGAGTACGTTTTATTAGTGTTTTGTGCAATGTCTTTTGGGTAGTTATTTAATTTGAAATTATATAATTAGTACTAATATGTAATTTAGTTAAATAGTGTGTGTGTTTATGCAGTGTCCAATGGAAATACTACTATGAAAATGTGCAAATGCCAATGTGCGAGTACGCCGATGTACGTAAATACTGGTGCAGATGTTCTAATATACTATTGTGTGTGTGCAAATATGCAAGTGTGCAAATGCGCAGGTGTGTAAATTAGGAATTTGCGAATGTCCAATAGGTTTTTTAATTGTGTTTAGTTCTAATAGTTTTCAAAAGTTACTTGGGTTTTAGTATTAAATGAATTTGTGTACTCTGGTCTGTGTGTAAATGTATATTGTACGTTTGCTCCGGTCTGTGTGTTAGTCTTTACCGATGGTATGTTCCGGTCTATGTATGCACGCTTTAATTTATTGAGTTTATTGTGTGTGTGATGTACTCTGGTATGTGTGTCAAATTTTATACGTTTGCTCCGGTCTGTGTGTTAGTCGTTCTGTGTGTTATAGGTTGATTATGAAAATGCCGGTATGCGGTTGCGCGGATGTGTAAGCTAGCAGACTTGCAAGTGTCCAGTGGGTCTTAAATTGTGTTTAAACCTAATATTATTAAAGACTGTAAGAGATAAAACTCGTTAAAAAGTAATATATTAATATATAAAAAATTTTATAATACGATATTATATACGCGGCGTCTAAACAAATCTAGGTCAATGTCCCAGTGAATGAAGTTGTTTACTACAAAAATTCCTCGTGCTCAGTCGTGCGGAAATAATTGCCGGCTTATCTTCCTTAGCGCCGGCCGGCTCTTTTGTATGGAATAAATTATGCAAATGAGTCTGCGGTTTCTTTTGAATTCCCCGTGCTCAGTCGTGCGGAATAATAGCCGGCTTATCTGACTGTTGCACCGGGCCCGCTCCTTTGTGATGGGTAATTTATGGTAATAAGTCTGCGGTTTCCTTTGTTATGTGTCGGCTGCCGGAATGTTGTTTTTATTACCCACCTGTTTCGTGAGAAACTTGATGGGGTCGTGGGAATTTCTTTTGTATTGAAGAATTTATGTTAATGAAGTTTGCGGTTTTCTTTGTTATGACTGGTGTTTTATTTTTATTGCCCACCTGTTTCGTGTGAAACTATGTGGGACCGTGGGAATTTATTTAAAGAATGTAGTTAGGTTAATGTACTTTGTATTATTACTTAAAGTGTTTTTATTTAGTTAACTATTTACGTGTATGTATGTATTATTGTTTATGTTGTTTTTCTACGTATGTGTGTATGTGTGTCTGTCTTTATTTGTGTGTGTGTGTGTGTGTTTTGTTCCCAGGATACCTGGAGTGGGGTGAGCAGTTGTGTTCCCAGCGCTGGGCCGAAGACTGCGGGCGTGACGCGTGCGGTCCTCGCTCCGCGCGGCTGCTCCGGGGGCTCGGTGCACGTGCGGTCGGGCGGCCGGCGCGCTGTGAGCGGCGGCGACGGCGCGTAGATGATTTCAGCTTATTCCCGGTTGCAAGGAGTGTGTTACTGGAATGTATGCGTTTGTCTTATTTATTAAATGCTCTCCTGTGCCTATATATTTATCTATGTATGTAACTTATGTAATTTATTTTATCTATATATTATGTATATATCTATTAATAATATGTGAATATTTTGTATTTGTATTTATAAATATATATATATATTATATTATATATATATATTATATGTATGTATGTGTATCTATCTATCTATCTCTATCTATATATATATTTTATTTATTTATAATTTATATGTTTATGTTTACTTATGTACTGACTGGTTTAATGTATATTTGTATCTTTAATTAATTATAAATATTTGTGTTGTATTATATTATTATTATTATGTAGGTTAATGTCTGTATAAATTTTTATTTATATATTATTTATATTATATATTTTAAAGTGTATGTGTTTGTATATATTTATGTATTTTTATAATGTAATGTAAGTTATGTGTACAATTGTAAAATTTATTAATGTAATAAATATATAAATATGTATGTATGTTTAATACTTATATCGTAGTTAATACGAGTTTTAAATAAATTTAATCTGTGTCTTAGCAATGGCGGGGCTCGTGAAGGTGGCGGCGCGTGACCTCGCTGCCGGCACAGGGCGTGAGCAGGCGAGCGGGAGGCGAGTGCGGGGCTCCGCCGTCGTCGCACTGACCCGATAACAAATATACTTCACGAGGCTGACTCTGCGCCTCGCGGGCGGTGGCGGCCTTGTGCGAGTCGACTGCGATGCCCCGGCGCTACGCTGGGTTCTGTGCGTCTATCGGAACTGAAACCTAATTATAAACAATATTTTCTTAACTATGTCTACTTAAATCTTACTATGTTACTATCTTAATTTCAATATATGTTTTCTAAATGAAAATTAAGTTTTTGTTTTATTGATAATTTTCTTCTTCTTATATGTGAATACTTATTTAAATTTATTCCAAAAGTTTTTGATATATCCTTTATCGATTTTTGAATGAACAATAGTAAATATATGAAACATTTACCTTTATATTTATAACTACTTTGTTGTTGTTAAAGTTTAAGATTAAATTTTTTGAAAAGCGAAAATATTTTCTGTTTTCTAAAAACTTTTAAAACAGTTAGTTAGGAATACTATACTATACTAAACAATATAAAAGTGTATTCAAAGTGAAGTACACGAAACTGAAAGAACTAAACATTAATTTAAAGTTCATAAAAATAAAATAAATTTCACGGGTGGCCCAAGGGAATCCGAAAACTTGTATAGCTGCCCAGCGCGGCTAGAGCTCTCGCCGCCTGGCCGCTTCACCGATTTACGTGTCTTGACAATTGGTCCCTTGCTATCTTGACAGCGCCCAGCGTATCTTGATCCGTGGTCGGGATATTTTCACTTGAACTCGCAGTTCTTGTAACGCTGGTTTTCTTTGAAATTTCTGTTTTGTTCCAGGATAATTTTCAAAAAATAATTTTCTCTCTTCTTTTCTCCTTATACTAATGTCTCAGTGACACTCGGGGAAAGATAAGAAGATAAAAAGAAAACTCTAGTCGTGCAACTCCTGTAAAATACCTTAAGCTATTTTGTTTCTGCCTTGCGCTTCCTTTCTATTCCCAGGAAAATTCTGGGAATGGTCCCTTTGTGTTCTCCGGAGTGCCCTCTATATGATAGCAGTCGAAAAAGTTGGGGTCACTCGATCGGAAGTGTGTCAAATTTTGAGTCAAAGTGCGGCGCACGGAGAATTCCGGCCGGCCGTATATAGTGTCCTCGGAGATTTTTCAGTGGTAGTTTTCTTCCTTTCGCTCGGTCCCTCGCTCCCAGAAAAATCTGGAACGGTGTCAAAATATTCTCCCTTTGTGCTCTATCGAACTACAGTTAAAAAACTGGGGGTCGCTCGATCCGAAGTGGGTCAAATTGACTCTGAAGTCAATAGGTCGAATCTTTTTGCAAGAGCACTAAGTTTTCTATTTCCAGCACTAACTTGACACTTAGAACCACTAAAACACAATTTACAATATACTAGGATATAATTAACTATCACTAAAGAAAATAATAAAAACTGTGAAAATCGTAAAACATTAAAAATAAATTGCGAGCGTAAAGATGTACGTGGGTGCTCTCAACCAAGGTTGGCGCCAAGACTGGGTTAGGTTAGGTTAGGTTAGGTTAGGTTAGGTTAGGGGTTAGGTTAGGTTTAGGTTAGGTTAAGGGTTTAGGTTAGGTGGTTAGGTTAGGTTAGGTTAAGGTTTTAGGTTTAGGTTTATTTTGGTTTTAGGGTTAGGTTAGGTTAGGTTAGGTTAGGTTAGGTTAGGTTAGGTTAGGTTAGGTTAGGTTAGGTTAGGTTAGGTTAGGTTAGGTTAGGTTAGGTTAGGTTAGGTTAGGTTAGGTTAGGTTAGGTTAGGTTAGGTTAGGTTAGGTTAGGTTAGGTTAGGTTAGGTTAGGTTAGGTTAGGTTAGGTTAGGTTAGGTTAGGTTAGG